>OZ026629.1:53258230-53815730 GCA_964020975.1 Hermodice carunculata | reverse complement strand
GACTATAGATGAAAAAGACAACAATGAGATGGTAAGTACAATGAAATATAGGCGAAAATATATACATGCAGTCATTTTGAAAAAAAAAAAAAGAAGAAGCAAAAAAAGTGGCTTACATCCTGCTGTGGCACAATACACATATTGTCTTAATGGAGAGATTCCTCTATATATGTGTATATGTGCGTGTGACCAATGTTGATTAACCATGCACATTTTCACATATTCAGTAAACCATTACAATACGAATTTTATACTTAGAAATATTTTCATATTTATGCAAATTCATTCAGACGTATGTGAAACAGCTCTGTATATGTGCGACATGGATTTGCACATGTAAAAATGTGTTCAACGTATAGGAAAAACGCTACTTACAACAACAATTTACTAAACAGATTCGTCACATATTTATAAAACGCTTTCTTATTTATAAATCAAATACGAGTTTTGTACACTTGAAACATTTTCATATGTATGACAATTCATTCAAGTGTATGGGAAACAGTTTTGCACTTGTAAGAAATACTTTTACTCATGTGAAATTGTTAGCAATATAAAAAAACTTTTTACACATATGTAATAACTATTATACTTATGTATTGATGTATTTCAGAGAGGAGTCGAACTGTTTCAACTATCTAAAACAATATATATATATATATATATATATATATATATATATATATATATATATATATATATATATATGTATAGTACTTTTATACATATGTATTGTTGAAAATGGTAAGAGAGCAGGCCATAGCAACCATGTGCAGGTGATTTGTTACTTCCACAAACCAGTGACGTGCAGGGGCAACATAAATGTAGAAGTTATACATCGCATAAACCTTCAGACAGTGTTGTTTTCGAGAAAATAAGTTTGTGTAGGTTGAAAATATTTAACAATGCCTGTGCTGCCGATGAAACTTTTTTGCTGTTCATTGTGCACAGTATCAGACTGTCAACAGCATGCCGCTGCGTGATGTGCAAGGCCAGGGAACCGGGCAGTTCACTATTGATAGTATGCTTGCTTAGAATAAATGTTAGATGCAGACGCCTCGTGCCGGATGCTACCTTTGAATGTCCCACAGGATGTCCCGGAGACCTCTGTTTTGGGTATTTAGAGACAACAGGCACGTAAGGCCTACACAAATCATGTGCCTGTTAGATATATGCAAAATGGCTTAAAGACGATACAAAGGTATTATGGTTTAACGGTGAACTTGAATAACTGAGGTCTTGTTGCAGTGGCCGACTAAACGGTCCTGGCAAAGCTCTTCTGAAATCTACGAAAAATGTTTATGACCACACTATACCATATATATCCTGTACCATACGAAAGAGCTTCTCGTTTGATATGGGGCCTTATACCAAGCAGGAGCAATTTTAAACACATTTCCGACGTTGGCCCCGCGCCAACTCTCTCACTCCAGAGCCTTAAGCCAATGAGTTCCTTTCCGTATTCTAAAAGTAAAAGACATGGTTCATTACTCACCACTTACACTCGACCTGTCTGACCATATTATCCCTCTCCCCCTCGGATCTGATGGCCGTCTACCACTTTGTCCCTACCTATACGGACCTAAATTCTCATCCCAGTACCTACATACCTCTCACATGTTATTATAAATGAGGCTCATGTCTTTGTCTGCGGCCTTGTCCTGACATATGAACCTACAATGATCTATTTCCATGACCTTTCTCCTACTGTCGTGGTCATAGTAAAATAAAGTCCCAAAACTGGCATATTTCCTGAAAAAAGTCAAATGTTGCCACACTGTATGAGAAAGGTAAAAAAACAAACTTCGGGCAAATTGTCAAATGTTTTCTTCGTCTTTTGATATTTTGCAAAATTGTATCGGGACGCCGTGATTTGGCTGGAAACTGACAGTTTTGCGTGTCCCAATTATAGTTTGTATTGGGTCCTTTTTCAGAAGAAGTACATGTTGCGTAAATTTAAATAGTAGCCCCTCTCATTTCAGATCATTCAGCGGCCATATTAAGTCGCCATATCACAATATGGCTATACATGTATATTATGGACGGAAATACGAATAAATCCGCAATCTACATACAGATAATGCCAAGTATGTTTCACTTCGGCTCCCAATATTGTAATTTTTAGTTTGAAGATGGATGGTATTCCTCGATCTTTGTAGGAACAGGATCCGGAATTACGCAGTTGTGTAATTATGGATCGATTGAAAAAAAACGGTGGATGGTCCGATTGGGTCATGTTGTGGCTCATATTTTTCACAACGAGAAATACCTGTTTGGACTTTGAAGTGTATATTATCAACAGAGCATTGTTTGGTGATCCCTGCATTTGATGTGTATACAATTGGGCGTAAGACGACATTGCCTTATAATTTCTAAACAAGACTGGATGCTTTGTGGCAAGTTCTCCGTACCATTCTTCACAATGATTAACAACAAACGGTAACATGTAGGTCTATAATTAAAATGACACCTGACAGTACCGCACGCCATGTTTCATTTTGAAAGGTCAAAACTAAATGGCGTTTTCCTTCTGACATACTGCCACTGGAATATTCTCCTTAACCACTAAATAGCATAACACTTTGAAGCTTCTGCGTCGTCGTTACCAAATTGAAATAGATTATCCAAGAGCCATCTGGTTCAACTATTCAACCTAAATTTAAAAGCGTGCAAATCAATGTGCAGAATGAAGATGATTATCATTTTTGTTTTTGAGGATTTTTCAACAAAATTTGGCAGAATAAGACTGCATTCACTACAAGGATGAGGATATTTACATTCTTAACGAAAATCATATCTATCACTATTGGAGGTAAACCTTTTACGATTCCGAAAGAATATAGTCGTCCTAAGACTCGGAGTATTATCAAACGAATTACCATCGGTTTTTGATATGTCGTCAGTTACTTTTACCCTTTACAACTTAGTTTCCTTGAAAAGGTATGTAACAAATGGTTACTAAAGCACTACAAAGCGATATGAGAAGTTTGTGTTGAATCTTAGTATCCCATATGGAAAAAGCTACATTTATTGAAAAGAATGAGTTGGTGATTTCGATTTGTACCAAACTGAAATCATGATTTGGTTGTATAATTACATCTGGCAGGGAGAAAATATTTTACATTTCCATTTTTCCACATGGTACTTCTCTCACTTCTTTTTTGTATAATTTCTCCATACGCGGAATCACGGCAGGTAACTATGTTGCCTGTATATAGATTTTCCATTATCACAATTGCCAACAAATTTCTGCTGTGAGATCTCGAGCTAAATGATGGTCTGTGCTGAAGTGTGTTATTGATTATTGTCTGAGTTCCTACGGAATAGTACTTGCACTTGCTGTCGGCATGATGGATTTTTTTGGTTAAAAGTAGTGAGACTAAGGCTGCCTCATGCACTATCGAAGGGTCTGCGTCATGAAACTATTATGGTTTATTTGGAGTTGGGGGGAGGTTTTTACATGTTGGTTTTTTATTCATAATGTTTTCAGAAAATGGATGTATGCTCATATGATAACACTCTTTGAAGTTTCGTCTGTTTATTCCGAGTTGATCTTCAAATACAGTGCGAAAAAAGAGGCCCATACACCTGTCCTAGGTGGACTGTAGTAGCTTCATGATCAGTTGAATTGACCAGGTACCAAGTGACTTCTTTGTGCAGACAGCTCAGGCATTCTAAGAAACCAGGCACGTCTTCAAGCCAACTCGATCAATACCCGAGATGTTCAAAGGAAATCTTCTGATTCTCGCCCTAAGTAAGTGACAAGGAGATAAGAACACTTGACCGTTTATCCTTTGTTGCTTAGCTTAATTTTTGCTGATGGTTTGACAGCGAAGGGAGAACGAATCCCAGTGCTACGATCAAGTAGGCAAGTCTCCATACACCGTGTTGTCCAGTATACTGTTGTGGTATCTGTTTTTGATAATTCAAGCAGTTACGACAGCACAATACTGATGCCTAAAAATTATTTCTGTAAGAATTTTAGATACTAAACCTGTTTCGGGTGTGAATAATTGCAGCCAGCTAAGAAGATATTTGTCATAAGGTCGCTGTCGTTACCCGATGCTGCCGAATGACCAACATTAGCACCGAGATGCTATTCCTTGACATACACACATGAATGAAAAAATGGAATAAACTCTCTGATGAAACTGCGCACACACATACACACACACACACACACACACACATATATATATATATATATATATATATATATATATGTATATGTGTGTGTGTGTGTGTGTGTGTGTGTGTGTGTGTGTGTGTGTGTGTGTGTGTGTGTGTGTGTGTGTGTGTCAAAGGTGGCCTAAGAATCGGGTAAGACTTATGGAACAAATGTAAAGAGTATCAGAAAAAGTTCTGTTTGTATCAGAGGTTTACATTGTTAGAGGATTCGTGTTGAATCTTAAGATTATCTTTCAGGTCACATGGATTCTTTCACAACACAATCAAAGCAGCGCAGTTTTGTGTTATGATATGAATTTCACTTGAGGGTCTGCCTGATCGACGTAAAGCGATTATTTCCATGCGCGGTGCAGACGACTAGTGTAAGAGGATATGGGGTCGTTGAATACACAGAGAATGGCTCTTGTTAGATGTTTTCTTTTTTCCAATGTCTGTTTTTAGGTGCCATACCAGCGTATAGTAATCAAAGTTAGACACTATAATGATATTAAATATCATATCATCTTTTCCTTTTCGCTGAGGATCTTGGGAAAGCGTCTTAGAACACTGATTAATTTAGTCACCCGCTTATTAGGTCACACGGAATTTGAAGTTATCATCTCGTATATGCACATCAAATGCCCTCACAGAATTTTCGGGCTTGAGCCTTTCACTTTCAAGTTCGAAGAAGAAATCTTCCGTATTTACGGAACGGGGACGACAGCACAGCCCGAACTTTGTGAGCATTTTATATGTCTTTGACACATTGCATCCGTCTTTGGTTACTTTCACTATTTCCAAGTCATTCTTGTGGAAAGATACGTTGCTTTCTTCAGAATAATTTTTATCATCATACAGATTGCATGTGCTGAAGAAATCATTTATGAAATATAAACAGAGCGAGGTCTAAGATTACTACCTTGTGGGACCCTTGTACATACTTTTGTCCACAAGCCACAAATTGATCCTTATTTGAGCTTTGCTTGCCCATCAGATAGGTAATTGGGAATACGGTTGCATTCATTTTCTGTCACGCCATATGATTTTGCCTCCGTTACCAAAAGTTCACGGGCACCTTTCGATAAATTGATTAGGATATCGCCGACACTTTCTTGACTGTCAAGATCTAATTTCTAATCTTCATGAGTAATGTTTGACAATTGCAATTGGCAAAAAGTGAGACAGAGAGATGAATTCGGAAAGAGAAAGGTAGAATGAATGACAGAAGAAATACCTTTTTAAAGTAGAAACGAACAAAATCCATACTATCTTCGATACAGACCCCTGAGATGTCCTGTCTTCACATCCCAACAAGTACCTTCCTCTCCACAATGATTTGTTGCATGCTTGAAAAACACATATGTGTACTACAAATTCAATGGCATTGCTTTTCAACTTGTCACAGTTGCAACAGCATATTCTTGTGACCTTTTTTCTTTTAAACATGTCAGCTTGAACCATACTGTGGGTTTTCTGCTGTAAGCACTGCGACTTTCGATGAAAAGCCCTCAGGTAATTGCCATTATAGATTCTATCAGTGTGAAACTGGATGGAAAGTTATCCGAAAACATCTAATGCTGCTATCCTTATGGCTTTGTAATAAATTCTTATTAACCTGTGATAATGTGCTATATTTGGCAAAATTCCCATTTTAAAACATTAAGCATAGTTCGCATGCAAACTCAGCAGTGCATTGGGTGAGAAGGGTTTTTCATGATTTCACCCCCTTCTATACCAAAGAGAAAAATCGGAAATATGCACATAAATTTGTGCCATTGAGGATAACTTGGTAATTCGACTCTTTATGTCGTTCATAATCCATGTAAAAGAAATGGGCCTCTACTTGTTTAAACTTCAAGAAAACGAAACATAATTTTGTTAATTTGACTTTCTGTCTGAGCACATCTTGAACAACACTTGCGTTCTTGATATTCACACAATTTCTTTTCCCTTTTTACTGTTATGGAGATTTTCGATTACATCATGCAGGCATTTCTCCAAATTTTAATTATTTAAATAAGTGAATTTGCTTTACTTTATTCCAAAATATTAACTGCAGCCATCAACCAATGAAAAAAGGATTTGTGGTTGTTTACCATTTTCCCATTGCAATTCATAAAGTACAAATGTTACAAATGCCAATAGCTGACAAGGTCCATTTTAACCACTTCACCCTAAAGAGTGCAGTTATACAATGAGGTCTTTCCTTAGACTTGACTCAAACTTACCCGTCATTGAGGACCAGCATGTGGCACCTGATTAGCCACGACAGATGGACGCTGCGCAGATGCATTTAATCAACATTACCGTATGTCTCCAAAATCACCGATTCGGTGATTTTCCCGGTCAGTCTCAGATCAGCTTCATTCGACATAAACACAACATATTACACTCAGAAATGGTTCAGCTAGTAGCATCTACTAAATCAGTATACAATATTTGAAACACAAAAAATACCATAAACATGAATGTCAGGATGACCCCAGATAAGGATTAAAAATCCGCTATCGCTGAGGTCACCTGCGTTAATGCAAATAGAAAGTACTACATTGCTTACGGTTGAGTTCTGGCATGATCAATCATTAAAGTATATTATTGTGACATATTAAACCATTTTGGGATTTGGTCGAGTGGATATGTGCGTTTCCCATTTGAACAAGGAGACTGGTGCCAAAGGTTGCAAGTTTGAGTATGGCTCATTCCGAACATCAACCATATTTTCGGCATTTCCTTATGCTGGTGATTTAAGTCCTTGAATCTGGAAATAAATGCCTACTCAGTACATATACTGCATAACCCTGTTGATATGGCATTTGCACATAACTACCTCCATTGGACCATTCTTTTTAAGAATGGCGATTTGGTCGAGTGGATTTGTGCGTTTCCCATTTCAGCAATGCGACTGCTGCCAAAGGTTGCAAGTTCGAGTCTCGCTCGTTCCGAACATAAAATACATCAAGTGCAGCCGACAATGGAGATTATAATTAATTATTACTGATATAACAGTCAACGACGTGCATAATTCACAATTTTGTCTACCAGGAAGGACTTTATAAATTTTGAGAACCCGGAGTAAGAATGACTATGTATATTATCAGTAATACTTGAAAGCGTATCATGAAGTAGGCCTGGGCTGTAGTAGAGGATGCATTTTACAGCAGAAATGTGTTGAAGGACGGCAAAACGAAAAACCTGTCGATGCCGACTATTATATTGATATGTAACAGGTAAAGAAGATAACATATTACTGAAGTATCCTGGCAACTTACTTTTGGATTATCTATAATCAAATTTTATGGCTTTTAGCTCAAACTAATCAGAGGAAGATCTGAAGCCAGCACCTTTGGATATCCGCTAATCACTTCTCAATATTTTGGATAGTTTGATACTTAAACTACATGCTCCCAAAAAATCAGATGTGTAAACAAAAATTTTATATGAGGAAATTGAGCTCAAAACCTTTGTATACACTGAACAGTTTATGCATTTCTGACCACATGGCCTTTGTCCGCATGGGCATGATAATGAACCGTGCCATTACTTGCACCGTCATCAGTCCATGATCCCTGGAAACCAGGTGAGCCACTGACCAGGGTCACTCATAGTGAACAGGAAAGCATTAACCATGGAGAGAAGAAAGGGCTGGTACAGACTGATCACTGCCATTGTTCTGACTACTTTGAAATTCTCTATTGATGTAAAAACAAAGTAACACAATCCACTTAATGAGTCCCAAATATGGAAAGCCGCATATGAACCCACTCCCAAACAAGCCAAGTGTGGTTATGTTTGATGTTCCCAAGTTAAAAAAGTGGAGTTTTAGGCCACATTTTTTTTTTTGGAATGACAACATCACAGAGGTAAGGCTACAAGTTTATTGCATACCATAATAAAAACACAGGACAGAAGAAGTGAGTATGTGGCATGTTACAGCCATAAATGCATAAGAATTGGCAACATTTTCTTTCAACGCAATTTTCTCAGAACTGGTTTTTGCTCAACCTATGCAATTTGTATCTAGCCTCACAAACAAACGAGTTGTCCGATTATATTAAATCAACCGACATCAAAAGAAAACTATCATATCATGCAGCGGATCCGAGGAATTTTTTCCATCCATTCCTTGACGTTTGGAGCAATTTTGAGAAAGAAAATGAACAACCTGTCAGGACCAACATAAACAATTTATAACTTTTTATTTATGCTATTTCAGGACTAACCATTGAATTCGATCATGGACATAGATATATATTTTCAATTTCTTCTGATTGGAACTTGAAAAACACACGTTTGTGCACTTTCTGCGCAACAAATGTGAAAATCCAACCAAGTCAGAAAGAATGCTATCAAATCTCAAAATATTTCAATCCTTAAAAAAGTATGGATACAATTCTATCAATATGTAGCAATCAGAAAAGATAGAGGTTTAATGTTCTCGTGAAAAATTAAATTGGTAAAATTGACCCAAAGTTGCCAGTCTCACTACACACTAGCTTCACACCCTCCACCTTAAGAGATATGACTCTTTCACTGGTGGTTCCATATATGCATTGTAAGATGGACAGCATATCAGACGAACAGTGGTCTTTTGCAGCTTAAAAACACGAGCGGAGGAAAACCCCAAGAAAGACGTGACTAATCTAAATGAGATAGAAACAGAGAATTGCAAAAGAGTAGAAGTGTCTTGGTGGGTAAAAAATTGTGAAGTCCTCTAAGAATTTCAACAGTTCGGGCAAGTTTATTAGCGACTTTGTTTGCGTGGGCATTTCAATTTCAGTTTCATCAATCCTTAGGCTTGAAAAATCGAAAGCGGTAATCCTTTCAATATGTGCTAACAATTTTGAGCCTGATATTTAAGTCTAGTTTACGTTGAGGGAATGAGAATAACATGAATTTTTTTTATATAGTCAAAGACAATTTGTTTGCATACTTTATCGAGCTCGGAATTTATACAGATTGAAATATCTATGTTGTTTGATGACGGGTTGTGAAAAAAGTGCAGATTGAACTCATCAAAGTTTTGTCGTCAGCATAAAGTATCAATTCAAATTTGGGTGAAGCCAAATAGAGATCATTTGTATAGATTATAAAAAGACGTGCGCCTAAAATAGAGCCTTGGAGCACACCAGTCGTGATAAGTAAAGGGTTGGCACAAACATTATCTAGCTGATCATATTGAGATGTATTTATTAGATAGCTTTTGAACCATGTGAGTAGTGTACCAGTGACTCCATAATAGTTTAATTTGTGGACAAGAATATTGTATATTGCCCCATTGTCGCCGCCATGTTTACCCGTCTGCTGTGAAGCTGGTTAGTGACTAGGCGATGATTCGGACATGTATGTAACCAAATATTATATTTTTAAGTTGATCTCAACCATGGATCTGCCATCAGGGATGTTTGACAAAGAAACGTTAAGACCCTGATGGCTTCCCTCCAGAGTTGTAAACAAAAATGCTCGACTGCCCATTGGAATAAATATTTCTTCTGAATCAACAATGTTTAGTCGTCGTTCGTTTATTTAAACATTTAGTTTGAAATTGTGAATGTCAGATTCTCTAGGGTTTTATCTATAATGGAGTATCTGTATGTGGTTAAAATGCATGATATTTTACCACGTTGAATAAATATTTGTTATCTGTGCTGAATCTCAATTTCTTACGCCCTTTTGCCTTGTCGTATTAAAGGAAGTAGGGCATGAAGAATTTCCTTTAGGATGTTATCCAAAGAAAACAGTATGATCGAAAGGGCAAACAGACTTATTAGATCACAAGAAATGGACAACACACCCTTTAAGTTTGCCATGTCATGTCCCAACAATTGCATCACTGTTGGCAACGCAAGGCTTCCAGTTCGCAATGAATCACTGCCGCTTCCCTCGCAACTGTTAATATCCGTCACAATAAAACGTTAATAGGTTTTGTATTGTCCAATAATGCACAAAAGATGGGTTTCATATACAAAACCCGCAGGGCTATATCACAAAAGCCAGTGTATTGCACTGTTATTTAATAATTTAACAATTTGTTCTTTTATAAGAACTATTTAGAATGGAAGGCCTGTTTGGGATGGCTGCACATCAACTGATGCTGATAAATTCGAAAGAATTCAACTCAATGCTGCAAGAATAGATACTGGCCGCATGCATAGCACACCAAATGCTAAAATGTGTGAAGAACTTGGATGCGAAACCTTGACGTATCTTAGAATGCATACCAAATTATCTCTTACGTACAAAATAGTTCATAAATTAATACCAAACGATTTGCAATCTATTATTCCAAATGATACGAAACAAGCTCCTACAAAGATTTGATCTGCCTCATTTCATAGACCGCATTGATTTATTCAATAATTCTTTGGTCCCATCAATTGTATGCCTCTGGAATAATTTCATATAATCATAATTTGGGAGAGAGATATAGTTCTACCTTGCACACTCGTCTTTTCTTTCTTTCTTTCTTTCTTTCTTTCTTTCTTTCTTTCTTTCTTTCTTTCTTTCTTTCTTTCTTTCTTTCTTTCTTTCTTTTGTTTTAATTATTTGTTGAAGGTATATTGTTCTAGGATCCCAGCTACACAACAGCATTTCATTGTATGCTCCTTTCACATTGCAAACTGTACTTCATGGTTTGCCTGACTGCACCCTGACAGAAAACATCAAAATTTTCCCTGCAGTTTAAGATTGTATTGCTCTTTCTGGAAGGTTCTCACAAACAGGCATTGGTTGATGTACTGAATTATGTACCTAGTAAACACAATTATTACACATTTTGAACGTTGTATGCCCCTCTATCTGTCCCTGTCCAACTGTGATGTCTTCTCAACCTTGTATCACGTCAAGTTAGCGGGTCCTGCCTAACTGTGCAATGATTGTGCGTCTGATGATGTCCTGTTCAATTGGGATTAATATAGGACTAAGCCCCTTTCCCAATTGTTAACTGCCATGTTGATTTTTGTATCTGTATATTGTTGAAGAATAAGATACGTTTAAACCAATTTTACAAAATCTGGGGAAAAGCAAAACATTAATTTTCTGCTTGCAATGTTCAGTTATTAACAAAACCCAGGGTTTTGTCAATTATTTCATAAAAAATTTCGTCGTGCCTCTGTCATTTCATTTATCACCAAAACCCTGGGTTTTGTAGTGATGTCGTAGAGTTATGTGGTTGCAGTGTTTAATAATTAACAATGTCCTAGGTTTTGTATCCTTACATAACCATTGGTTTTGTATATTCACAAAACCCTAGATTTGTGGAGTTCACTACACCCAGGGTGTTCTGTAAGTTTCACGGTACATCTCCTAAAGTAATATGTACAGAGCAAGCAGTCAGAGATAGCATTTCATTCCCTGTGCAGATCCTGTCATTGACTTAAACTTATTTCATGTTCAAAATCAAAACCCTAGTTTTGTATGACAAAACCCAGAGTTTGAGGGTGAAAACCCTGAGTTTCATTTCAAAACACCAGGTTTTGTAACGAAACTCGGGATGTTGTAACAAAGTCCAAAATATTGTGACACAGCTTGTGGTTTAAAGTGCTGATTAAGTCTTCACAAAATCCTGGGTTTTGTTGCTCACATTACAACTTACTAATCCCAAGGTTTTGTAACATTTCAAGACCCAGTGTTTGCTCTGATATTTCAAAATTCGCAAAACCCAGGGCTTTGCACTGAAGCCCTGATATTTTTTTGTCCAGGGTTGATGGATGTAAAGACTTTGATTCACAAAACCCTCAGTTTTGTAACAAGCATGCAGCTGTGTGATTTGCTCAGTAATTAACACTCTGTATAAAACCCAGTGTTTTGTGCTCGAAACCCAGCTTTTTTCTACAAAACTAAAACCCTGGTTTTGTGAATTATTGAATGAAACGTCCATAAATGTTCTGTGATGGAGAAAGGACGAGTATCAGTAGCTTCATAAATCAAGAAGCTACTGATACAACTCCTTTATCTTACTTAACATCATATGCAGTTTCATGCTTGGATCTTCCATATCATTGCTTTTGATAGTAATTAGCGAAGATGTCACGTGGAACTATTTCTGGCTGCCGATGCGCCCATGCGTAATAGCTCCCAACTTGTACGCACGAGTGATTACAAGACACACAAGTTTGCCTGTATTAATCGTCAACCACTGATAAGCGATTACATTCATTGACTGGTGAGTCAGACGGGTTCATGGATGTTACAACAGATTTGGAGAACCCCTCTGGAGAACCCCTCGATTAGTCGATTTGTGTACTATTGGGCTGTCCAGTGTGAAATAAATATGTTTAAACTAGATTTTGCTAATGTTGCATCCGCCATAAAACGGCTCAAGCTAGACAAGGCCTGCGGGGTGGACAACATTCCTAATGAATTTTTAAAGTATGGCGGATCCGCAATAGTGAACATTCTGGCAAGTTGATGGAAAGCTTTCCAGACCAATGGTATAAAGGTTTCGTAAAACCGTTGCATAGACAAGATAGTAAAGAAAGTCTAAGTAAATACCATGGAATAACAATTACGTCAAACGTCTACAAACTTTTCACTTCCGTTATTGAAGCATTATGTCATATTTGGAGGAAAATGAAATTTTAGGCGAATTTCATGGAGCTTACCGCAGAGGTTGCCGCTTAGAAGATCAATTTTTTACTCTCAAGGGTTTTATGTTCGCTGAGAAAAAGTGGAAAGTTTAAAACCTGGCGAGGTTTCTTAGACATCTCTAAGGCCTTCGATACAGTTAGCAGGGACAGACTATTCCTTCACTTATGGGAAAAGGGAGTGCAAGGTAAGGCATGGCGTCTAATGAAAGGTCTTTATAGCAGGGTCGAAAATAAAGTAATATTTGGGCCGTGCGAGAGCTCATGGTTTGAAGTAATAAATGAAGTGAAACAGGGATGTGTTTTATTCCCGACGTTGTTTTCATTAGTTATGTGTGATTTAGCGGATATGTTATGCAGTCATGATCTTGGAATCCCGTTTGTGAATGATAAATTTCCCTGGCTTTTATATGTAGACGATTTTTGTCTTCTAGGTGATGGTCAGGAAAATTTACAAAAAAATGTTTGCGTGCGTGCGTATCGTTGTGTGCATGTAAAGATCAAGATGAGAACTGTAAGGATATTTTCATTTAACATTTTTGCAATTTCCAATACATTGGAAGGCCAAGGGCAAACCTCTGAGGGTCTGCTTGGAAACATAATTTTAAAGGAAAACATGAAGTATACTTTACACCATGTTCAAGTACATGAAGTAATAATTGAATTATGGCAATTTGCATTTTTGATGACATTTAATATTTATACTTCTTTTCCTATATTGGGAAATGTTAGACGTCATGAACCCATTTTTGAGGAGATGAATATTATGTACATGTAAAGGTAACCCCAGAGCAAAATTAGATGGAAACATACTGTTTATTATGATCCTGAATAACAAACTGCTGAAATATCTGAAAATTATACTTTGGTCAACTTTCCAACTATAAGCCGCCGCCCCCCCCCCCTTGAAAAACAAAAAAGCAAGTAAACAAAAAAAATTACCTTGTGAAGTGCTGCTCAGTAATTACCATTCGAATGGCATTTCCTGTGGCTGCCCTGCCAGCATCTAAACCAATGCCCCCATTTTCCTCATTTACTGCCTGGCCATTGTCGTCTCCCTCTCCATCAAGATCTTGCACATCATGTCTGGCTAACAGAAAGTTGTGCAATACAGCTGTTGCCACAATGACAACAAGTGAACGTTCTACTTTGATCTGAAGTTCGTTTCTCAGACATGGAAAACGCTTTTTCCACAAGCCAAAAGTACGTTCTATCACAGTGCGAGTTTTTGATTGAGCATAATTGTATCTGTGCTCAGCAGCTGTGTCGGGATGCTGCAGTGGAGTCAAGAGGTAGGGGCGACATGGATACCGATCATCACCAAGGAGATAGCCACCAATTTCTCTGTTCTCAAACCTGGCACATAATGCTGTTGTCAAATATACGCTATCATGTACAGAACCAGGCCATCTAACAACAATGTTAGTAAACTCCATTTTGGCATTACAGATTGCTTGAACATTCAATGAATCGTAGCCCTTTCTATTGCGGAATAATTCTGCATTTTCCCCAGGTGGTGACTTGATACGTACATGTGAACTGATCAATGGCACTAATCACCCCAGGAAATTGTGCCATTTGGTAAAAATCTTCATGGATAACTTGTCTGTTTTGTTCAGTGGGGAAATTGATGAACTGTAGACGCAGGGCTGCTAGAGCTTGGGATACCCTGTAGACTATTCTATCAACGGTGGTTTGGTGTACACCTGCCAAGTCGCCAATAACTGCCTGGTAGGAGCCTTTGGCATAAAATCTCAATGCCATATTGAGTTGAATGGGTGCTGGTATGGATTCATTTCTGTTGTGACCATATTCCAATTCATTAATAACTTCTTGTAGCAGTGTATAGGCAGAACCCTTTGACATTCTGTAGCGCATTCTAAACTCTTCATCCCTGAAGAGATGAAATGGATTAATTCGCTCCCTTAAAAGACGCGTCTCTGTGTACAAAAAATTCACATTTTCAAGCTGCCACAACCGGTCAATGTAGTCGTCCATTTTGCCACCTCATAATTGTGTGAAAAGGTCACAAAGGGGACACGAATATTGCTTACAGGATCTCTGTCCCAGGCTGGAAGTCTAGCCTTCACTTACCTTAGACTTTACCTTATATGTAAGGAAGACTTAGCAGTAAGGTTGTTTGGTGAAGCACACTTGCTAGGTAAGTCGTGCTTACCATGAGGGTAAGTATGACTTAAAATTTAAGTATGATTGGTGCATACCAGCCTTAGTGTACTAAAATGTAGGATTGGATTGTGCTTTTCATAGCCAGGGTGAGTTTTGGTTGGTACCTCACATAAAACTGAGTATTGAAAGTTATAAAAGATCATTCTTTCAAGATATTGGTGATGGTTCTTCATTTTACTGGTACTGTGCGATGAAAGAATCTACTTTTCGAGAATATTACTTGTTTAAGATGGGCGATTTTTATGCAACACAACTAAAATTTAAAGCACGCACGGGTTGCCTTAGCATTAATGAAAATTTGCAACGGTGGGGAATTTCGGATTCTAAGTGTGTACTGTGTAAAGAAGCTAAAAAAGATTTGGCTCATTTCCTCTTCCATCTGTCCGGCCCTCAAAAATATCAGAAAAAAATGCTATAGAAAATTGGAGAACAATTTAATAAAACCCGATGCAGCATATTTGTAGACAAGGTATTGTGGTTCATCTCTTTTAACGAAACTCTGTTTATTTCTAGGAGATCGTGGTTTCTTACACAGTAAAGACGTGGGCACCCTGTTCGATAACATTTGTAAAGAGTTTTTCGTGAAGGCGTGGAGTTTAACGCTTGACACTGTATAGCCGGTACCCACCAGACATGTATTTTAATTGTTTTAAACAATGTATATAGTCGTATTTGTACGTGTTAACCATTTTAACTTGGACGCACCGGAAGCCTACCCCTAGCCTCCGTTGCCCCCGATGTAAAGGGGTAGTTTTCCTAATAAATTACTATCACTAAGAGCAGTGGTCAGAGGAAACGGCTACGAAAGGCAAGCAAATGAATCTTAGCATAATCGGCACCCAGACAATGTTTCACTAAAAATGTAAGAACGTTGCAACTTTCAAAGTCTAGCATTTATGGTCACCGAAAATAGTACAGTTTTAAAGATACTTCAAATTATCAGTAGATTCTTAAGCGAAACACTAGATATAATATGCTATGAAAACAAAAGATTTCGTAAGCACCTGATGTTAAGAGACCAGAAAATTGACTGTATGACATTTTCGCCAAAATTGAATGATTATCTATCAATACAATTGTTCTGACTGAGCTCAGAGTTAAAAATATCTTTCACTGTGCTTTATGAATAAGAAGTTATCTGTATTTGTTGAATTTTCAGTGTTTTTGATGAAATCAGAACTGTAGATATGTCATTTGCTCGGTCTCTTAGAACGTGGCGTTCAAAGAGTACTAACTAGATTCAATGTCTTTTTAATTAACAGTTCCTGGTTAGAGCAGTACTTAATCAACAACTTTCCTTGGCGTGGGTTGGGCGCTAAACAAGCGAAAGAAATTGTTGACCTAGAGCCTCTATTCTGGTGGACATTGTCGACAGTTCTCATTCAGAATGTTTTGTATGAGCGAGAGGTCCAAGTAGATACCGCAACGAACGACGTTAAAAGTTACATTCGGGCTCATGTGGAAGGTCAGAGCGGGAGAGGACCTGTGCTTGTGGGCATCTGCGCCACTTCAACACGTCAAAGTGAATCCTGGATGCTTGTCGCCGGTTAAAGCTGGAGTTGACGTGTTGTCGAGCATCTGCGCCACTTGAACATGTCAAACTGGATCCGAGATGTTTGTTACCGGATAGGGCCACACGCCACTTACTAAATTAACAACCTAAAACCGATTCGTGTTGGAATAACAGTTCGTGAAAATCCATGACGTCTATTCATGAAAAAATAGCATGAATTCAAATGCACAAAATGGAATGGCTGGTTTCCTCGGCAGTGTGTCCAATTTGTGTCCATGCCCTATCGAAAATGTAAACAGATATCTGTGTAAATCTTGGGTTTTATCATGACAGTTATCTTTGATATTTGACCAAAAAGATCACATATATCTATTTGTTATTAATTTAGAACAGTACACTCCAACTAAACTTTGAATAAGTAAGTTCCAACATATCGTTAATAAATCTACCATACATTTTTATTTAAGGACACGCAGCGACTTTGTTGTGAATGACACTTCTTCGTTTCGAAATTTCAATCTAAATTAACGTGCAAAACTTCATAATGCATACATGATCTGCTAAGATGCTCACAGAACAAAGCTTATTGAAGCCACTGTTATACATTGGTAGCTGTGAGACAATTTTATAATTTTTATTTTTTGTTACAATTTGCATGAATATTAAAAATAAAAAATCTAAATTGCCCAATTCCAAAGCTTAGCATACTTCTGAATCCCTAGAAATCAAAAACTGAAAAATGCCATGTGTGCTTCAACATCCTTACCTGTCGCCCTGCTAAATTACAATATACGTAAATAAGGTGTTGTTACGATTTTTATTATTCCTCCACACTTAGACCATATCATCTTTTTACTACAATTGGGGGTCGAGGTTATGACATGGAAACTAAATTGTCAGAAGGAACATATATTAGCTATGGAAAATCATACTTTAAAACAGACTTACCGAGAACAACAATGCACCGTACCCTTGCTTGTGGAGATACGATCAATTAATGATCGCATGTCATGAATGCACAAAGTAAGAACTTAAACGGGACTTAAGTCATTTATTTCTAAGTTAAAAGTTTATAAACTTCAATTCATATTCCTTTGATATGATTTTTGGTGTACGTTTCAGGTGCAGTTCTGATATAGTACAAAAGTGTACTAATGTGACATGCATATAAAAACATTGAATGGATTTAGATTAAGATCACACATGATTGACAAGCAGTTTGACCTTTGGCAACCTCAAAACAATAATACATGCATTCTTTGAGCGACTGGTACCCGCACGGCATGATAGTTGGAAACGCTTTGCAATGCTTTTAATCCGCTTCCTAGTTTATATCCCTATGTCGCCACCTGAATCATTTTAATTAAGAATTGAGTGAAACCATGATGACCACCTGTGCAATTATGTTATAATTTGCAACCTGGTCGTTACAGGGCATTAGTTCATCCAGTTTGTTAAGTTTCAGAAAAAGTGTTTCGTGAACATGTGATATAATTTTTGATCTCTCAAAAAATTCAAGAACTTGAATATTACCGATGTTGATGATGTAATTGTACACAGTTAAACCTATTCAATATCTAGTAAGTTGTTCTATAATTTTTGGGACTAGTTTATCGTTTTTCATAGCTTCCATACAAGTGGTGCATAGTCGGCTGGAGAGCTAACAGAGTCAGCAACATGCATTGCAACGCTAACTCATCCACCCATCCCCAAAAGAAGGGGCGGGGGGTCCCGTTCATGGATCACGGAGAAAAGATTGTGCTTTCACACTCCACGGTGAAACATGATGAAATGGTTTAGGTCGCAATTCACGGGACAAAATATTGATTTCACATTAAATGACTTATTGAAATATCAATTCATATTTTATGATTTATTGAAATGCTGAATCATGTTTCACAAGTAATATGCATTTCACGGTTCACGAAAGTTAATTTTAGTTTCACAGTTCACGCAAGATTACCCCCACCCCACCCCGCCCATAACAGGTAATGAATACCTTCCGGCCATTTTCTTTTAATGTCAAAATTTGACGATATACATAATAAATGCATACATACATACATACATACATACATACATACATACATACATACATACATACATACATGCATGCATGCATGCATACATACATACATACATACATACATACATACACACACACATACATACATACATACATACATACATACATACATACATACACACATACATGTACATATATACATAATATATATTGCGGCCAGTATTTTTGCATTTTTTGCTTGTGAAAAGGTGATAAAATATAATCCGTCCGAACTGCAAATCTGAGAAAACACTTGTATTTAATATAAGATTGAAGAACAAATGTTTTAGTGTAATTTTCACACAATATATGAGCAGTTTGATTTTTTTTAACGTAACACAAATATGAGCAACGTGAAGAAATTGTATTTAACATAAATACGTTGTGGTTGATTCAATGACCTACCACTGACCCGTATGACGGGTTCATAGAGAAGGCAGCTCAAATATCCGTTTATGAACCGCTCGGTCTGAAACCTTCAGTATGGACCTCCAGTCACGTTGTGATTCTTGATTGGAGAAACAATTAATTCATAATAAGTTCATCTACACTTTTTTTGCCTGGGTGATTAACCGGTCAATCAGCGACAGTGAATGAAAATGTCTATATGACCACCAGTCAGACGGAAAAATAATTATTATGAACTAATGGTCTGCGGTCGCAGGGTGATCACAAAGTGAAATTTTGCACTCTCCGCGGTTCATGAATGGCTGTTCTTTGCGACAGAAAAGTGTTGTTGAGACACGTTAAATCAGCCATGGTATTGAGCTTGGAAAATGTCCTAATTTTACTTGGCAATGCACACGATCTTGACTACATGGATATCATATGCAAATTTGTAAAAATGAAAGAGTAGGTAACCCATTGAATGGGAAAGGTGGCTCGTGAACACTGACTAATGCTATTTTTTACCATTCAATACATAGTCATATAATATTTCTTGAGTAAATTTTCAATATCATTAATTAGCAGAGGTTTATGTTACATTTGTTAAAAAGTGAAAAATGAATACTTACTAAATTCAAATTTAAATAAGACAGTACGCAATTAACTTGACAATATTTGTTGGGTTCAGAAAAATGAGGAAAGTATCTGACAAACTAACAAAAGCAGGCCTTAATGCTACAATCGTTTATGAATTATGAAATCATCAAAGACGAGCATGGAGAAAAAAGTGCTTGTTTGCAGCGTAGTCATTGGCATGGTAACATTTTAAGCTATCATTCCTTTAGCAAAGTAGCAGATAGCAATTAAGTGCAAGGTTTTTTCCATGCTGGATTTTAATTAGCGCTGAAATAATAAACTTTTACTGTTTTGAACATGAAAAGGCTCGTGTGGATCAAATATGTTTAATGCACGAAACCAATTTGCCATCCGTGTCTTAGCTTAGTGGTGGGTACAGCCTTTCATGATCACGTCTTCACGTACCGCGTTCACAGAAATGTTGCTTGCAATCCAAAGTAAAATGGCCAATTTCGTCAAGACACGTTGCTCAGAATTTGCCAGATATGAACAAAATTTCATCAATAGGCATCCAGCTTAACATTGTGAGTCCATTAACTGTGCGTTAGTGGCCACGGAGGGTAAATTACTCTGTTTACATCATGTACATGTTCTACGCTGTTTTCGCTGCGCCTAAAAATAGCGTTCCCTGTTATCTTACTTAACCGCATGTAGGTTCATGGTCAACTTTATGAAATTCACTTCAGCTAATTTTCAACTGTTCTCTTAATTGATTGGAAGTAGACCAAAATTTGATTCAACATTACTTCATTCACAGATATTGTTAACTTGACCGAAATAATCTGGGATATAATCATGATATTGTCCATTCTGCACGTTTTGGAAGATTTCTGGTCCAAACGAATAATTAGCTTAGCAAACCACTTCAAGTACATATGAATGACTTGCTTCATCTTATATTTTTGTTGAGAAATAAAAAAAATTCTCTTCTTTGTGGAACGAAGTTAACGTAATTTCAATCCACAAAAAGGTCACAGAATCCTGTGATAGTAATCGACCAAATTCCTCAGCTGAAGTAAAATCTAACTCAGGGTCAGTTCTTAGACCATTGTTGTTCCTCGTTTACATTTATAACAAAGATGATCATATTCATTCTAATATTGAGCACTTTGATGATGATGAACAACAGGCCGTATGTTGATCTCACCCAAGACTAACTCACTCGGCCAGGCTTCATTTGTTTTCCACGATCATATTCTGAAAAATTATAACAGCCATTTTTCCTCGTCATGCTGGAACTTTTCGTTTTGATCTAAGATAGACTGATCACAGACGAAACATAGCCTCAAACCCAAGAGAATAATTAAATGAATTTTATAACAAGAATCCTTGAACATATGTTCATGGGATCTTAGGGAGAAATCTCTTAGATATTTCTATGCCGGCACTAACCACCTTGCTCGAAACCATGCCACCCATCTCCTTCCACTCCAAGGATAAACCAGCTCCGATCTTTCACACTTTTATTCTGAGCTTCCACACTTCACAAAATCATGATCAGTCATATATATGTGACGAGCGCGGACGTTCATGAGGACACCCAAAAAGAGATCTGAACCTTCGTCCACTTCACCTTTGCCCTTTATAATGTGTGCTTTGATAGACATAGAAATTTTAATGTTTCTTTAAAACCATACGGCTAATGTACATGAGATTTTTGCAGACTTTACTTCTCAAAATTTATGGCCAAAATATCAAAGTCCACAAACGTATGGGTTTTTCGAATAAAGTTGAATCAAAATGACTTCTTGTAGCTTGAAATCTATGAAGCTGGCCAAACTTTCCAACTTTTGAAAAGTTTCAATAACTAGTCTAAAAATCAAGTTTAACCTGCTACTTAGTTGGTTCTCGTGCAAGACCACATCTGCAAAGTTCCAAAAATGTGTTTTGAAATAAAGAGAAATCAATGATTTATAAAAACTTCAAAAGCACACATAAGCACACTCCATTACTTTACACGCTATGGCAAGATGCAGGATGACGCCGTAACTTAATACTGGCACGTCACTCCCACATGATAACACCATTATTGCTCTGAAACTACTTTAAATGTCTGCTTTCTGACGTGAAGCTTCAAATATGAGCATAAAATGAGTTTATACATTTTATGCAAACTAAATATGTGTAATTACCAGTAAAAGAGTAAAGATTTACGAAACTGAGTCTTTGAATGATGATAGAACCTTACAAATGGCTCGGTATTGCACGCCGATGGGCTTCTAAAACTTAATAAAGTCGTGTATAACATTTACAAGTCCCGCCTCGGATAGCTTTACAATAGCTCATGCTGAAAAACTTGAGTGTGTTCAACTGGACGCTGCACGAATAATCATAATCATGGCTTTGCTGAGTTACATTCAAATGGAAGCTGCAGTTTGCAACATATTTTTGGTTTACAATATGCGTAGGTCAGTAGAGCACCGGTCCACGCATCCATCCTGTTGCGTGTCATACTACGGCGCCGTAAAAGCTTGTCATTGTCAAATCGACCCAATGACTGATAGTTTCAAGAGACTTGTGATATCTCTTGGAATTAAATACGAGTAGTTGCTCACAAAATGTAGGTTTAATTGTACAATAACATATTGTGCACAGCAGTAACTTGAACGTAAACATCGGAGTGTAAAATGAAGGCCTGTGCCTTGAAAAGATCCATATCTAAAAGTAGGACCTAAATTTACTTTGCTAAGTAGTGCTGATTAGGATGATATGGCTCATAATGATAAATTGTGCCAATTTCGTTAAATTAGACCAAATTTGCAGTATCATGCAACACGCATCAAAATACTGAACTGAAACTGACTTGTATTCATATACTGCCCACGGTGGTGCACACGGTAGCCTTCCCACGATCTGGACATTTTAATTTCTATCTCGGGCAATATACTCAGAGCGGCTCAATGTAAAAGTCTATTTTATATTGACTTGAGGCTTTATCCAGATCATGTTATACGATACGGTCGGTCAATAAAATATTGGCAGAATTTCATTATTGTCGAATATAATTAATCAAAATGCAATGTATGTTTATTGCCGAAGTATTCAGCAGATTGTTGGTAAGAAATTGAGCAACTGATTAAAAATGTGCATTGCTGATTTTGGTGATGTGTGTTGTGCGCAAGGGATCTTTAATGATCAAGACTGTGGGGGTGGGGGAGGGGTGTCTGGGCATAATTTTAAAGAAACAGTGAATGGTGTTTATTTGCAGACAAGGAGTGTCACATTAGAATTGAAGAGCAAAGCTCGATGTTATCATCATTTTGGGGGAGGGTAAACTTTCAAAAAATATTTGTCCCATTTGAAGATTGCTAAACACAGGGTTGCCCTGGCCCGTTTGTATGTCAGTGCCCACTGAATTAGTGTTGATATCGGAGAGGACAAACCGACCACTAAATTTGGTAAATCGGACATTTCCAGTGCGGAGTCAGTTATATGATAAGTACCATCTTCTATTAGATGTCCTGTGCGGGCATGTTGAAGGATAAGATACATCCTGCATAAGCATCAGCAAAAGAGCACGTATAATGTTAATCTACTTTTCACATCTGAAGATGCCTTTGTGCCAAACAAGCTGGCTGTTTGTATTGAGTGCTTTCGAAATTCAAAAGAAGATTTGAGGTAGTTACATCCGTCATTTCTCCTCGACATTATCGTGAAATTGTCCAGGGAACATACAGGTGTGACCGGGTGTTCATTATATTTGTTTAGAAACACATTATATATGCCAGGCTGGTTCTTATTTTCCATACTCTTTGTCAAATGAATTGATCATGCAACTGTCAGTGTAGGTAGTGCATGGGCCTATTGTTTGATAAACCAACTTGTCCTTATATTTTGATTGACATAGCGTTAAAACGTGCAAGTCGTTTGTTGCTTAAGATAATTTACAAGTCTGTTACGTGTCTTGTAATTATTTCTGTCCCTGTGTTACCTCAGCTGACTTGTCAGTCAGTTGAGGTTATTGGGGGTAGTCGTCCGTCGTCTGGCCACAGGTATTTAAAACGTTAACCACGTCCACTGCATTCTAGGCGGATATGGATCATGGGTGCCTGTCTACCAGATGGCCCTGCGACTTTTTATTTGTCTTTCTTTTCTATGTTTTCCCTATTTTTGACTTATCCAAAACAGTCATTCAAACATGGTGGGGAATTAGTGCCATAAGTACAATATTTCTAACGTGTGTCATTAAATATACACGCGTCTGTAAATTGTTGGAGGCGTCCATTTAATAAGAAAACGCGTGTATGCTTTTAAACTGGCGTCAACTAAGTATGGGCACGTGTGTAATATACATTTAATTTAATTTAAACATATTTATTTATTCTGGATCACCTAATAGTATACATCGAGATACTAAAAAACAGGCTCTCCAGACATAGAGAGACACACAGAATATATACAATACACACAGGACAATACAATTCACGAAATGCTTTGTATGTACCACTCATTGTTACAATAATATTGAAAAATACACTTTCCTGAATGCTATGAAGTAAATACTCACAAGCAGAGACATGTCGATTAAAGAATGAGTACAAGTTATTGATCCAGAAAAATCCACTATGTCACTAGCTCGGTAACCAAAAAAAGAAAAAATGACGACAGTCTTAGCCATAAACCGTATATTGACAGGATCAACATGTTAATCAAAATATGAATCGTCTGGAGTCAGAAATGAATTTTTGGACAGCATCAAATAATTTAATGTTAAGGTTTGCAGAAAGGTCATTGTTACCATGTATAAGATACCGGATAAGTATATCACTTGCTAGATAGACTACAAGACTAGGATTCACACCTGGAGCTATAATGTAACAAACCGTTTTTAAAAGGGATTTCCTGGGAACTGAATAATAGGGACATTCTAGGAAAAAGTGAAGAATACTTTCGTCAGGATTTAGACATTTACAAGCTGGGGACAGTATTATATTAAATCTGTGTAGGTGGGAATTTAGTCCGGAGAAGCCCAAGCGCAAACGAGTATGTATGATATTAGAAAATCGACTACCGTGTGAGTAATAAACAGGAACAGGATCTACAGACAATAAAGTATTTTTCAAAGTAGATTTTAATTTGGATAAAGTTGCAGAACGTCTTATGTCGTCGGGGAGATCGTTCCATAGTTCAATAGAGGAAGGAATGAACGAATTTCCGAACCGTAAGGAGTTAAACCTGATTTGTCTTTGGCTGCGACGGTTTCTTAACTGGACAGTGGGCTGACCATTGTTATTCGGAACGAGATCCGAAAGATAAGCGGGAGTTTGACCATTAACAATTTTATAAAACATGATTAATTTGAAATATTGGCGTCTTTTAGCTAGAGTAGGCCAGCCTAATTCCTTAAGCATAAGATGACGGGGAGTGCGTTTCAGGGCTCCTAAACAAATGCGAGCTGCTTCATACTGAACACACTCGAGGGAATCAGAGAGAGTCTGTGAGCAATTGTCAAAAATTATACATAATTAATTATACATTTAACGGCTCGTGTTTAATAATTATGAAACGCGTTATCAAAGTTTTTAACGCGTCATCAAATGCTAAACGCGAAAAGGTGACAAAAACTTGACAATTTGGCGCACGGGTTCTAATGGCCCTCGTGTGCCTATTTATCAGAAACGTGTGATTATTTTAATGCACACGTCCACGTTTTATTGTACGCGTATCAATATTAATAAGACACGTGTTAATATTTTGTGAACGCGCTCAACAAAACAAAGACGCTTGCTACTATTGGTGGAGGTACAGTGCCACTAGTACGGTGTGTCTAACGCGTGCCAGTAATCATGCACACGTGGTTAATTTGTTGGACACGTGAAGTAAATTATCTTTATTAACCAATCACATCCCATTTTACTATTCGAACGAAAATGGCGGTAGATATGGATTTGTCGAACTTAGACGCAAGTAAGCAAGATAAACAGTAATGTATGTGTACTGACATAGAAATGAAACAATCTAGGCCCAGACCGTGCAAATTGTATTGCATATTCGAGCAATAAAGGTTCGAATATTAGCACCCGGGCCAGTCATGCCGGTCGCCATATTGATCACATGTGCAAAGAACCTGGGGTCAGTTGTAAAACCAGCTTTCAATGGATAACTTACACGCGTTAAACGGCACCATTGACGCGTCTGTGAATTGAGGCACACGTGGTTCAAATCATTAACGTGTCTTCGATTTGAAGCACACGTGGTTTAAATCATTGACGTGTCCGCGAATTCAGACACACGTGCATAATAAATCGGGTTTATGACACAGTAAGCCTTTGACTATAAGCTCGCGTGAGGTATTTAGTGTAATGACTAACTCGTGCTCTAAGTTAGTTGATGTATGTACATTTTAATGGTCGCGTGCTTTTATTTAGTGGACACGTGCACATTATTTAGTGGACGCGTCCAACAATTTACAAACACGTGTAATTATAAATACACGAGTTAGAAATATGGTATTTATGGCAGTGATCCCCAACCATACTCAAACTATGCTGAACATAGATGGACATGTTTCTTTTGGAAGGGTCAAACAATTTGCTCACTAGGTTGCGTTGCTGTCAATACCGGACTTTTAACGAATTTTTCAACACGGGTTTTTATCGGTTTATGTATGCATTCCTATTGATTACCAAGTAATTCAATTGGGATTTTAATGGTAATTCCGATTTTCGACTTCTGCTCCAAAACCGTTAGCCAGATGCACGCCAAGGTTTGTCGGAATGTACCTTTAAGGTTGGTCGCTATTAAGTTTCCTCAAAATGGTCACTCTCCAAGGATTTTTCTTTCTTCCTTTTTCGTCGCAAAATCTTCTAGAATCTCACTAACTGTTAGGCCAATTTCTTCAACATTATTTAACACTGCTGGATGTGCAATATAATCGTGTTCTTTTATGAATTTCTAATACCGTCATTCAGATTGTGCTAAAAGTTGGTAAAAGGGTCTTTTATGGAAGGATGACACAAAGCTGTTCACCAGGTGATGTTGCTTTGCATCCTTGATATTTAACGAACATTGCAGTCCAAGTATTTATCAGTTACTGCATACATTCATATTCATTACTCTGCAAGTCGATGGGGATTGCAATGGTAATTCCCATTTTCACTTCTTTTTTCAAAATCCTCTGCCAGATTCCCTCAAATTTTGATAAGGCTATACCTGATGAGCTTGTCAAAATGGTTATGCTTTATTTTTCATGAATTTTAAGGTTGACAGATAAATTTTTTGCATTTTATTCCCATAGAGCTACAGCTATGTACGGTGGTTGTCATATTTCCGGTTGCCCACTCCCACCTGCAGCCTCGCTGTCTGGGACCCTGTTTTCCATCTTTTTACACTGTTATATTGAGCGATGTATCCACATGATGGAACTGCCAGAGGTGACTGTTTTGCAAATATTTGATTGGTCATCTAGATCTACGAATGAGGCTCTAGTGGCTTCTAGAATCTTGATATCACACAACTTTCCAAGTTGTTTGGTGAGCTTTTCTTGTAGTGACTTGCGTATCCAGTGTAGTTCACAGGTTTTGCGAATTGTTGACTGAACTTGACAGGAAAAGGCACTACCCTGAACAATACTTATGTAATCAGTACCAACCGTACAGGTATATGCAGATTAGATTGATATGGATCCACAAAGCGTTATGCTTAAAGTTTTAATGGGAAACTATAATAAGTTTAGTGTGTTTTTTCTGCCAAATCTTAAAAACAATCTTTTCCTAAAATCAACTTTCCTGATAGTTTTAATTTGTACAGGTACACATCTGGGCAACTCCGAACTTTACTTTTTTCAACAGATGGCGCTGTTATATGTTTCTGTGTTTTTGTTATTTTCGACGGCTACTGCTGAATCGCGAGCTAGAATCTCTTCAAACATGGACGAAATGTCGCGTTACTGAATCTCCGTCAAGGTCGCTCATCAGGTGGACGTGCTGTCATTTGCGGCTTTTAAGCGAAATTTTTAAATGACTTATGATCGGTAAGAGTACATGTTAGCAAGTAAACTATATGGATACCAGTGTATATTCATGTATATGTAATTTTCTCAAAAACTATGAACATTGGGTGCGTTTCTATCGAGTATGTTCAACTGGTCAAGCGCAAGTGATTAATTTTTTATCTTAACAGAAAATCTTTGAAAAATATCTATAAAACAAAGGGTGGGACTTATTTTGGGTTTAATGTCTAGGTCCGCTGAGGATGGACTGCTCACATACCCCACTTCTTTATGTATGTTTTGTAATTTCATTTGAAGCATATTTAAAATTATTTTGCTTAGACTGAAGATTGCATTAGCGCAGTAGAGCATTTTAACACTATTGTGCTCGGTGTTCATTTTACTATGGGCATTTATTTTTATAAAATGAACATCAAATCAACTTTCAATTTTTTTACATTTTGGTAGGTTCAGTGTGATAAACATCTTATAGTTACACCAGAAATGATGACACATGCACAATATACGTGCTCACCAACGACCGTGTGCAAGATTTATTCAATTATGATATGATACATTGTTCATTATTATTTTATGCATGCTGTTTGAATTTAAATGCGTTTTCATTAGTTATATATATATATATATATATATATATATATATACATATATATATACATATATATATATATATATATATATATATATATATATATATATATATATATATATATATATATATATATATATATATGACTATGTACTTGTCATTTTGGTTTACCTGTCTGAAATAGCAGTTAAATGTTGAAAATCCCCAAGCACAGTATTGGAAAGAAAATGAGCAACTTATATTTCCAGAATAAACATAAACCACATACAGAGATTTAGAACAGTTCCAACCGTGGTATACATCAAAGTAAAAGAGCAGAAAAGGTAAGTCAGCAGACTTTTAGCTATGTTGTTGCTTTTTGATGTAAACGAATTTCGTCTAAATAAAATGTGACTCGAAAGATTTCCTTAAAAGCAAATCTGTCTGGTTGCTTTCAAACTTTGAATGTTTGGAATCGGGTATTCACTAATTTGCATAAATTAAAATGCTACAATTTTAGTTTATGCTTCATTGGATATAGTAACATTACAAATATGTAAGTTGAAATTGGAACAGCACCTCTATCACAGGCTGTAATAGTTTTGCAGATATTCAAGATTATCTAGGTTCTAGAGAAGCTTTTTTATCCTCAAACACAAACCGTTCACAGCAAACCTCTCTGGGTGCCTTCAATATTATAATATTGTCATATATCTATGTCTTGTTGGATGTTTTATGGCAGATGCATTTAAATCAAATCTGTTCTGTTTAGTGTGTACATCTTGAAGATTGGAAATCACTTATAACACAAACGTGTCAATTGAAATTGGAATGACACCTCTGTCTATAATAGTTTTGAAGATATAGATTTAAATTTTAAGTGCCCGTAATCAGATAAATGTAACTGCTCCAACTTTGTTTGACGGTCCATTGGATTCATAACTGGCACAAACCGACGAATTAAAATCGGAATGGCATCTCTGGCTGTAATAGTTTCGAAGATGTTCAAAGATTTAATGCATTAAAATGCTACAACTTTGGTTTATTTCAATGGATCCATCACCGGCACAAGATACAAAGCTTTGTTTACAGTCTGTGGTAAAAACAGATAACATCAGCCTCCAACAGCTACCATGACCAAGTCTGTATAATATAGAGATGTTAAAGTAAGATTAACAAGTTATCATGAAAAGAACAATATGTATTGTAACTGCATATCTATATCAGAAGAAACCTATTTCATCCTGGAAAATTCTGTGAGTGACGGGTACTGTTCATCTTTCCTCCTACCCAATTCACCGACTCCTATTTTGAGGATTCTCTGTTCAAGCAGCACTTTGAAGGACACGTCTCGCATGGTTACTTGGAAAAGTGCAGTAACCTTAGATCAACACACATCAGCATTATATATGTTATATTAATATAAACGGCATCAGAATTAAGTTTCATGAGATAAAGCCTGTTGTTAAAAGGCTACAACCTTTCTACTTTATTATTACAGAGACCAAAATTGACGATAGTTATCTGTCCGGTCAGTTCTTTCTATACTATCTTAGGTCAAATATCCCGTGCCGTCAGTTGAGTTATGAAACTGTTCAAGTTGATCATTATTTTTGGAATTATACATTGACATTAACAAGACTCCTTGGTTTATTGTAGCCATTTACAAATCACCTGGCGTAGTTGACAATAGCTCCTTCACGAGTGATATGGGGGCTCTTAGTGAGTAAGCTGTTTCTTTATGACAACATCCTTGGAAGACATAAATTTGGACCTTTTCTCTAAATCTAAATCAAAGACTCTTATAGATATATGGACTCTTTTTTTACAATATGGTAACAGAGCATGTAATTTGAAATATGAATGGGACCTCCACCTATAATAGATTTTAAGATCATTAAGATTTAAAGTTTTCAAGTGCCCCTAATATGCATAAATTAAAATGCCAAAACTTTTGTTTATTGTTCATTGGATGTGCCTTTGGCACAAACCTACATATTGAAATTGAAATGGTGCCTCTACCTGTAATTATTTTGATAATTTTCAAGATTTAAATTTCTCAAGAGCACCTAATTAGCATGATTTAAAATGCTACAAATTTTTCATATTCCATTTGATTGGCAAGTGTCCTAAAATTTCATAAATAAAATTTAAGCACATGAGCACATCCAGATTTTTTTACCAATGTCCTACCCATGCCTTAACTGAATTGAATACTATGAAGTCCATTTCGAGAATCATCCTGCTCTCCTTACCAAAGCCTTCATGGCACGACACAACAAAGATCCGTCCTGAATATGTCATTTTGGTAATGGGTTCAGTCAGTAATATCGAAATTGCGTGCAAAAGATGGAGTGTCCAAGGCACTGTCTGTTTATATCTAAAATGCCCATGATGCTATTCTCATCGCTTACCCAGAAGCAAAGAAATTAACCATCCGTCATTTTTCAACAAAGTTACAGAAAGTCCTTCGAGCATTGAATGACGGTCTTGGGGAAAAAGAAAGAAATAAGATACTCAGATACGTGAGGCGCCTTTCAGTTAGCTGAGTTAAGTGCACAAAATGAAATGATCGGTTTGCAATACAGCCAACTTTATAATTCTCTTTTTTATGAAACCCCAGAAATGGATAAATTGATGAAGTGTTTCGGTGGATTTATGGTCAACTCCAATTTGCCAGGCACTTGCAATGGAACTATTATACCAGTGGTCCAAATTGTTAAAGAAATATCTGAGTTGAAAAAGGTAAACATGATCTTGGTCCCTTTGGTGATCATAATATCACTGACACTGCCTTATTGTCTTCACGGCCCCCGAAGGGTTAATAAGCCAAATAGCTATCTCAGCTCAGCATGCTCTATCAGGCGTGTTCCTGTTAATAGGTTACAGGTCATTCAATGCAAATTTCACCCACTTAACATGGAAATGTAAAAGGTAAAACATAAAGCTTCGAAAAGAATTGTTTCGGATGACAGCTTCATTTGTTGGGAAGTTTGCTTATGTTTGTCATCATCTATACCTAGGCTATACAGCTTTAATATATCCATGAAACCAGTGCAAGAAGTTAACAAAAATGAAAAGTTTGCTTCTGATTACCAGGGTATCTTAATAAGTTGAATGAGGAAATGATACTTCTTGTGCTGAACAACCTCTGACCTCAATGAGCTTGTCTCTGGTCTGGGCAGAAACATCGACTTTGCTCATTAAAAGCAAGTAAGAAACAATTCATAAGACTGAAAGGAGATTCAACAGTGATTGGGTAAACGAGCAAGGAACAGCGGTGAGTGGTGTTTCAGGTAAATTATTAGATTCACTCATTTGCTTGAAAATAATGATATGCTCTCCACAGTTTGGCTTAAGAACTAATAGTCTGACCATTCAATGTAGATATACATCGTTATACTGTGTTACTTACAACACATCTCATAACAGAAATATAAAATTAGTCTTTCTGGAAGCCAATGAATCATTCACTAATGAATCATTTACATATATTGAAGGGCTGATAATTGAAGTAAAATAAATCTGGATCTGGATGTTACGTGTTAATTTATTTGTGTTTGCTCTGCGTAATGCTGACGACAGTTTCATTGTTTCCAACTAGAAAAGCTCTCCATAAATTATTGCTGCCAGACTTCTCCCTTAAAGAACATTGCAGCAGTCTTGAAAGAGGCATGCAGAAGGCGTCCGGAGAAAATCACGACATTAAAGGAGGCAAGATCCTTCAAGGCCAAATAACTGTGTACAGCAAAATAAATTGACATGTTATCAGATTGTAGCCAAGCTGTTTGTCCACCACGCAAAGAAAATACATTGTATTTAACATCAATATATTATATTATGAATAGCTTGGCCTCATTGTGGGAAATGAGCCGTTGATGGTACGAACAGTCTCAATAATTATATCAGGAGATGTTGTTGTTTGACATACTTTACACATGAATGTGTAGGTCACCAGGGGTCACTCGACAGAAACAACAAGAGTAACGTGTATAATCAAAATGAATTGACTTGAAGATAAATCTTTATGATATATTCATTCATGTGTGTTCTCAGTATACATCAGTCAACCGGTTATCACTTGTGTGTTCACTTCTCGCGTGTGTCTATGCACAAATCCCATTGCAACGTACGTTGCGACAGAAGGAGGAAGGATTACAATCCGTACCCTACACATGTTGTCACGTCCCCAGATTAATTCTGACAGCAATTAACCTCAGTCGGAAACATTAGTAGAAGCGGCTCTTCAGGAAGGACAACGTGTCGTGAAAAGAGTCCTAATTACTTGTAATCGTTTCCTGACGGTGTTCAAAAAGGAAGAACGGAATCACAGTGTCTCATATGCGCAAGATTTTTAAATGCAATGCATGCAGCTAAAAGAAAAAGACTGGACCTTTAAGCTTGAAAAAATTCTAAAGTCCATCACGGGAAAAGAGTTTAAAATTAGAAATATCATTCGTGTTTGAGATTCTGCTCAGCAAGCAAAACATTGCCGAAAAGTATGAAGAAACATATTTAGTATGCAGAAGAGGTTTTGCATATTAACCTTGAAGTCTCTTAAATTGTAACATTCACACATCTATAATATTTTCACCTTCATCCCTTCACATCACATCCACTTCTATATGGACACAGACAGTCTTACATGGATAAGTACAAACAATACAAGCAAGGCTTACGGCAAGTTTAATATTGGTCTAAACACATGGTACATGTAGCAAATCAACAATTGTGTAGAACCTTTCAACAGCTACACACACCTTACACCGGCCTCCGCATGATGTACGCCAGCCTACGAATGTCTGTTTGGCTGATATTCCTCCAACCTCGTATCAAGCAAAACCCAGACATGTTCAATGATATTTAGGTCTGGAGAGTAAGGTGGCCAGTGCATATACCTCGAGGTAATCGGTAACAATGCATGTTCTGTAAGGGCGACGATTGTCATTTTGCAATATGAAACTGTCCCCAATGGCATCATCATATGGTTGGACAATGGAGTCTAGGATTTCACCCTTGCATCGTTAGGCTGTCCTTGTATCATTGATAATCATCAGGTTTGTTTTTTCTGTCAAAGAAAATGTCACTGTCTCTTGCACAGCATTCTGGGCATGCACTCCGCTCGTTTTAGTGCGCCTGGCAGACACGCTTTCAGTTGAATGAAGCAGACATCTGTGAATAAGACACGGCACTTATATTCACGGTTCCAGTCACTATGGGCTCGACACCAGTCAAGCCTACCCTGCTTGTGATGGGGATCCAGCCTAGGGTGATGGAAAGGTCTTTATGCTTGTATACCAGCACCGTGAAACAACATGACCTTCAAGGAACTGTCAGTCCAATTTTCGACCCTTAAAATGTCATACAACTGCATTGAGTCAACAGCTTTCCTGGGCCCTAGGTGCGCTGAGGAAAGCCATTGGCAATTTGCATTTTATCCTCGTAAATCTTTCATGAAATTTCCATTTAAAATGTTTTGAAAAAGGACAATATTGAATCAAGTGGATGAAGCAGACGACCTTTGAAATAACCAGTCAGTGTAGATGTCTGACAGGAAAGCGTTAATTACCAAAGAGTTCTTGCTGATAAATGGGGTAAATTACACATTCAAGCATTAACTCTTTCAGCGTTTTTGATCGATTCAACAGCTTTCTTCGTCGCACTTTGATTGTATATGTGTATAAAGCGATTGATTGAGAAAGGGGGCTTAGATCACAGGATTCAATGCCTTTGCTAAAAGTAGCCAAAAAGTTCCCAACACATCTGATGTTGATTGGATATTGTCGGAATTTCTAAAATATGCTCATGCAAAATTGCGTCTTTTTCCCTTTTTGCACAATTTCAAACTGTGGATTTTCGAGCACAAGGTATGTGGTTTGAAGATTTCAATCTCAAAACCACAATACGGGAAGCAAATAGACTCCGGAAATTACTAGAATAACACACTGGTGCTGGATAAAATTTTTAAATCGTTACTTAAAGGTATATTGCAAAACCCTTCCCCACAAAAATGCAAAATTTAGATACACCCTGATGTCTTTCGTTGCTTGTTTTGAGGATTACACAAAAACAAGCTGACAATGTGTTCATTCTGGCAACTGTTGCTGAAAAGATAAAGTTTTGAGAGACATATGTCTGTGCTTTGCTGATTTTACAGAGATATTTGACTTTTTAAATGGAGATGCACTTTTCCCCGATTTGGTGAATCAGAAATATCTAAATCGTTTGGTTGTCTGAAGGAACATGATAGAGAGAGTAACTACCAAGACCTTGGTAATCCATATGCTGCTTCACAAGAAGGCATGATGATTTGATCTTATCCTGTATACAGAATCGATTCACCCAAACACCAATTGACGTATTGTTGAAGTATTGTCAAAGGGGTCTCTGAAAGTCAGATTGCCAAAAACAAGATTAATCCTGACGTTTAATAAACGCAAATGTACCCCAATGTTTCAAATTCTTTCTACCCTACACTATGGAAGTGAAATCCGGACCATCGATGGAGCACATGATCAAATGAGAAAGTAAGCGCCCGGCACTGTCTTAAAATATTGCTGGGTGTCCGGATCCAATCCTCAACTCTAGTGTTTTTAAAAGCTGGAAAATGTCTTTGCATCTCAAGCAACAAGTCATATTAATGAAATGAAGGCTTCATACCAGGCACCATGGCAACAATTCTTTTTAAATTGTTCCTACAACAATATACTTGTAATCAATCATGACGACAAATACACTGCTTGTTATCATAAAAAATTTGTGACACTGATAATTTCAGTCAGCGTTTGTCAGCCAAAATTGTAATGACGTTTTTTTATGATTTGTTTTATTTTGGAGAAGTTTCAAACACTTTCTATACGGAGGTCTGAACTCAAGCCCAATGCCTATTTGAATATGAAGATAACCTGATCCTACACACACACAAAAATGGAGATATCGCTTTTACATATGGACTCGCTCCTTCTGAATCAGTTCCCAAAGTGACAGATGATCAGTATATTGCTCGATTGACTCAGACTTCACTCTTGATATTGCCACCTTGTGAGATGCAAAAGTTTGAAACAAGTACCAAAAAGTAGACAATATGTTAGGTCTGTATATATCCATTGCGATAATTTTAGCTGCCCTGTGTTTTTTCTTCACAATTTTCGTCAAATATTGTGGTGTTTCACTTTAGCGATAATTTAGATCAGCTACCCTCTCGCCTTTTTGTTTGGTACTTTTCCGCGCTTTTGTATCTGACTGATGGGTCAATAGCCTTCCAGGTTTTAGGTTTTATCCATTTGACAATGAATAATGAATACGCCTTGTCCTTGTGCTCACAATGACTCTCTTTGAATGACAATGGTGCCACTGTACGGACACAAGAGGATGACTTGGAAGATGACAGTCGGCAGCCTGCTCTAGCGACATATTAATAAATTAATTATAGATATTAAAAATTCCGGGTTAAATGTTGGTATTGACATCTAAAATTGAATTTTTATGTCCAAAAAATGAGTTTTATAGATATCTATGGGGTCCATTTCGCTACTTATTCAGTACTTTTTGATATGAAGAAGGCACTCCTTTATATCAAGAAGTAGACATCAGAGAAAAAGAGAGGTGAACTAATTGAGCAATGTGACAGGCTTGGAAGGAACAAACTAAGCCAAATATCTGACATCTTGAGTACACCATAGTCAAGCTGTCTTCCTGCCAAAATATATCACGTGTGGGAGTACATTAACTTGGATATTGCCCTTTGCCCATTCGAATTAAATCCCCACATGAATGAATAAGCCTGTCATATGCTTCGTCCGCTTCATCATCAGAACGCGTTAAAACGGTGACCTCCTCAGGCTGAACTCCTGCCATTTTGCTAGGACAGATGCGCAAAGCATTTGCATGGACCAGTTATTGTACTACTTAGAATTCTTAATGTCAAAAACTCGAATTCCTGATATCATAGAGATATTATATCTGTATAATAACTTTATGGCTATGCTGATATCAAGAATTCACTTACAATTCCTGATATCAAAAAGTCTACTTCTCGATATCAAGGCACATTTCTCTCGTACAAATCTGGCCACAAAAGATGCCGTCTATCCACCTCAATCATTTCATTTTCAATGTCGTCATTGTAAAGTGAACCGAGCACGGCACATAACATATCCAGGTGGACTTGGTCACTTTCGTGTATTCTCGCGCTTGATTGCAACCATCCATTTTTTTTTTTTTTTTTTTTTTTTTATTATTATTATTTCCTCATCTTTCGGAAAAACAAAGAATTTGACGTTTGGCCTTTCGGGTGTTTACCGACTTGCACACAGCTAGACTGCAAAGGTCGGCATGATTTCAGGGTTCTCACTCGTATCAACACTGCAGTATCAATATGGCAGCCGGACCGGCTTGATCGCTGTGACGTCATGGGCTCGATTTTGTCACGTGATATTTTCGAATAAAATCTTCATTTCTGTGTAACTGGGCGATCATATGATAAAAAATAAATTACCCCTAGTAATTATTTAGTAATCAAAAGTGAGAGAAGATAGGATTGACGACTGCAAGAATCCTTCAAATAATTCTTGATATCAAGAAATCCATACCAAAAAGTCGACTTTTTAGTATCAAAAGTGGACATCTTGATCTCAAAAAGCGACATATGAAAACTACTCTTTTAATATCAATAAATGGTTTTTGGATATCAACAATTGATTTTGGATATGTAAAATTGTAATTTTGAAACCAAGAATTCCCCCAGCTCGTGCCCAAATTTGGGATATCAATAAATGAACTCTTGATATCAAAAAATGAATTTTAGTTGTGTCTAAATTTTTTTATTATCATTTTCTTTTTTTTTTTATTTCGAAAATTGAATTTTGAATATCGAAAATACAATTCTTGACATCCAAAATTGAATTCTTGACACCCAAAAGTGAATTTATTTCAGATATCCAAAAATAATTTTTTTTGATATTGAAAAAATATATTTGGATATCCAAAAAAATATTAAATGAATAACGATCGATTAAATGTTAAAACGGCTTGCCATTATCAACAAGGTAGATATTTATATCTAATTCCTGTTGAACTTTGCTCGAGAACAGTATGAATGTTTGACTTGGCTACAGATCATAGGCAACACGACCGGACTAATAATATAAATGCATTACAGTTTTAGTTTTTTTGTTGTTCTTGTTTTTTAATGTCCTTTGCCCCCCATGAAAGAGAAGTGTTTCCGACTGATCAACACATCTTCAAATGTGCAGGACTGTGGAATCTTGGTAAGAATCTTGCAGTCCCTGATTTACAGCTGTCTACCAATGGTTACAAATAGGCTATCGTCAAGTAATGTGTTTCCTACCTGACATAATGACCTATTTTAAATGTCTGGTCTTGTCCGAAGCCATGAATATATATATATATATATATATATATATATATATATATATATATATATGGCTGTCCAGCTTTTTACCAGTGATGGTAATAAAATATATATATATACATATATATATATATATATATATATATATATATATATATATATATATATATATATATATATATATATATATATATATATACATATAACCAAATACTTTGCGCGATTTCAACCATCCCCGATCTGATGATAATATACATAAGCCTTGTATACGTTGTGGTACAAACGGTTTTACTGTTTAAACTTGTTTTCCTTTCATGAAAAAAGACTCGGACCGTCGACTGATATTATTATTTTGCCTTAATAATTATATAACTGGAAGAGGAATAAAGTAATCAATCAACTCATGAAAACCGGGGTTTTTTTGTTCATTTTTTGTGTTTGTTTCTTTTTTGTGTGTTTTTTGGGGGGTGTTTTTGTTTTTGTTTTGTTTTTAATCAAATTACGATTTATACATCTTCCACACGGGAATCAGGTTGCCTCCATAGGATCCCACAAGATTACTACTCTTTCTGATGTACTTTCGTCGGGCCCGACGACCATCCTCAACACAAGGCTATGACGAGTCATAGTGATGCTTCAGGGACAAGGCGGTTGCCCCCTGTAATTAAAACTGACGAGTACGCACACCTTTTTGTCCAGTCAGATTTATAGAAATGTTTAAATACTAACTTTTACAAGGAAACGGCGTTTCATATATATTGACCTATCTTTTGACCCCACAAATTTGGTTCATCGGCATCCAGATATCCTTATCTACCTCGCAAAAAAAGACAATCAGGCCTATCCGGTGCAATTTTCAAGGTCTGGTTGAAATAGTACAAGACGTACGTCATCCAATGTTCTTGCTAAAAAGACATCGATTTATTTTGACATGCGACCTTCTCAAATAGGTCCAGTTCAACTAAACCCACTCCTGGCACAGTGTGTAACGAATAAGTACCTACACAATCACTGTTGGCTCAAAAAAGGTCAAATGTTATCATGGAAAACCTGGTAAAGGCATATATGGTTGTGAAGTTCACGCTGGTAGAAGTTACAAAATTTGGTGTCCTGTATCGTTGCATATTATTCAAATTTTCTTCCCATTTTCACAGACAGTACAGAGGAGTACTGGTTTAATATCTTGCTTTTTATCTTGCTTTCTACTGTAAAAACACCCAATGGTATGGCACTGCTCATTACTCGTTAGAACTCCCCCAATCTTACTGACCTGTTTGTTCCCAAAGGCAAGGTAACACGTATCTCAAATTATACCATCAGCGATCCTCGGACCGCTAGAAAATTGTTCGTTCAAAAAAAAAAAAAGCTGTGCAAACTCTTCAGGTAGCTTTACCCCAAAGCATCGCAACTTATCAGTTTTAAGGCATTTTTGGGGTGGTTTGGGGATATCTTTTATTTAATAGATGCAAAGTTGTCAGTCCTTAAGCCTGTAAAAGTGTAAATGGCAGGTCCCGATAGCATTTCCTGGTAATGACACGTTTTGTCCAGTTGTGCATGTTTCCAATGTGCACGGAGGATGAGTTTTTCAGTGATATGCATGTAAAAGAAATACACTATTACTATCATCATTATCATCAAGTTTAATGGAAAATGACATTTTAACGTTAATCCCAAAAGAACAACGGCAGATTGACAGCATTGACATTAACAAATATCATTGAGAACTGATGTTGAGATTCCCAGTTTTTATTGTTTTCTGAATGATACTTTGATGCCAATGGTATGTTAACTTACAAGTTACGAATTATCATTCTCTAATACCTAATTATTAGACTGCATGTAAGCGAACAACATGGTCTCAACTAATTCTCTATCGTACATGCGGTGGGATTGTTCCACGTGTCTTTTCTCCAATAGAGACTCGGTTGTTGCAGCAGTTGACAGGTACTACCAACGTTTTTGCTGTCAATTTAATATCATTCAAGCTGGACAAGTAGGAACAACAAGGAACACAAACACGTGTTCAATGTGCACATTAAGTACACCCACGTGATATTGACAAATTGAGAACAGAATACCGGGCATAAGAAAATAGGAAAGTTCCATTGCCCAAAATCGATGAGAGTCCAATTATCTTATCAGCCACCATTTGCCATAAAGTCTCCGCATCAATAATATCTTTTATCGCCAGAAAAATGACACTGATGGAAAACTATGCATATGATGGGACGCTTGCAAAGAGTGAAAATACTAATATCATTCTTGGTGTATTACAGCTGAAACCCCAGCAAAATAAGGACTTTTTGGATCCATCTATAAATTTAATTTATTGTCGGAATTTAGTTTTCTCTAAGATTTCTTCACTTTGACGCATTTTCATGATGTCTAAACCTCCATCTGGCTCACAAGCTATCGACATAACTCATCCTGGATGCTCCTTTAAAAGACGTCATCAGTGCAACAAACCAGCTGTGTGATATAATCATGTATATTGGAGTGTCACTTAACGTTACAGGTTTCTCACTTATCTGGGAAACGGTGGAACGCAACGTTAAGAGAAAATAATCACACAGCTTTACCGCTGCTCTTCCGAGTCTCCATGAGACTAACACCTGGCCCAGCGTGAAGAGCAGAAGTGCTGTCGACGTCTGATATATATATATATATATATATATATATATATATATATATATATATATATATATATATATATATATATATATACATACATACATATATATATAGGCCTCTGTGTGTGTGTGTGTGTGTGTGTGTGTGTGTGTGTGTGTGTGTGTGTGTGTGTGTGTGTGTGTGTCAATGTTTTCCAAGTCATTACAGGGATCAATGATGGTATCCCTGAATGAAAAACAAAACAAAACAAAGGGTCAAATCTGAATTACCAATCTCTTTGACCGACCATGCATGTAATGTCAATTATTTAAGCTGAACTTTACACTTGGCAATAGTGGCAACTTTCGGACATCGGAGTCCATGTTGTTGTGTTGTATTACATCAATTTTTTAATGTCTGTTCCTCTGCATTCGACAAATTTCTTCGAATCTTTAATTCTGTGGTGCAAAGATTAAACCTTCGTCTTCATAACATGACCTTTTCTTGTGAGACACAGGCAGGAATCCCGTTTTGAAACATGTATTTAACTTATCAAATCCATTCCAATACGGGAAAAATTCATTTTGAAGGAAAACACACACATGCACAATCACACAGACAAATGGTTCCACTCTGAACAAAATCAATTTGATGGCAGTTTCATGCAGTTCGACACACAATTCTTACCCAAATGGTGAAGTGGGGTAACTGTATTTCTGAAGAGAACACAAACGATACGATGAAATCACATCAGGAAGAAACAAATTGTCACAACCTGCGCCTCACCGCCATGGAAATGACAATCGTCCGCCAACAATATCCATACCATGTATAGGCAGCGTGACCCTGTCCGTTTCGTTTAGTGGAGTAATAAATAATTCTGCTGGGAACGAAGGAATAACCAGTGTGTTTGAGCCACTGTAGATTTCTAGATTTCATTTTTATGCGTCTTCATCAGGGACGACTCTGGAAGCACGCACACCATATATATATATATATATATATATATATATATATATATATATATATATATATATATATATATATATATATATATATATATATATATATATATATATATATATATATATATATATATATATATATAAGGTGTCTGTCCAAAATATTGGTTTTGGCAACGCCCAGAACACCTTTTGGTGAAGCCCCGTTTTCTTTGTCACATACTTTTCACCCAAGCACACTCCCAACATAAATATTATGCTTTGGCAAGTCGTTCATTAAGCAATGCATCGTGTACAGTCGTATTTTAAAGAGTTTGTTAAAAGTGCGAGATGCGTACACGAGGGACATGCATTTTACATGATAAATTCTCCGTAGCACAGGGGGCATGCATGTAGGGTAACTCACCTACACAGTATGGGCTCGTATCCTAAGACAGCCAACCTTGGGGATTTTTGTCTCTTTTCTTTTCCTTATAATTCCATTTGTATATTTATTTAAGGATTTTCTTTTTGTTTTAGGACAGTATATCATTTAAAAAAAAATACATACAATTTGTTCATGTCAGTCAGTGATTTTAGTAAAAAATCCCAAATTGTTCTGGTCATGATTATTCATAATGTGCATATGGGTGATCAACGATGAGGTAAATTACTGACACATGTAGATTTCCGATTTTCTTTTGGAAATATAATTAAGATATAGGACAGATCTTGACATTTTTTCTGAGTTGATTCACCATTCAGATGAGTTTATAGAATGCTCATTTATCCATCGTCTGTCCTGCATGACCAATTCCTCGCTTTTTCACTTCTGGAAAAAACCTTGGCCAGATCCTCTTCAAACCTATGGAGACGTATCTTGGATGGATTCCTACAAATTTTGTTCAAATAGTTACGCTCTAGTGCTTTTAGCTGAGTTGACTTGTCAGTCAGGTTTGCAAGTGCCATCACTTCTTTCTCCATTGTCCGTGCACAATTGTTATTTTCGATTTGTTCTCAAAATCCATAAACCCAATTTTCCTCAAGATTGGTTGAAATGTAAATGTATCTCAGGTGGGTGTCTAGAAAAGTCCCATTATATATTGTTCATTACATTCATTCGACAAGTTAACCTACCCTTGACACTAATCACACATATATTTTGGATACTACCTCTTCAAAATATCGAATCGGGACTAACCTATAATGGGTGCCATTTTGAAAATTGTGGATTCCGCACTCTATGGCTTGTAATGAATGAGGTCACTATTGGGACGATCTTGGGGGGTTATAATATATGAAACCAAAAGTATATATTTTACGAATGTTTCAGAGCATCGATAATGGTATATGCTGTGGCCCCGATTCACTTTGATATCGAAATCAAATGTATTTTTGTGCGACTGTACCACCACGCATAAGGTCCAATCTCGAAATTTCCACGATGTCCGTGTTGTAGATATTTATAACTCGGACATTTTCAGGCTTTTCGGGATTAAAGCGGGAGAAGCCCGCCCGTGCTCAGTACATCTTTATTATTTAATAATAAATAAATTTAATCATTATTTAACCCTCTAGACAAGTTGAAATAAAATGCCGTGTTTGAGTTGACTTTACTGCAAAATAACGTCACACGACGGCCACTTTCTCGATAAAATCTTTCACCCACGGTCGGTCAATAGTAGGTGACGGCGGATTGACATGTTCATATATATATATATATATATATATATATATATATATATATATATATATATATATATATATATATATATATATATATATATATATATATATATATATATATATCAATCATAAAATTTGTTTAGGGACGAGTTTTTTCAGTAGGGTCGGTCGGGTCACCGGAACCATACATATATAGTTTGGTTAGACCTTAGGTAGCTTGGACATTTGTTCAAAAATGTTTAAAATGGAAATTCTTTCCCCTTGTACACATTAACTCCATTGATGCAGTTTATTTTGATTCAAACTTTGTTTTTCTTTTTTTTTTTTCTTTTTTTTTTTTTTTTTTTTCTTTTTTTTTCTTTTTTTTTTTTTTTTTTTTTTTTTTTTTTCTTTTTTTTTTTTTTTTTGGTTTTTTGATGTTTCATAAAATTTATTTAGGGTCAAGTTTTTCGGTAGGGTCGGTCGGGTTACCGGAACTACACAATATTTCTGTTAGGCCTTAGTTTACTTGGACATTTGTTCAAACATGTTTAAAACGGATGTTCTTTTCCCTTTTACACGTTACCTCTATTGACGTCAGTTTAATTTGTTACCTCGGCACAGCCGGAGGCACTTGTTATGAGTAAAATATGTTCTCAAGAGTTTTTATCACATTCTAAGGAATAAATACGAGACAAAAATAGGAAGCGTTTTGTGCCTTTCGGGATCTTTCAAAGAGTGATTGGCACCGTATACTCAGTCATCTTTACCTCAGCAATTTTGTTTTGCATAAGTTTATGATAATTCATTAAATTGTGCAGCTTTTGGTCAAGTTCATCCTTTTGTTGGTAGCCATCCATGTTTAAGATCAGCACTACTTTGCAACTAGTTCGTCGTCAAGAGTTCGTTTCAAGTTAAACTTTTTGTTATGCAAAGGAAGTGAAGTATATAGAAAAAAGTAGTTAAAATTATGGTGAAGTGAGTTTGAATCAAAATTGTTTATTTTACTTTGATAAATTATATGAGCCCAATCTAAAAGACACGTTACCTGCAACTAAAATTTCTTTATGTTATCTTCAGTGTGCATTCATTATGTATCCAAGACATATATATAAGCGCACTATGGCATAAAGATGGCTGGTGAAATCCCGAGATGATCCAAACTTTTAAGTCAGTTAACTAGCTAATTTTCTTAAAGACATTTTTTTCACATACTATTGCTGGTATTATTATTATTATTATTGTTATTGTTATTGTTATTGTTATTGTTATTGTCATTATTATTATTATTATTATTATTATTATTATTATTATTATTATTATTATTATTATTATTATTATTATTATTATTATTATTTGAACACTTGACTGCTTTTATTTGAATTTAAATTGGATCAATCAAGAATTGACCTCAACGAATTATACAGTGAGGAGAAACACTAGTGGCAGATTTTCCGCGTTGTTCTTAACACCCCCCCCACCCAAAATAATAATAATAATAATAATAATAATAATAATAATAATAATAATAATAATAATAATAATAATAATAATAATAATAATAATAATAATAATAATAATAGCACAATCACAATTAATGTAATTTTTGTCTCTATACCTGGCGTGCATATTTCATTCAGATTTTTGTGAGTAGAACATATATGAAAGAGTCACTGGAGATATACCAAGAAAAACAATTGGTATCTTATCTGTGGGTTCAAAAGTGAATATGTGCAATGTGTAGCTAATCATACTACATTACGTTACATTATACTGCATTACATGATATAGATATTACGTAATATTTGTTAACTTAAGTGTCAAACCAATGTCCCCGTGTTCCAGTAACATTTACAAATTTGTAATGAGGTATTTTCAAAATTTTACTAAATGTCATCATATATTGTGTTTCTTTTCATTGAATGTTCACCAGCTGGTCACATTTGACAGTCACTACTCAATGTGCATCCAAGATTTGGGAACCAGGGACTTCGTGGAAAAATACATTGTATTACAATTACGAATCTATGACTTAAAAAAGTGGATTTCTAGGCTTTTCGAACCAATTCAGTAGGAGATATATCATGCACAAAAATTGGAAAAAAATAAAGAGTCAAGGACATGTTTGGAGGATGGGGCATGGCACACACAACACCATCCATCCCATCCACCCCTAATCCACCCCTTCAACTTGTTGGACATGGATTGGTTCTGATCAGGGTCATTTTCATCAGCTCCTCTCTATTTGAACTAGATACAGGATTTTCTGTTTAGTTTTATAATACAAGTTTGATTTAAACATATTTTATTGATCAAATACATCGAAATTATCATACAATATAATAACCTCAGCAATTGGGAAAAATAATACAAGTTTGTCGCAGCACTGGATTGACAAATTACGGCTGTTCATTGAAGCACTGACCGAATCTTCCGATAACCACCCAGCATTTTTGTATTATTCACAACGAGACCTGACAGCATTCTCTTGAAAGGATTAGAATCAAGCCTCAATCAACATTTGTACATACTTTCCGCCACTGATACAATCGCTATGTATATGGGATCAGTTAAGATAATTGCACTTTTATCACGGTCATTGTCACCATCACCTTGTCGTGGGATGTGCCAGCTTGGCTCAATCTTTTCAATTTTATTTAATGCATTCATCTTTTTGTAGACCCTCTTTAAACAAGCTCAGTGTATAACAAAAAGGATTTTCACAGAACTGACACAGTCTCATCACGTTTTCTATTAATCTTTTCATAAAACCGGGCAAAAACCATTATCAGGCAATTGACACGTCGCTAATCTTCTCCCTTTATTCCTATTTTCTTTTCTCCCGCATGTTTCAAATTACTTTAACCCCCTGCATCAAACCCAAAGACCGTTTTTAGTTGTTTCTGTTTTTTTAATCCATTAAACGATCGATTCTCCTGTTAATAACATCTGATTCTGCTCGCTTGCACTGAGCTTTTTACCTCATTTTTGTTGGCATCCTCGAGGTAATACACGTACAATGCTGCTTACCTGCAATGAACAATTAAATATTCTTATCATCATTGCCATTTAACAAATCTCATTAGTTACATCATTACATGCAATTTTGTGTACCAAAATGTGTTTGAGGTTTTACAAGCTAAATAATTTGAACACAACACACACACAACTGCCGACCATTGATTGAAATACAGAGGTTTCGTGTTATTGAATGGAACATATCTGCTGAAACATTCTTCGAACCAAATATTTTATATCCTTGTAGATCGAACCCTGCATTAACATACACTTGACAGCAAATAGAGCTTCTTTTTTTTATTTGAACAAAAATTGATGTGTTTTAATCAGATTTGATAGTTCATTTGCTTGACAGGTTTCGCTTAAATATAACAAAGGCATATGTGTTTTTAACTGAAACACTACATATAAGTGTGACCATAAATACCCCAAACAACACAATTTCATCATTCCAATCCCATGACTCTTGCGATACGGATTTAGTTCAGTTTAAACATATTTATATATTCTAGATTGTCTAATAGTACATCAAGATACTGAAAGATTGCCTCTCCAGACACAGAGAGACACACAGTATATATACAACAACAAAAAACCACACACACACAGGACTTAACAAGAAATTTACCAGCAACTTCAAGAGGGCTGATTTTGTCAACTTGAGCAATGTACTCCCTGATGCTCCTTGGGAAACTGGTTTCACAGTTTTTGACTCCATAAGTGACACTGTGTCATACTGGTCAGACCTATTTATTGACACGTGTAAACAGTTTATTCCGTTCCGCTTGGTCACTATTCGACCCAGGGACAAGCCCTGGATCAACTGTATTATCAACAGGCTAATAAGGCAGCGCAATCGCGCGTGGAACAGATATAAATGCCAGACACAAAAGCCTCGGCCTCACACGCTACTCACTGCTCAAAATATTGAACGCCTCTTTCAGTTATACAAACGGAAACGCAACTTTACAGTCAACGCTATTAAAAACTCCATTCGTCTTTACTTTACCAAACTCTGATCTGAACTAGACTCATGAGAGATAAACTCTAAAAGGTGGTGGAACCTTAGCAAATCTATTCTCGGTCACAAACTTTATCAAAACATACCAACTCTTATTGACGGTGGAAGGAATATTTCTTCTGATATTGAGAAGTCAGTGACCTTCAACAAGTATTTTGCTGATCAGTGTAAGACTCCGCATGATGACAATCCTTTGCCCTTGCCCGACCTTGCCTTCCGAACTGAGGCCCGCCTGTCTATATTTCAAGTGCAAGTAAATGATGTGGAAAAGATTTTAAAATCTCTGAAAACCAGTTCTGCTTGTGGTCCTGACGGTATAGGCAACACCCTTCTTAAATACTGTGCCCCCTCAATCTCACGTTCTCTCACTGATATGTTCAATCTCTGCTTATCCAACTCATATTTTCCAGATCCCTGGAAGAGGTCCAACGTGTGCCCCGTTTTTAAGAAAAGTAATAAACAGTCAAAGGAAAATTATAGGCCTATTTCACTCCTCTGTAATGTCTCTAAAGTACTTGAGCGTCTAGTTTATAACGTTTTCTATGAGTATCTAACCTCTAATAATTTACTTTCTGCTAAAAACTCTGGCTTTAAGAAAAACGATTCCACCATAAATCAACTTGTTAGCATACTTCATACTATTTACAGTGGCCTTGAGTTGGGCCATGAAGCCCGTATGGTTTTCCTGGACATATCCAAGGCCTTTGACAGAGTCTGGCACGCTGGTCTACCTTTTAAACTGAAACAATTGGGGTTTGAAGATCCTGTGTTACTATTTATAGAAAGCTATCTCTCAAACCGACTTCAACGTGTTACTTTTGGAGGACAGACCTCACCTTGGCTCCCTATAGAGGCTGGAGTGACCCAAGGTTCGATCCTTGGTCCCCTACTTTTCCTCGTTTACATCAACGACATCACTGTCAACATCACCTGTGACATCCGTTTATTCGCAGATGATACCAGTATTCTTGAAATTGTCCACGAACCAATGGCCACAGCTGAAAACCTTAATTATAATCTTACACAAATTCATCGTTGGGGCAAGCTCTGGCGTATGACATTTAATGCCATAAAATCCATCTCAATGACCTTCTCAGCTAAACGACATAAGCCAGATCATCCTCCCCTACTTCTTGGAAACACACCGATACCTGAGGCCACTCTACATACTCACCTTGGAGTTACACTCTCAAGTAACTTGTCATGGCACCAGCATATAACACGTATTGTTAATAAAGCCAGCCAACGGCTTGCTCTTTTACGCAGACTCAAATATAAACTCTCCCGCCAAACACTCATACGGCTGTACAGTACAATGATTCGTCCTATCCTCGAATATGGGTGTGTCCTGTTTGACAATTGTACTGAAAACCTGTCACAATCTATAGAAGCTGTTCAGTATGAGGCAGCCAGGATCTGCCTTGGCGCAACTAGATACACTCCACGTGTCTTACTTCTCGAAGAGCTTGAATGGCAAACTCTGGCAAGCCGGAGGAAATACTTTAAACTTATTCTTTTCTTTAAAATGTACAATAGGTTAACTCCACAATACCTACATGATCTCGTTCCTCGTGACGTTGCATTCACTACTGGGCGCCTTTTGAGAAATCGTACTGAATTACGCCAAATTAGGTTCACCACCAATCGCTTCGGCGATTCATTTCTCCCGTCTGCTAGCAAATTATGGAATAACCTCCCGGTTGATGCTCGTCTCACCAATTCCCTGCCGCAGTTTAAATCTAAATTAAATCTATTACTCTTAAGTGTTGACAAAAAGCCCACATACTTTAAACATGGAAGTCGTTTGCCCATCTACATCATGTCAATATCCTTCCAGCCTCAACGTGTGCATGCTCTCATACCACTGAAGATACGAAACATTACCTTTTGTTCTGCCCCAAGTTCACTGTGCAACGGGTCCGTCTACTGAACACTGTGTGTCACTTACTCGCTCCAGGTGTAAATCCGACTTTAATAGTTCAGTGCTCTAGTGACATTTTACTAAATATTCTCTTGAAAGGTAGTGAGGACTTGCCAGACACTGATAATGTATTCATCTTTGAGGCTGTTCAGACATTCTTATCAGAATCTAGACGTTTCATCTACTAATTTAGTATATGATCTAATTATAAGTCTCCACTATCTGGTATCAATTGTATTATTCGTGTACAAGCCGTGAATTTAGTCTTCTGTTCTCGTCCAGTGTGTATTGTATATATTCCTGTGCGTCCTTTTATGTACTGGAGAGCCTCCAGATTAGTCTTTGTGTACTATTAGGCAATCCAGAGAAAATAAATATGTTTATACTATACTATACCAGTACAATCAAAGGTGAAAATACAAAATATGTTTCCAGTACAATCATAGGTGACGTAAACAATACAGAAACGACAAAAGGACCCGAATACACTTACAGTATAACGATAATACACAAACTGCAGTATGGACACTCTTGTGCTCTGATTGTAACATTATTGGCATATTGATGTTTCTCCTTCAGGACGATACGGTGCAAGCATACGGAATACACAGAGGTAATTAATATACAAAACGTCTGGTATCGGCTATATACTTTTGAACAGCTTCGAAAATTTCAGCATTTAATTCATTCCATAATTTTTTGCTGCCAAAAAAGAAGAAAATTTCAACTAAGCGGTCGCTGGCAATATGGACTATTCAGGCAGGGCGAACATTAGGAGCAATTATAGGTATGGTGGTATTCAACAGGTTTTGCCTGAGAGAGTAGAAGAGCGGACAAAAGAGAAAGAAATGTTTCACGTTTTCAGTAGGATTGGAACACGCACAATCAGGATACGGACTAATATTGATTTTGTGAAGGTTATAGTTTAGCTTAAAGAAGCCCAGACGCATTTGAGTGTGGCAGATATTGGAGAAATGGTCAGCAGGAGAATAAAAGTCATGGACATTATCAACAGCAAGCAAAGTACCTTTTAGTCTGGATTTGAATATTTGAAGAGAAATAGAATCTCTGATGTCAGAGGGCAGGTTTTCCATAGCTCGATAGTATCGAGAAGGAAGGAAGCACTGTGTCGCTGAGTTCTGTATGTAGGATGTCGAAAGGAAGTAGAATGGCGTAAAGCCCGACCAGTATAAGATAGGGGTAAGATGTTGGACAGGTATGCAGGAGTGAGGTTATGGCGCATATTATAAAAGAGAATCAGCTTGAGGTATTGCGTCTGTTAGCAAGTGTAGTCCAGCCGAGTTCCTGAAGAAGTTTAATGTGTGAAGTATGTCTTAGGGCACCGGTACATATTTTGGCTGCCTTATATTGGATGGATTCGAGAAGGTCAGATAGGCCTTTGCAGCAGTTATCGAAGAGGACACAACCGTATTCAAGAACGGATCCAATCATGAAAAAGTACAACGTGACTAGAGCTTTGCGGGAGAGTTTATACTTGAATCTGCGTAGGAGAGCAATACACTGGCCGGCTTTGTTACTAATGCGAGTTATAGGAGCACGCCAGGTCAAGTTACTACTGAGAGTAATTCCAAAGTGGGTGTGGTGGTCAGCCTCAGGAATGGCTGATTCACCAAGATAAACGGGGTGGTGATATCTTTTATTGGTTTTGGCAGAGAAAATAACCGGCAGGGACTTTAGAGCATTAAAGGTGACACGCCATAACGTACCCCAATTCGAATGACAGAAAGATTCATGTTTAAGTGACGGAAAGAATGCTATGGACTTTGAACAATTTCAAGCAAGCTTGTGTCATCAGTAAACAGTCTCACATCACAAGTTATGTTATCAACAAGATCGTTTGCATAAACCAGGAACAAGAGCGGACCGAATATGGATCCCTGTGGTACACCAGCTTCAATAGGTAGGCAAGACCATGGATTATAACACGCTGAAAGCAATTAGATAGGTAACTTTCGATACAAGACAGGAGGGGATTACAAATACCTAACTGACGAAGTTTAAAGAGAAGGCCAGGGTACCATACCTTATCAAAGGCCTTGCAAACATCTAGAGAGACCATTCTAGCTTCATTGGAATGTTCAAAGCCATTATAGAGGTTATGGATTATGTATACGGGTTGAAAAACGGCTGAGTCGTTGGACTTGAATCCAGACTTTTTTTGAAGTGAGAGGGATATTGCCTGTCAAGTTCTCGTATAGAGCATTATATATCAGACGTTCAAAGCCATTGGAGACATTGCATAAAAGAGAGATTGGGCGATAATTGCGTCTGATCTGTCGGTTGGACTTTTTATAAACAGGGCAAACATTATTTCTCTTCCAGGAAGCGGGGAAATGGGAAAGATGAAGGGATAGTTGAAAGATATCTGCCAGTGGCATCAGTTGGCATATATATTCAGCAGTATTTTTGAGTAATATATTTCCTACGTTGTCAGGGCCAGAGGCAGAAGAAAGTCTCAGGGAAGACTTTTCTTACACTGTGGGCATCAATATCAATATCATGTAACCATGCCTATGTTCGAAATGTAAACTCATGCAGAGGCGGGGCATCTATATCGGGAGCAGTTTTGCACTGGCTTGTGAACTATGTGTTGAAAATTTCATTTTTCAGTGATACAAGAAATAATCTTATCTTCTTCATGGAAGGTATATCTGGGCGGATTTTGCAACCTACAACAAACTTAGATAAGCGCCACTATTTCTTAGGATTTATGGCTTTATCGTCAAGTTGATTGCGAAGTTTATGGAAATATGATCTAATAGAGTATTTGGTTAGATTTACAACCTTGTTGCGAGACCTTCTATAGAACCGGTAAAAACTTTCGATTTTATGACGGACTTCACAAGGGTAGGAACAAGGTTTGTTGGCAGCGCGCTTAAAACGCTCCCATGCTCGATTACGATGTCGAAAGTGTTTTTTAACAACTGAAATTATTCAGGGTTTGGCCCTAGACCGGATGATGACTTTCTTACAGGGGATAAAATCTTCAGCAGTGATGAGAAATAATTCGGACCAGTATGACACTATGTCATCAACTGTGTCGAAAACAGCAGTGCCAATGTCCCAGGGAGCAGAGGGTAAGGCGGCGTTGAGGTCGGGATAATTGGCCTTTTTAAAGTCCCATACAGGCCTTTCGGAGGATGTGTCCTTGAACTTGCAAAGGTTGAAAGTACAATGGACTACTGAGTGGTCAGAGTTGGAAATAGGGCAAGGATATCGTAGTTTAGAATAAGACCCGGCGAGTCGGTGATGATTAGATCCAAAAAGACTATTTGAAGATTTATTAATTCTGGTGGGTTCATCAATAAGTTGAAAAAGGTTGTATTAGGAAACAACATTAAAGAGCGCCAAACCAAGTCCACCGTCAGGATACCTGGAATTCCAATCAGTACATGTGCCATTAAAGGCAGCGGTAACTAATAAGATGTAAGGGTTGTTTTAGATAGCTATGGATATCTAATGGGCCAAAGAAGCTAAGAATAGATCACGGATTTCTGCACACTGGCCGAGCGGACGATAATAATTTCCAATTAATACTTTGCCACGCTGCGTTGATATTTTCGATCCAAATGCATTCACTATTTTCATCTTCTTAAACAAGGGAGTGAGGATTGTACAAAGAAGGCCGGTCTCTTCGGAAAGGAGGGTGAAAATTTTCCAAGAAAAGAAGTTGTTAGGATAAATGGCATCAAGCCATGTTTCAGAGAGTGTAATTACATCAAGATTTTGTGACTGAGCGAGGAGCTGGAGTTTTCCGGGACTTTGGATGTATCGAACATTTGAGTGGTAGATCCTAAAATGGTTATAATGGTGTATGGTAGGATCAGGATTCAAGTGAACATACATAGCACTATAAGAAGAAATTATTTAAAGTCGTTAAGATATGCTAAAGACAAAGAAACCCATTTAGAGATATGTTAATGAGAAACAATGACAGTGTGCAGAAGGAAATACTGTAAATTATTTTATTTTCGCGTGTATAAATGTTCACGGTTTTCGTATTTTTGACATTTCGCTCTTGTTTTAATTTCACTGCTTTGGACATAATTCCCATTCAAACAATGTTAAAAATACTGTTTCACTGTGTTTTTATTTTCACAGTTTTTGCCCTCAGCGAAATAAGCGAAAATAAGAATACAGCGAAATTAAAGCAATTTACAGTAGTGATCTGAAAATTGACAGTTTCACGGGAAGAACAAGAGACATTAAGAGTAGTATATTTATAATGAAAAAGACCAATAGTCACTCTGTACTGGTCTATACTTATGTCCATATATTGTGTTGGTTGGAGGGACGGCGAAGCAGAGAGACACGCAGGTATAAATAATCAGGTAGGTCAGAAGGAAAATGTAGTAGCACCCTTAAAGTTGGATAAGTTTGGGAGTGAGGGACAGTGACGTAGATTGCACAAATGTTGCGCCTGGGCGGGAGGAAATTGAGTTAGGTTGTGGGAGACGAAGAAATTAACTTGTACTTGGTGAACGAAAACATGTATACACACACAATGCACAGGGAATATAACGTATCAAAATAGACGGATAAACAAGGTAAACAAAAATGGGACAAAAACAAGAATGGAAAAGAAAATGTAGGATAACAACCACTGCAAACAGAAGTTCAATATTTGTATAATGAAATGTCAGTTGAGAAAAGAATAAAAAAAGGAACAAATACATAAGTAAAATTATGGACATATAAATAGGGATATTTAATTCTATCCCAGTCACATGCGCGCGCAAGGTAAATTCGTCTTTTTTTCCGGGCATAAATTTGTAACAAATCCCAGCAACCATGCCCTCTCGTGCATTGCTGACGTTGCTTGTTACGTCAGCAGCCAGCACATTGTGTTTCATCGATCTTGCTTTCATAAACAAAGTATAACGTGAAGTCTGCTGTCAGAACAGCACGCGCCGCACGCACCGCGTGATAACCCAAGTTGCAAAGCTCATTTCCGTTAAAAAAAATAAAAGGGGGATGGGTCTGTCACTTGAGGCGTTTTTTATATTTAAGTTGATCAGGTTTGCTTGTTTGTCTCTTACAACATTACTATGTTGTCGGAAACTGGGATAGAATGGGGTTTAACTACTTCTGGGGAGGATTGGACGTTCAACTAAACCCGCATGAAGGCTTGGCAGCCGTCCATGCCCGACGAAGGAGGGCATGGACTTAACCTGCCAAGCCTTCATGGTGCGGGCTTAGTTGAACGTCCAATCCTCCCCAGAAGTAGTTAAACCCCTAAACATTCCAAAGTGGGTGTGGTGAGTATCCATGATATACACATTTAGCATAGTATTATATAATACGCCGTTGACTTCGTGATATAGTTAAACACAAGTATAAAGGTTATTGTGAGAACAAATTAAGTAAATAACATGGAACTGCAACAGCGAAAAATGCTATGCAAAATAGGGACACAACACAATTAAGGGGAAAGAGTAATATGACATATACCGTCACGTATTGAGACGTATAGGCAGTTGATACGGTTAACAGGGAACGCCTCTTCCTAATGTTATGGAAAAGGGGAATTCAAGGAAAAGCATGGCGTTTGACAAAACTACTTTATGACAAAGTGGAAAGTAAGGTAATATTTGGCCCCCTAGAAAGTTCATGGTTTGATGTATTTAATGGGGTAAAGCAAGGATGCATTCTGTCTCCTACGCTGTTTTCTCTAGTAATGTTAGATATGCTTGATATGTTTGAAGGAAAAAATCTTGAGGTGCCCTATGGAGACGGACATATCTCGTGCCTTTTATATGCCGACGATATTGTAATAACTGCAGACAGTGAAGACCAATTAATTTGTATGCTAAATATTGCACATGTTTTTGTAGAAAAATGGGGAATGACGTTTAATGCCAACAAATCTAATGTCATGGTAGTGGGAAAGCGTGTAGATTTTTCAAAAAATGGAAACTTGGTAATGTATATATATCTGAATGCAAATCGTATAAATATTTGGGCATTTTGATCTCGAATTCTCTAACAGACAAGGCACACGTGAATGTTATAGTAGCAACAAAAGGTTCTCGTTTATAAGGCTACTTATGCAGTATACTGTCATCTCATGATAATGTTAACTGTATTGGCTTCGGAAATAGCATATCGAAAAGTATTATTCTTCCGTCACTTACTCATGGCGGTGCAGTGTGGTTATGCAATACTAAAGAGTCTGAGGCGTCTCTGAAGTCCATTCAATGCACCGTAGCCAAAGCAATACTTCAGGTCAACTCTTCACCTGCAGCAGTGGCTACCCTTGGTGAACTAGAATGGCTCCCCCTAAAACTGATTCTGGATCGCATTAGGATAAAATACTTTCACAGAATGAAATTTTAGATGCCAGACACAAGGCTATGTAAGCAAATTTTTGACACTTTTTAGCAAAGAAATGATGACAAACCTGCAAAGATTTGGCCATATGTTGACGAAATTAAGAAGGTCTTTAATAACGTATTCATAGACCATGCCCTGGAATCAAGGAATCCAGACTGGCTGGGATGCTTTTTAAAATTATCGTTAGAAGCATATAAATTAGACTTTTTCCAGGAAATAGATTTGAAACGCTCTTTAAGATGGTATCAAATGTTTAAACGGTCCTCTTTCGGTGAAAGTTATCTGTTTAATATAAATAACTTTACTGGTGCACGATTAAAATTTTTGGCCCGACTGGGTGTCTAGGTGTCGGGGAAGATCTGGAAAGATGGGGTTTATCAGACGGGAGATGTCCTTTATGTAAAGATAGTAGAGAAGATTTATCACATTTTCTATCTATCTGCCCAGCACTAAATGATATCAGGTTACAGGCATATAGAAATTTGGAAGTCAACTCTCTGAATGAGAATTGTAAACAGGCATGGCAGCGTTTTTCCGCCTCCTCGCTGAAAAATAAGGTATGTTGGTTCTTTGGCGAGCACGCACATGATCTTTGACAGGACATTGGTGAATTATTTGACCAATCATGTAAAACATTTTTGGTTGAGGCTTGGCATTACAGGAGACAGTCACTCAATGACTTCTCGGAATGACAGATTGTATGATAGTTCTATATGTACCTCTTGTAAATAGACCTCCTCCAATGTATATATACCTGAGTTTTTCTTAATAATGACGCTGGAAGCTATATGTTCTTCATTGTATATGAAACATGTATAATGTACATGTCCTTACGCTTTCTAGGGTTTTGTCCCAATGAGTGGTTTATCTCTAGTTTTGGTGCAGAGGACATAAATTATTACTTATAGTTACTATACTTATTTTAACATACAAAGATTATTTGATTGATAATAAGGATTCCTGATTATTTGTATATATTTTGGACGCATCATGGAATTTCCCCCGTTCCGTTGGTACCCCCGCTGTAAAGGGGAAGTTTTCCTAATAAATTAATATTATTATTATTATTATTATTATTATTATTATTATTATTATTATTATTATTATTATTATTATTATTATTATTATTATTATTATTATTATTATTACTACTACTACTGAAGCAACACAATGATACATAAGTCCTGGTGATACAAAAATACCTACTACTCACACCCATACCTTGCTCCATGTACACTGAATAAAACGCTGGAATAACATAAATAAAGAAAATTAGAGATACCCGGTATAGAATGAATTACATCAGCTTAGCAAAATTTAACATCCTATTTGCAAACACTTAGCAAATGACGGAATTTGGCCATGTATCGAAAATGCTATTGCAAAATAACCATACATGATACTTTCTTGCAAAATGAATATATATAAAAAGGGGGAAAAGTTAAAGAAGGGGAAAAACAATGTCGCATATTTTTAGGATTATGTATCACTGAAGAAACATTGTGAATTAGGCGCACTAGCGACCGTAGCCATTAGCACATGAGGAATGATTTCAGAACATTGGGGTTCAAAGTCCAGTTTCCATGATGATGATGATGATGATGATGATGATGATAACAACACCATACAATTGTTGCCATAGCTATAATAATGTACCATGAAGCCATTATAATATGCTTATTGAATATGCCATCAACAGTTATTGTGCGACAAATATCGGCAGTTGGGAGTATGAGAGAAAGCATGTGCAAAACGAATATGCTGTAGTTATGTCGCCATTTTACATGAAGATCATAGCACAACAAGTAGCGAAAATACATTTCAGCAAGTTTACCAAATTATATTGTTACAGTGTCGACAGAAAGTTACGTTATTATATGAAGCAGTATTGCGAAAAGTAAACCATTACGTAGGGCACTCTGTGCAACGTCTAATTTGTGAACAATCGCTGGAAGATCAACTTGGATAGAGTATATCGTGAACTTGCGGGTAAACATTGGCAGTTCAACATGGGTCGTGTTATATGCAATGAGAGCACCAAGCAAGATTAGACACACACAAACAAATCTGCGAACACTACCCTGAAGAAAAAGATTCATTTTTTAAAAACTGAAGTAGGGCCTACACAAAACACAGTGATTATCAAATAGTAATACGTAAACAATACACAGTGATTGGCAATATTTATCAGTACAGTTGGAGGGCACATCAGGTGTGTCTGAAGTATGCCTGCTGAAGGTCATCCTTGGAATGAATTGGAACTACACGACCTGAAGGGTTGTCGTGCCCACAGACATTGAGCTCACGTAAAGTCGTCCATCCCTGGACCAGCAGGAATGAATACGCTTGTCACGTTTCAGACCACAGGCAACGAACATTAGGTGGGCTCTTTTCTGAGTTAGATTCTCTGAAATAAAAAATATTATTGCTCTTATTGTCTAGCCTGATATACTCTTTCCCTGGTCCTGTTCGATAAGAATTTGGCAATAACTGCACGTGGTTTGCCTTCGCGTGGTTTCCATACTCTATGATAACAGCTAAGTTCATGTTTCTCTATTTTGATCCCAAGACTTTTTATGTGGTTGAACACAAAGTCATCAGTGCTTTCAACGGCAATTTTGGGATCTCTGGACCAAATTCTCGCAGCATTTCTGCGCCCATACTGTTGTATCTCATCGAGATCTCTTTCAAGCTCTGTTATGCGTTTTTCATATGAAGACAACTTCTGTGCATTATCAGCAAAATCCAGTCTATCGCTAATGTCAGACAGTTTCGTTTCCAACAAAGACACTCTATTCTCCAAAGCAACAACTTTTGGCTTGAATGCTTGCTTTGATTTAATCACTTCGCCAACGATCTTTGTTAGCCATGCTTCAATCCGCGAGTTTGTGAGTTTTGCGAAGAAGTCGTCGTCTACGTGAATAGGATTGCTGTCAACAGACCTGTCTGCGTCCATGTCAGTTTGGTCTCAATGTAACTTTATGCTAGAAGGTTAGTATCTTAGGCTGTGGGAGAGTCGTCGATCCACGAACACTTAAAACCAGAAACGGTCTCCTCAGGTTTTGGTGTTCCATTCCCAGGATTAGCCCCACCAGTAAAAACCTTGTTGGCTGCACTGGGTTCACCTTTACCACCTTTCATAAGTCCAGACATATTTGAGTTCAACATAATAATAATAATAATAATAATAATAATAATAATAATAATAATAATAATAATAATAATAATATTAATATTAATAATAATAATAATAATAATAATAATAATAATAATAATAATAATAATAATAATAATAATAATAATAATAATAATAATAATATTGCTGTGGCTCTCCGCTTCTGTGCCGTGGTCCTGTGTGACACAGGTGGCCTAGGAAAAAGGAACTGAAAGAAAAGAAAAATAGATGAGGCAGAGGAAACCATGGTTATCCTGATCAGCTCATGCTGCCATGTTTTCCAGGACCAGAGCCGAGGCCAAGGGTTCACCATATACTCTCTCACAGCTGTGGTGGGCCCCTGGTCCTGGATATATCCCCTACACTCATCTCTTGTGCCCCCCCCCCCTAAAAAAAAAAACAAGTTACATCCTATCCCTGCCTCTAAGACTCAGGCATATCCCATGGGGGACCCTGTAGGAGCCCTTATAAGGGCTACTACCATTCCTTCTCCTCCCTGCACTCTGAAATTCTAATTTACCCTGTCACTATCAAGCCCTGTCAATTCATTTCTTCTCTACCAGGTAGTCCTGTGCACTTTTAGTATCTTCCCTGCCTCCCAGAAAGCCACCCTTTAAACCTAGAACGTTTCTGAACCTCTTCTAGACCCTTGTTATTATCGTCTTCCCTATGCCACTTTCTGAAAAATTTTATTATCTCTCTATATGCATCACACCACAACAGCCAATGATCCACTGTCTCATCTGCCTCTTGTCTACATACCTTACATTTACCAGCATTAGCGTTTGTCCACTTCTGTTTTCTCTCTTCTGGATTGATCACTATTGCCCTACTTTGAAAAAAAGCCTGGATCCCTTCCCTCCATCCGACATACACTTTGGCTTTTCCAGTGCCTTGTACGCTTTTAATGTGTTATTTTCCCTGACTCCTCTTTTCCAGTCTTCCCTCCAGCCCTCTGTAACAGTCCTACCTATATACACTTTACAGTCATCTACCCCATCATATCCTTTCAATTCATATCTCTCTGCCAACTTATTTATGTCTTTGACCCATCTTGTTTCTTCCTTGACTACTTCATTGTAAACTTTTCTACACTAGTGCGGTCTTCATTTACTGCTTGTAGATACCCCCAGTACTTAAGGTTTGCTTTGGCAATTCTGCCTGTGATTTTATTCCATCCTAACGCTCCTAGGATTGCTTCTGTTGCTTACATGGTGGTGCTCCCAGTATCCATTTCCCCATCTCATTCTGTGCTTTCTCCAATCCCTGGATATCTTCCTCACTTATTGAAACCACATCTAAGCCATATATCATCCCTGGTATTGCAACTCTATCCCATAATACCCTTGCTGTGTATGTTCAGTTGAAACTGTTCAGTACAGTAGCTTTAAACATTCCTTTCGTACGATTCACTTTCTGTTAAATCTTCTCCACCAGATACCTGAACATGCTTTTACCCGTTGCTTTTATCTTAATACCTAGGTATTTTCAACTCATCAACTTCCCAAATTTCAATTTACTGTTCCCTACCTTCTGGAATTTGGAACTGCCCAATTCTCCATTTTTATCCACATCTGCATGGTTTCTTCCCAAGAGTCATCACTTTACTTTTATCCTTACTAAATTATAACCCCCATTTATTCCCGTATTCCCATGCTATGTTCAGCATCTATTGTAGTTCTTTCTGGGACTATGAGTACAATGCCATCTGCAAAAAATAGACCTGGGATTTTTAGATCACCTGCCTTTATTTCCCTTATTACACTCCACTAACTGGTCCCCCAACTCTTTAATACACAGGGCAAACAAAATCGGAGACAGCACACATCCCTGCTTTAGACCTATATACAGACGTGCATTCTCTACTTATACCTTTCCTGATGAGAGTGTACAGTATACATCTTGATACAATGCTTTCAAAATTTCTAAAAAAAGTTCTCACCAAATCTTAGTCCACTTAGTTTTTCCCACAGGCCATCTCTTCATACCCTGCCATAAGCTTTCCTCTCATCTAAGAAACCCAAGAAGACTTTCTTCCGCTTCTGCCTTGCCAATTCTAACACCTGGGTCAATGTAAAGTTCACCTACCCTTCTGCCTGGTCTGAATCCATTTTGAATTTCCCCCAGAAGTCCAAGCCTTTCAACTATTCTACTTAGTCTCCTGTACATTATCCTACTGAATATGGCGGGTATTTTCAATTTTAAGCTGGCACATGTAAAAGCTCACAAATCTCAAATCCCACCGACCTGGCAAGTCCTATAAGCACACATGTATGACCTTCAGTACATCATAAATGGCCTGGAATAGATTCTTCAAAGAATGTCCTTAAAAGAATGAGTTGTGTGGCACAATTTCCAGGATCTTTGCACCAGGTGGTGTGACCACTGTTGGTCACGCGATACCCCAATTTCATGTTTCTCGGATTTGTACAAATACCTCATCTCATCTGTTTAATGGAAAACTTAATTTGGTCATAAAGCTACGATATTCTGTCGTTTCCCCTGCAAAATCATGGATAGATGACATAATTTGTCACATACTCGGCACTGGCACTGTGTATCAGTTGAATGTTGGAAGTACGAACTTCATATATAACCGTGTAAAGCACACAGTAGTAACACTTATCTACATCTGTCCATCCTTGACCTTGCCTTGACGCTGGCACTAAAAATAAACACGACATACATGCATCATGCCTGCAAGAGACCCTATATCTTCAACACAACCAAAGCATTGATTTATCACTTGCCGCAGAACACTATTCCTCAACAACAGGTAACTTTGGATGTCACTGAACTGTCAAATATTCTTCACGAAATTTAACGAGTGTACCAGCATAATGTGGCCCGATAATTAAAATAAATAAACTAGAAAAGAAGATTTGCTTCACAGCGAATCTGCCTGGGTGCTTTCAAAATGAGAATAGTTTGAAGTGCTACATTTTGTCATCGTTCAGATATTCTGAATTTTTTCTAATAGCTTAATTTGCATAAATTAAAATGCTACATTTTAGTTCTTGGTTCATTGGCCGTGGAAAAGTCACAAACTTATAAACTGCAGTTACAATGACATCACTATCTATAATAGTTTTGAAGCTATTCAAAGATCTCAGTTTTGTGTATTTGCCTAATTTGCATAAATTCAAAGCCTACAATTTTGATTTGTATTTTCAGAATAATAGTGTCCGAGAAAAAGTCCGGACAAATTTGGGTGCCATGGAAAGAAAGAAACAAATTAAGAATTCGAGGAAAAACAACATGTCTGGTTTGGCACCCAGACATAAAGAAAGAAAGAATTAAATGTCTGTGTTTGCATCCATACATAACTAAGGAAATTTGATTTGCTTATCAGCAAATCAGCTTGTGTGCCTAAAAAACCTTTAAAGATTGTCTATTCGGTATTTATTTATTTAACCACCGCGACAATATTTTATTGAACAGCCCAAGATGTGAGCAATGGAGTGCATATTTGCAAGTGGTATGTTTCTGCTAATATGTCTTATTGGCACACGGTTGTCTTCCACATGTATAAAAGTTGAAATTCTATTCCTAAATGTAGTTCTTACAAAGATATTTAATATTTGAAATCGTTAATGAGATTTGCCTCAAAAGCAAATCTGTCTGTGTGCTTTCAAAGCTTGCATGAAATAAAATCCTACAAGCTTAACTTTTGTATTCATAGGCTGCACCTGCAGCAAAACATATGAGAAAGTGAGAATGTGTGTCTTTTAAATGTTGAATCCATGCACATAGCTCCACCTGAAATAAAAAAAATGTTATTTACATTGCTCAATAAATTAATGAAAATAAAGCCCTCGACAGGCATTCAGAATACGAGCAAAACTGAAACTGTGGCACAAATTTAACAATTGAAGGAATGACAGACACCTCTGTCTCATTTAAATTGTTCAAGTGTGTATAATGCGCATATATGCATAAATTAGGATTCTACAGCTTTTGTTTGTGGCCCATTGGATGCGCTTATGGTACAAACATATGAATTGAAGTTGGAATGGTACATCTACCTTGGATAATTTTTAAGATATTCAACATTTAAGCTTTTCAAGTGCCCTTAATTTGCATAAATCGAAAATCTATAACTTTAGCTGTTGTTTATTGCATGCGCCTGTAGCACAAACCTGTGAATTACAGTTGGAATGGTACGTCTGCCGTTACCAGTTTTGAAGATATTAAACATGTAAAATTTCAAATGGCCCTAATCTGCATAGTTTTCAACATGTTGACAAACCCAAACCAAAGGATTCATTTGACTGCCAGGTTTTTCACCATACCAAGTTTGGTACTTTTTGGAACAATACTCTCCGAGAAAAACTATGGACAAAATTTAAACATACATAAAGAGAAAGAAAGAAAGAAAGAATTCTCTCTCTCTCTCTCTCTCTCTCTCTCTCTCTCTCTCTCTCTCTCTCTCTCTCTCTCTCTCTCTCTCTCTCTCTCTCTCTCTCTCTCTCTCTCTCTCTCTCTCTCTCTCTCTCTCTCTCTCTCTCTCTCTCTCTCTCTCTCTCTCTCTCTCTCTCTCTCTCTCTCTCTCTCTCTCTCTCTCTCTCTCTCTCTCTGCTTCCTAGAAGCCAGTTTCTATCTCCCAGTCCAAAGGTCAACAGAGCCTTTCTCGTAAATTGGTTCCAGTCTGGAGGTTTAGTAATCATCCACCATCTCATAAACATTGTCACAGCCATATATGGTATAAACAAGAGGGCTGTGTGAACAGCCCATGCTCAGCTGATCTTGACATTCATCACACTTGCAGATCTATGAACTTGGGAGAGGATCAAGGTCACCCATGTTCTGAGTAAGTCTGACCATTATAAAAGAACACTAACATGTGCAACATCAAGGTTCAAGTAGTTCTCAAGTTATAATGAAGAGTAAAATTCATGTATGTTGCATTGTGACCCCAGAAACGAGGTCAAAGTCATTCATGTACTGTCTGAGCATGACCTTCATACAAAAACATAAACATGTGCAGCATCACAGTACGAACTCAAAACAGATCTCAAGTTATAAAGTAAACAGTAAATTTTGTGTCAGTTGTCCTGTGAATTAGCACTAGAATGCCCATTGACTTGCACAGTAATCAATAGGAAAGCTGCATTGATCGATAAATACCCAAATGGAAAATACTTAAAAATCAGGAATCTAAAGCAGTGCCACCTAGTAAACACTTTGTTTGACCCTTCCACAAGAACATATCCATCACATTTCACTTTAATATGAGTGACGGTTCTGAGAACAAGTGAAAAATAACAAAACCATATAAAAAATTCATTAAAGAAAATAGGAAAAATTGCAGTGCCACCTGGTGAACAAATTAGGAACTATGCGTCCCTGGGAGTGTCTATGAACGATATCAAAACAACTGGGTGAGCAGTTTCAGAGGTGAGGAGTTTTTAAAGTTTACCCCCAAAAAACAAAAAAATTCATAAAAATTCCAAAAATCAATAGAGCGTGACCATTTGAACGAACTTGGTAGACATCTACCCAAGGCACATCTCCACCAACTTTGAAGTAAATCTGGCCAAAAGTATTTAAGTTATAACCATTACAAGAAATTCCCATGTTAAAACTTTCCTATTAAAACTTTCGTAAAGATTTTTGAAAAACAAATCATAAAAAAATCAAAATTCATTGGAACATAACCATGGGAACAAACTTGGTAGACACCCACCCAAGGTACATCCCCACCAAGTTTGAAGTTAATCTCGATGACGGTTTTGGAGAAGAAGTCGAAAATGGGAATAAGCATTAGAATGCTCATTGACTTCAATAGTAATCAATAGGAAAGCTGCATTGACCGATAAGTACCGGAATTGAAAAAATCGTTAAAAATCAGGAATTTGCAGCATTCCCACATAGTGAACAACTTTGTTTGACCCTTCTACAAGAAACATATCCACCGTGTTTCAGCTTAATCTGAGGGACAGTTCTGGAGAAGAAGTCGAAAATAGCTAAAACACACAAAAATTCATAAAAAAAATAGAAAAAAAATTGCAGGCCACCTGGTGAAAAAATTGAAAACTATGTGTCCCAGGGAGTGTTTCTGTGTGATATCAAAGTAATTGGGTGAGCGGTTTCAGAGAAGAAGATTTTTTAAGATTTGCCCAAAAAAGAACAGAAAAATTCATTAAAAATCCAAAAATCAATGGACCGTGACCATTTGAACAAACTTGGTAGACACCTACCCAAGGCACATCCCCACCAAGTTTGAAGTGGATCTGGCAGACGGTTTCGGAGAAGAAGTCGAAAATGTAAATTGTTGACGGACGACGGACGGACGACGGACGGAGGACCATAAGATAAGCTCAGCTGACTGACAAGTCAGCTGAGCTAAAAAAAAGGAAAAAAGAAAACGAAATAAGACGTCTTCATGGTAAATGGGCACCATGATATCAGCTTTTAGAGCCCATCATGTAGTTTTAATAGCCAGCTGGAAAGTGGAAAGATAGATCTCGCATACTCAATATATGTAATAATGTTTCATTTGTCGGAGGTACCACTGGTTCCGTCTTCAGTAATGATTTCCGGAAGCTCGCAGTTCTTTATACCCAAGCTAGAATTATCGAAGTGTCCGGCAGTCAAATACTTGCAGGATTCTTGCACCTGCCTTCGAAGCCAGGTGCAGGGAACTAATAAAGCTTACCCAGCATGATATGGTAGCGATGGAATGTTTTCTCTGCGCCCGACTGGTAAAAATAATGGGGAAACCTATTCAGGACATGTCACGTTTAAAAATAATCGCAATGAGGGACGGCAAACTTCCACTGTTTGTCTCCGTGCCCAGACAAGATGTCCCCAAGAAGGCGTATTTCAGGAAACTCTAAAGATATGGTACACGCTTTATGTAGTGTGGCATTGACGATAAATGAGTCGATTAAAATGTAAAGATGATGGGGGTTCATGTTACCAGCTGATGACATCTGGATATTTTGGAAGAATATTTGCAGACTCTACAACAGTTTCTTTTGTCAAAGCTAATTAGTCATTACCTGGACTTCTAAACTTCATTATAACCCTGTCCTGGTCTAAATGTTCAGGGAACATTTTGATGTTCGCTGTGGCACATTTGAACTTATCCCTTCATTAATAATACCGTTTGGCAGATGAGACCTATTTGGATAGCATATCCCTGGTGAAAGTCTTTCTTTGGCGTGAATTTGTGTACTTAGCGCCAAACTTGCGCTAAAGAAAGTTTTTGAACCAGTATTTTTCTTACCAGGAAAGGGGAAAAAACAGTTCACCCCCTTCTACACAAAAGAGCCCATCATATTAGATGAAGATTGAAGTGTCAGGATAAAAGGTTCCTGTCCCCATGGATATGATGTCAAGTGCGTACGAAATTCATCTGTATGGTGTCATCATTTGTGTGGCTGTCTAATCTTAGCAGCTAAATTACCCGTGTATGGCTGTGCTCAGAAGCTGTATGCTTCTTGGCTCTGATACAAATATTGTGTTCACATCCAAGACCATGTATAATTCGATATACTCGTGATGACGAGCCTTAATAAGTATGTAACACACTATATAATCATTTATTTCCTTACCATGTCCCAGACTTGTCCATAAAATAGGACATTCAGATCTTTATTTCTCCCGAGATGACCTCAAGTTGGATTGAAGTTCGGCATTGAAAAATATTCCTGCGTCACACATTTCCTCTTGTCATACATATCTGATACTTTTCCGCCTGACACGTGACACTCATGTGAGATAAGTTCGTCTTTCAGCAAAGTTTACTTTCGCAGGCCCCAAGAAGCCATGAACCGATGTTTTATTGATTCTGTTAAGTATTATATTGCACAGGAGATTCGTTGAGAATGTGCTCGGAATTTATGTTAGGTGGCGTATCCCACGGAAAATGGAACGAAATGAACAAGAGTATCCTCAGCAGATATATGTAATATTTGTATTTGTGTCTTTTTGCCCAGAACCACTTCCTAGTAGTCATTACCCTGTTCCGCACTCTTTACTATCCATAAGCTAACCTGTCCCTGTCTAAACTATATGCATATGGAATTACTATTGTCCATATTGCACACGTTTCTCTGTAAAATTTTTATATAGGTTGTATCAGCCTAAATAAATTAAAGGGTCTTCAGCGGGTAGCTACTCAACATGTTTCGGAGCCTATTACCCGTACATATCTCTAGCGGCTCCTTGGCTAGCTAAAAATTCTGCAAACACAACCCACATAACTAGAAAAGAAGATTTGTTTCAAAGCAACTCTGTCTGTGTGCACTCAATAGTTTTATACAGTAAATGCTACAACTTTTATCTTTTGGTACTTCACATTACATTAAGCTTATAGCTGGATGCGAATTTCAAAGTCCAAATGACCTTGACCTTTGACCTTTACAGGTCACATGTGAATTGCACAGTGTTACAATACCCACAATTTAAGCCCAACGTGAACCAAATCAGATGAAAATTGACCAAGTTATGACAAGATGAAACTTTCAAAGGGCCAAATGACCTTCACCTTTGCCCTTTTGAGGTTACATGTTCTGATAAAAATGTGCAGTATTGCAATACCGACAATTTTGAGGCCAACATGATCAGAATTGGATGGATATTGGTCAAGTTACGACTAGATGAAACTTTCAAAGGTCTAAATGACCTTGACCTTTCACCTTTAGAAGGCGCATTTAAGTCTCAAAAATGTGCAGTGTTACAATAGCTACAATTTGAGCCCAACATGATCAAAATTGGATACAAATTAACTAAGTTATGGCTAGAAGAAAGCCACCATTCACAGTAACCTTTGACCTTGAAATGACCTTTGACCTTGAGATGACCTCTACCTGAAGTGAACCTGGACCTCAAAAATGACATTTTGACCTAAAATCGACCTTTGACCTTTGACATGACCTTGACATTTGAGATGAACTTTACGTTGCTATGATCGAACTCCTATACACTCAGAACCACATCTACTATAGTATATAAGATATTGAGGTTAAAAACTTTAATTAGCCCTTATTTGCATAATTTTGAAAAACATGACCTGTCATTATAAAAAGGCGAGACCAGATATCAAGTACAATTAGGCAAGCTTGTAACTGTCGTCAGTAGCTGCTGTTACCTCTGGGCGGTTGCCCTAACAGAAAACAAGCTAGCCTAAAATGTCTGAAATGTGAACATTAAAACAGACTGATGCCAAAAGATAAAATTAAGTAGCAAAACAGGCAAGTCTAAAATCCCTAAAATTATTGAAGCCAAACTTTCTAACCATCTCGGGATATTTACAGCAAAATTTGTAGCAATATTTGATCAAAAGAACATCTTTGAACCCTCTTGACTCAAGTTAATGGTAAATAAATTTGGTTCTAGATGCAAAGTCCTGAAATTTAGAACAAATACGACCAAATCTCCAAATCTGTGACAAAAACGTATTATATCCAATAGTCTCCGAAACATTACTGTCCGGAAAAGGAAAATTAACTACTTCAAAGTTAAACTCAATCTATTTTGTGATAGACTTTAATACAAAACCTGTCATTAGTGACCTGAATATCCAAGTCCAAAAACACATCTCTGAAACCATCTTGTTACTCTCCAAAGGGATATCTTTTGGGTAAATTTTTTTGGCAATTTCACTGAAATTTTGTACATTTATGCGCGCGATGTCATCAATATATCTTGCGTTGTTTGATAATTGTGTAGCCATTTGAAAGTACTTTTTCATCAATTTATCCATATACTTAAATTCAAGCCAGGTTAAACATAAATTACCAGTAAAGGGGAGCAGTTACTACCCATTGGAATGCCTTTTACTTGTTGAAAAACCAATGGTCCGCATTTAACAAAAGTGTTATCCAAAAGAAATTTTATAGTATCTGTCAAAATTTCAAAAGTGTAAGATTTAACGTAATTTTTTTAATCTTTATTGTGTGACCAATATAATTTCTTTGTATATGAATTAATATTTATGTATGGTTTACCATTATGTTTAATCATTTTGCTTATTAATTCTGAAAGTGAACTTTTGACTTCATCTATGGGTAGACTTGTGTACAGTGTAGAAAAATCGAAACATTTGATATTTTTTGCTTTTACGTCTTTGATTTTAGATACAAACTCGGAAGAATTGCTAATACTCCAAAAACAATTTATTTCACAGTTTCTAGAAATTGCATTACAGTATTTACGAAAATGATTCCTAGTTACATACACACACACACACACACACACACACACACACACACACACACACACAGATATATATATATATATATATATATATATATATATATATATATATATATATATATATATATATGCAAGTGCATTTCTGCATCTGCGTGCCAAAAAGCAAAGTTTCAGTAGCTGACACGCCGACATTTCTTCCTCTTCTAACTTGGGGACAAATTTAAACCATATACTGTTCAATGCAAAACAGTGCAGTACAAATATAATGTATACGCATAAAATTGTATGCATAAACAATGTGATACGACTGAATGTTGCACATATATACATATATAATATTTATATAATGACTTTATAACTCAATGTGACAGCTAACATCATATATTCGGGGGACAAGGTTGTCCCTATATAAACCCTTCTTGTACACTGAGGCAGTACAATTATATTTAGAAAAAAAAATGACCTATCGAACCACGTTAGGATAGTTGTAATTTTTTATATGGTCGATTATGTCCACCTCGACTTCGTTACTTTATAATCCAAGTTATAAGGCGCCTTTGTCGATAACATAATTTTCTTTCAAGTGTTGCTGTTTTTTTGTTTATCTGTGCTGTCGTCTGCCGTAGCTGCAATACCTCTTGCATCTCGAATATGAGTGTATTACCTTGAAAAGAACACTCGGATAATCCATGTAATATTATCTTTGATGTGAAGGAAGCAGTTCTAATTGCATTTTTGTGTAAATTTACATCTTGAATCATGTGTTGATTTAAAGAAAACTGCTGTTATAGAAGTCATGAATTTGATTTCGAGAACAATCATTGAGTACATAACAGGTCGTAGGTTTATTTAGAATCAAACATTAATTTATTGATTAATTTACAGTTATTCATTCATTCACTCACTTACGATCGATATATATTTATTTTTCACCTTTACTTAATTATTTATTTACTCACCAAAACATCCATTTACCTGCATACCTGTTTTATTTTACAAACAAACAAAAAATGCATGTATCTTTGGAATCCAGTGTCACTTTTCTTTACGAAAATAAACATCTAAAGTCAATACGATCCTTAGATTCACCAGCCAACATTTATCAATAATTGCACTTATGCACATCTAAGAAACACAAGTGGAGTTCTATATATTAAGCAAAGTTTTCAAACTAGCAAATGACATCGCAAATTACCTCTATGTACTTCTAAATTAAGGTCATATTAAATACTATTCTTTTTAACAGCTCGTGATTAAAATGTATTGAATGCTTCTGAAAGAAACTACGACCCAATAAAAAATCTGCATTATGAGCTTGCTTTTCACCCGACTGGTGGAACTTTGTTTCAATAAAGTCTTTTTTTAGGCCGAAAAGTTAGCTTGACCAGTCGGACTACGCCACTAGGATTACACACCACTTTGGTGTGAAAGCCATCCAGTGGGAATTGATAATTGGGCACACCTTTTGTCCACGCAATGTGTAAGATTAAGATCAACTGATTCAAGTGGGTTCTCAGTAGAGGGCTCTAAGGGAATGCGGGCTAGGTATGTATATTTCTTTTAGTTTCCATTGCAATTTACACTTGAGTAACTGTAAAACCGCTCTACCTATAAACACCAAATTTCTTGTGGTAAATGGTAGTATATAGTTAAATGCTCCTGTAAATTTTATAACTTTTGCTGCAAAACTATTAAACATGTTGAATGCAATTTTACATAGAATCTGTCGGAAATAGACACCTCTAGCCCTCAAGAAATCTGTGTATTGGGTTGTGGATCTAGCCAAATACGCATATAATTGCTAATTGTGACTTTTATTTTCAATGCTTGCTTTTCCTATTGATTTCATTGATATCGTTCGCTTGAATCATTTTGAACCTACACGTAAACTTGAACACAAAATGGAATGACTAATAAGTTGTTATGTTGATTTGGTGACTAACTTCAAGACCAAATGCAACGCGTAGTTTTGAGTGGTCTCTAGCTTGGACTCTATTACTGCAATGGTTCCCCGTAGTTCGGTACTGGGCCCCGTCCTTTTTCTTATTTACGGTATATCACTGATGTAGTTAAATCCTTTTTCCTAGCCGTAGATGACCCTCAATTTGCTGCAATCGCCCTTGAACATTCCTCATTGGATGGTTAGTCCAAGGAATGGCTAATTTCTTTTAATCCCCTCAAAACCGACTCAATGCTTGTTTCATTAAAAGGAATCACCCAGATCACCTACCTTTAGTCTTTCAAGGAGACCAATTGGAAAATTAGTGTCTTTGAAAGACAAAAATTCACTATAATATGAAATATATATCTTTCATTTGGTTAGTTTTACAATTGTGTGCATCCTCTGCTATAAATGGATTGGTACATTTATTATCTAGGCTTCACGTATACTTTTCATGTTTAAATGTTGGTGCTTTTGTTATACATATTCCAGTGATCACATGTATATTGTACTACAGCTAGTGATTCTCTACGGTTGACTCCATTATTTTGCTTAATTCATTGTCGACTGTACTTACGTCCGTTCTCAATCGGAGAACATTGTTTATTCTTAAATACGCATTCCATATGTTGTGATATCAGCTGGGTGCGTCATATTGCCCTTATACTAAATGCTATCTAATCATTTTACAAAGTTATTCACTCAAACGCTGAACATATTGTATACGATTACTTATGCACCCATTATCTGTATGCAAATTTTGATATTAATACCGCATTCTTTGAGACTTTTGACGACAGCAATTTTTCCTGTGCTTATTTTATTAGCAATCTGAATTGTGAAGTTTCCTGTCAAATTTCAAATCCCCAGCAGACAAGCAAATGATTCTCTCTTCCGATGTTTTGTTTACTTTTGTGTTCAGGCAAACTTTTAAGTTGGAATATATTCTGTTTGTTATACCCATTCTCATAATCTTTGCTGGCGATGTTCATGTGAACCCTGGTCCTGCACATGGTCGCGGAAACTCTTTTTCCCAGCTGGGTAACCATTACCAAGAACAGTTAAAACTTGCAGAGCAAGACTATAATAATAAACTTCGCGCCGACTTGAACAATCCTACTCTGAAAAATAAAAGCTGGTGGCGTACGGTGAAGCATTTCTTAAAACGTAATCATTCTTCATCTATCCCCTCTCTCCCTCACGATGGTAAACAGATATCCAACAATAGGTCTAAAGCTGAAATTTTGAATTTTTTTTCTTCAACGATGTGACTTAGACACTTCTATGACTTCTCTTTCTACCCTTACCGATCCTCCAGCGTCCCACTTAAGCACAATAAACGTATCCGAAAATGAAGTATTTGAGACTCTTTTTAGTTTGGATACTACCAAAGCCAGAAGACCTGATGATACAAGTGCGAAACTGCTGAAAGATGCAGCACCTGGGATATCTTCATCATTTCCTAAATTGTTCAATCTTTCTCTAGAAAAGAAAATTTTCCCTCAATGTAGAAAAGGGCCCATGTCTTGCCCTTGCATAAAAAGGTGCTGAGGATATATGTAGTAATTATAGGCCCATTTCTTTGCTTAGTTGCACAGGAAAACTCTAAAAAATGTTTTCAAATATGTTTTAATTTTTTGGTGGTAATTTTGCTATTTTTTCACATCAATGTAGTTTTATCCCTGGAGACTCCACAGTTAACCGACTTCTTCTGATCTACCATGAATTATGCCTTGCCGTTGATCGGCAGAAGGAGGTTAGAGTTGTGTTCTTGGCCATCAGCAAAGCATTTGATAAAGTTTGGCATGCAGGTCTGTTGTACAAATTAAAAAGAATTTGTGTATCAGGAAATCTGTTGGACTGGTTTCCTAACTATTTAGAAAATCGTTACCAACGTGTAGTTTTAAAAGGCCAATCTTCAAACTGGGGAATAATTAATGCCGGTGTGCCGCAGGATTTCGTACTCGGTCCCCTTTTGTTTTTAATATACATGATTGATGTTCTTAATCTTGTTACAGCTAAGATTTAACTCTTTGTGACGACATTACACTCCATCTGGATGTTGAAAACCCTAATATATCTGCAGAAATTATAAAATCACTATACATCAGTGGTCCGGTGAGTGGCTTGCTATTTTTAATGCTCAAAAAACTGAATCTATGCTTATCTCTCGAAAAACTAACCCTATTGATCACCCACCTGTTGTCTCTCATGGTCATATTATTGAAGATGTCACTCATCATAAACATCTCGGGGTTACGCTGAGGTCCCATTTGAATTGGTCTGATCATATTCATGTTATGTATGTGGGGTGCCAGGTCACAAAAAAAATCAGAGTGCAAGCACAAAAATGGGCCCAAAATTTTCTGCTATGAATGTGGAAAGCCGAACCAAAAGTTCAAATAATGTTCACACGATTAGGGAGGGGGCAATGAGCAGATAGCCTGTAAGGTCGGTCTCCACGCAAGAAAAGGTAGCCATCATAGAGGAAAAAAGGCCCGCGAGGCCATACGCGAGGGCATTGGTAGCTTCTCTGTTACCTACTGCGACGTAGAAAACCTGCAGCTGGGTATTGCTAAACAGTGTGAGCTGAACCACCTTTTAATTAACGACAATTTTTCTGTGTACTCATGATCAATGGTTGAGACGTTCCACCGCGAAGATGATGCTTTATTAAACTTAAAAAGCGATTATGTATGGGTTGGTAAAGCGAGAGAAAAAGTTTTTGAAATATCAGGCGGGGGAATAGGTTTCCCCGTAAAAAAAAATTTTCTACAACGTGTGATGAAAATGTTTTGAATTCTAAAGAAGATGGTTTCGAAAGACTATGGATCAAGGTAAAAATACATGATAATAACAAGGATATTATGATGGGAGTGGTGTAGTTCCCCAATGATAGAAAGGATAAAGATATGAGGGAAATTCTTACCAATGAGCTGATTGGTAACCTGAGTGTGTTAAATCAAAAGGCTTTGAATGTCTACTACTGGGTGATTTCAACGGCAATTTACCCAGTTTCAGGCCTCAAAATAAACGTAGTCCTAATGGGAATTTGTTAGAGACTCTCGTGGAGACAACAAGTACCACAGTGCTAAATTATTCCCATTTGTGTCAAGGTAAATACACGTGGGAGCGTGGCCCACGCAAATCTTGTATTGATTATGCCATCGCTACCGAAGGTATTTCCAAAGAGGTAATTAGCATGCTAATCGACGAATTATGGATTTACGGCACAGGCAGTGACCGCAACACACTAGTTTTAAGTATACAAACATCGCGTGACCAAAACGACGTTATTAAGCCCCCACAACAAAACATTTCTCGGTGGAACCTAAATAAGGTCAGGGATTGGAATGTTTTTAAAAATGAATTGAATAAACGTCTCAGTTCATGGGATTGTAAAAACTTTAAATCAGTTAAGGCGGCATGGGCTTCCTGGTCAAAGACTTATTACAGCAGGTAAAAAGATTGTGGGTAAAAAAAACAATCAAAGGCAATGCCAGTCGCCTCTGGGACTCGGAAATGGGAAGTTTGATTAAGAGCAGGAAAACTGCTAATAGGTTCTACCGTTACTGGTCGCATAAAGGACAACGCAACCCTGATTTGGTGCAAAATTTATGGGATGAATATTTAAGAGGAAAACATATTATCCAGCAAAAAATTAAGACAAAGAAAGTGAACCATAAAATACAAGTCATAACACGGAATTCGGGAAAAAGTTAAAAAATACCAAGGCATATTGGCGTATGCTGAAACGTTTAAATTGTAACAATGACAACCCTAATAGGATTTTAGACCCTCGTGATAAAACACGAGTTATTGAGGACCCACAGGAAAGATGTCGGGTGCTCAAGGAGTACTGGCAGGGTCTTGGGGAGCAGAACAAGGGGGCAGCGAAAAGGATGCTGCAACATTATCACAAAGGGTAAAGAACTTACAGTTAGAATGTGGTAAATCTGAAGGTCTTACGGATGTAGTAATAAATATTGATATGGTTGGCAACGCTTTAAAACGCCTAAAACTGGGAAAGGCATGTGGAGTGGATAATATCCCAAATGAATTTCTGAAGCATGGGGGTAATATGGTAATCAAGTCATTGGTGAAATTATTTAACTACTGTAAACTTCTAGAATATTATCCAGACCAGTGGCACCAGGGCTATATAAAACCCTTACACAAGGGCGGTAATAGGGAATGTCTTGGAAACTATCGAGGTATCACCATCAGGTCCAATGTGTATAAACTTTTTACTTCTATTATTGAAACGTAGTTTATGGCCTACTAAGAGGAAAATGGAATTTAAGGTGAACTTGAGGGAGCAGACCGTAAAGGACACCAACTAGAGGATCAATTTTTTACTTTGAAGGGTCTTTGTTCTCTGAGAAAGATGCAAAAACAGAATACTTGGTTAGCTTTACCTAGACATTTCCAAGGCATTCGATACGGTAAATAGGGATCTACTGTTTATTCATCTATGGGAGAAAGGTATGCAAGGAAAGGCATGGCGCCTCATCAACGGTTTGTATAATAAAGTTGAAAACAGAGTAATTTTCGGGCCATTAGAAAGTGAAATGTTTGAAGTAACCGAAGGAGTTAAACAGGGATGTATATTATCCCCTACTCTCTTTTCTATTGTAATGTTGGACTTGGCAGACATGTTGTATGGCCATAATCTCGGAATTCCATTTGGAAGCGGCAAAATTCACAGTCTTCTATATGCTGATGATGTTTGCCTCCTTGGCGACAGCGAGGAAAACCTTCAAAAAATGTTAAAAGTAGCAGATGGATTTGCATCTAAATGGAACATGTCTGATAAATGAAGAATATTCAAAAGGAATATATAATGTTTGGCCATTTCTCCCCTAGATGCACAATGTGCTTAAAAAATGTTGGGTTGGACAGGGCTCTTAAAGATGCAAATGACAGTTCGCTCCAACCGTATATGAAGCTAAATTTACAAAGTTACGTTCGTTCGTTTTTCCAAAATATTGACGAATTTGCATCTCTGTACTGGTATCGATCGATAAAAAGATCCACGTTTGGAAAAAAATTCATGCTTGATTCTAATAATTTTAATGTCATTAGATTAAAGTTTAAAGCGCGTATAGGATGTTTGGGCCTAAAGAAGGTTTTGTGTAAATGGAAAGTGACTACTGATACCAAATGTGATTTATGTAAAGGTGCTACTGAAGATTTAATTCATTTTCTGTTTCTTTGTCCTTCCCTTAATCGTATCCGAAACAAGTATTATAACCTGTTGGAATGCACACTAAGGTCAGAAGGAGCACTTGATGTATGGCACAGATTTTGTAGTTCATCCAGTTTAAGTAAACTATGCTTATTTCTTGGAGAACATGCTTACAATTTTGGTGAAACCCCGGATAAAGTCTTTGATATGATTTCTAAGCAGTATTTGATGGAAGCGTGGGAATGTCGACGTGAGTCTCTCGCAGACACTTCAGGGTAAAACCAGCCTATTTTATATAACGAAAATATTGTAAGTAACCTTGTAATAATTATAACTGTACATATCTTATACTGTATTGCTGCATTGTATGTAATGTTTTTATCTGATGCGCCGCGGGTTCTGCCCTGCCTGCAGGCGCCCTCGCGGTAAAGGGGTAGCTTCAGTAAGTAAATAAAAAAAATAAAATAAACAAAAATAAAATAAAATAAATAAATAAATAAATAAATAAATAAATAAATAAATAAATAAATAAATAAATAAATAAATAAATAAATAAATAAATAAATAAATATAAATATAGATATGCAGGAGATTCCAAATAAATGTACTAAAAACTAGTTGATCATAAAAAGTCTTACATTTACTTTGGATAGAAAACCCCTGGAAATTATCTATATCAAAGTATGGAGAGCTATCCATACTACACATCTGACTGCTACTAAGTTCTAGCCAGCTCAATTCTCATCTTTTCAAAATTGGGAGAAGGAATCACTCCAATGTTCCTGCGGTGCTGGGCACGAGGACACCTGGCATTTTTTTTTCTTTGTTTGTCCCTAACATGCTGTCCCTAGCTCAAAATTGCATTCTACAATTTGAGGTATTGCCCCATTTTCCATGCAGACTATATTGTAATAATGGTTGTATGGCTCTACAGACTGCTCTTTGATTGAGAGCACTCAAATATTTTCAGCAGGGCACGAACATATCTCTTTAACTGAACGTTAAAATCTATAGTGGCATCGACTAAATCTTTCTTTCTTCTTTTTTCTGTCTCTTCTTCTGTTTTTCTTTCTTCTCTTCAAATTCTTTCGATATCTTTCCTTTTCCCTCTATTTTTTCCTCCTTCTCTCCTCATGCCACCACGTTTTGCACTGAGAAGAGTCGATAATACCGCCCCTCTGCCTTGTCCTGTACCTGTCGCCTTCACCGTGTGCTTGTATGCGGTCGGTCACTGCAATGTGGAATTTAGCCAACGCGTGAGTGACTGTGCAAAACCTGTGCGTCTTGTATCGTGCTATATCACCTGTCCTTCTTCTATGAGAGGGATTAAGATAGGGCATTGCCCTCTTTCCCAATTGCATCACTGTCTATTTTGTATAATATATTTTCTGTATTTTTGTTCAATAAAATATGTATAAATAAATTGGAAAACATACCCTATCATAAACATTTAAACCCCATACCAAAATGTGACTAGAAATGACATGTCCGCATTAACTGTTCAGTAACTAAGGCTTCCAAGCAAATAAATATAATGAAATTGCTACAATATAATGCTGAAGATAACCATCGTTACGACCTTAGACAACACTCTAAACTTGCATGCAGTGCCATCGTTTAATTGTAGAACTTTTTTATTCGAAAATTGGTGAAGAGGGAGGGTCATCAACAATTAAATTGTGGAATCTATTGCCTTCTGAAATTCGTACCTACTTTGGCACCATTTAAGCGGAAAATATCTAATCCATGCATACCATCTCTAAAGAAACCTGAAGTTCTGAAAGTTGGCACTAGAAACATTTCTATCTTACGCTCAAGGCTGCGTATGAGTTGCAGTCAGCTGAATGCATACCTATACAAAATTGGCGTGGTTGAATCACCAGCATGTTCTTGTGGTGCTACAGCAGAAAATGTTTTGCATTGCTTTTTAACTTGTCCCCGCTTTTCCATCGCGCTGACGTAACATGGTGAAATTATGATAGTTGTTTTCATGCTTATCATTGTAATAATTTTATGATGATTATTTTAGGCCATTTCTAATGCCTCTATATTTGTGGCGCATAGTTTGAGTCTTTCCTTTCCTCGTTGCTGTCGTTGCGACGCCTCACTTTGAGTGTTCCTGCTGCACTCAACAGGTGGCGACGTACTGCTGTGCGTTATGTTTGTCTGTCTCTCCCAACAAGAGGGATTTACATAGGGTCTGCCCCTCCTCCCCAGTGTATTCACTTTTGTGAATAAAATACGTTTAAATCAACCTAAGCAGTGCACTGACATGTCTAACGGTATCCGTGCCAACTTTGTGATAACTTAACAAAAATTTGTTCACCTTTGACATATTTGTAATTTATATTTCGAAAACAAGTTTTCAACAGACCAACGTGCAAAATTACCATTTCTAGTGTGGATGTTTTTGTCACAATATTTACCAAATTCATGACTCCACTCCTTCCGCATATGAGAGAGCATACCACTGAAGTCGTCGATCATACATGTTGTATCCATAAGCTCAAACAGTTTGTTTATAAATTGAGTTCTGTTTATTCCTGAGATTGAGATACTTTAAGTTGTCAACCAAGATTTAGCATCGTTGGCTACATGGCGCCGACAGCCCACTGGCAGTAAATGGGATTTTTTCTATTGCATTCACTATTGCCAGTTCATAGTCACGAACTATCGGAAGCTTGATATTTGTTGATACTTGATCTTTGTCGACAAAGTGTTTCAAACGGAGCCTTGTGATGCAATTCATGGTCTGGCTTGTCGATAGAGTAGAGAGCCGGCATGACGGTGCATTCCTCAAAAGCTGTGTGATAAAAAAAATCGCATCTAGATATGTATATTTCCCGACAAGTTCGATTTCTTTTTGATTATATTAAATTCATGTGCAGCAACACGTTTATTGAATGTCATGCTTTTAGTCTTGCCAAGGTTTACAATACGCTATACCACACCTAACAGTACCTGAAAAGATCTTCTTGCTGTTTAGTCCTACTGTAGTGTGTCTGAAAGGAAAACGATGTAGATTATCGGTACATAGCAAGTAACCCACAGTAGTTCATCAAGGTAGGCCGAGACATGCTCATAGTTTCCTGCGTTTCTGTGAGAAAAATGCCAGATCTGTGTCAGTTGTCACAGAAACTTACTGCCAGCCACGCTTTGTCTCAGTTTTCTACCACATATCAACATAATCACAAGTTTTGAAGTCCCTTATATCTTAAAATTCTCAAACTTATTATCTTATTTAACATAGACCTGCATATCCCATTCCATATATATATATATATATATATATATATATATATATATATATATATATATATATATATATATATATATATATATATATATATATATATATATATATCCTGTGTCGATTATGATGCCATTCACATGATTCAAGACTATGTTTTTATATTTTTTGCAGAACCTATTCTCACACTGAGCTGCCAAAACACTGCGACTAGCAGCTTTTACATTAAGTCGACTGTTGCATGAGCAATTTTGTTATTTTGCACCATTAACATTATCAATGTCACAACTATGGTTAAGATGTCTCATGAGGTGTAACAAAAATCAACTATGCAAGAGGGTTTTATATAGGGCTTTGCCCTGTTTCCCAATTGTATCCTTACGGAAATAAAAATATGTTTAAACCAAAAAACAACTATGAAACAGGGCCCAAATATTCGGAAGGGGCGCACTTTTTCAGTCTGTCATGCTAACGTAAGCGGCATTAAAAGTTGATTGTATAGATGGTTTCCAACCTCCTTTACGCAAGGATCGAGAAACCGGCAACGGCGGAGGTGTTGCACTTTCAGTCAAAAACCATCTGCTTTTCACCAGACGCACTGATCTGGAATCGCCCAAGAGAGAATGCATTTGAATTGAAATCACATACAAATGGTATGATACTCATTTAGGCGTATATATCATCACCCTTCCGGTCAGTCTGCAGTTGAAAGAGACCTATTTATTAATACTCTTTATAATTCTATGTCCACTGCATTAGAGCTCAGCCCACATATTATTATACTTATCAGTGATTTCAATGATACACATAGGTGCCAATCCATGGGCTATCCACAATGACAGTGAGCTTGGTCAGTGCCTCTTTGACATCGTCACGCAAAACATCTTGTGTCAACTTGTGTCCGGAGCTACCCGCGTTTTTTTTTGCCCGCTTTGCACCCACACTCCAGTCGCACCACAAAGGCAGTAGGCACTTGAAGGTCTGGCTAAGCAGGCAATCCGCGTTTTCGAGTACCCTGAAAGTTTATTAGACCTTATGATCACTGACTCTCCTGGTTATGTCTTAAATTCGGGTATACATATATTACCACACATTTCTACATCTGATCGTGCTTCCTTCTCCCTTCTGAATCACAGACCGACCCTTTCAAACGAACAATCTGTGATTACAAGCGGGCCGACTTTGATAACCTTAACTGAGCCCTGCAAGAAGCTCTATGGGATACGGGTCTGGCAGTCTTTGATTGATTCCATCGATTTTGTGTGTGTGTGTGTGTGTGTGTGTGTGTGTGTGTGTGTGTGTGTGTGTGTGTGTGTGTGTTTTGTTTTGTTTGTTTTTTGGGTTTTTTTTGTGTTTTTCTTTTTTTTTACATTTGCAATAATCCTGAGATTTAACAATTCGGCCTGAAGATAGACCATGATTAGTAAATCTATATCAAGACACTCATGAGACAGCGGAACCGTGCCTGGAAAAGGGAAAAGAGACTCGCGTCTCAGCCTGGACCCTACACCTTTCTTATATCCCCCAAGAGTGAACAATTGTACCAATTTTATGAAAAAGAATTAACCTCACGGCAAATGCTATTAAAAAGTCTATCCGGTCCTATTTTGAAAAACTTCGTTCCGACCTTGACTCTACAGATATTAATCTAAAAAAAAAAATGGTGGAGCCGAGGTAAATCAATCCTCGCCACTAAACTCCATCAATCCATTCCACCGCTTGTTGACAACGGGAAGATTATACCAAGATCGAAAAGTGTGAAACCTTTAATACAAATTTTGCCAACCAATGCAAACTCCTGCAACAACGTAACCCCTTATGCCTCTCCCCACTTTCTCCTATAGGACTGGGGCTTGCCTGAACATGTTTCAAATAGACACTGCTCAGGTTAGAAAAGTGCTACTGTCTCTTAAAACTAGTTTCGCCTGCTGGCCTGACAATATACCCTTAAAATACTGCTTCTGGGATCTGTTGCCTCTCCTTAACTCTTTAACTACTCCTCACAGCATTCCCACTTGCCACTTGCCTGGAAAACATCCAACGTCTGTCCAGTCTTTTAAGAAGAACAATCTCAGGAAAACTATCAGCCTATCTCCTTGCTTTGTAACGTTTCAAAAGTTTTTGAACGCCTTCTACATAACGTCTTTTATAAGTGCCTAATAACAAATAACCTCCTTCCCACTGAAAGCTCTGGCTTCAAAGCAAAGGACTCGACTATAAATCAACTCGTCTCCAGCCTCCTGGACATTAACAACGGACTCGAACTGAGCAAAGAAGCACGGATGGTTTTCCTGGACATATCAAAAGCATGTGACCGGGTATGGCATGTGGGTATCTTGTTCAAGCTTCAACAACTTGGCTTCACAGATCCCAGTAGTCTCTGCAGCTTAAAATAGAAGGGAGATTAACCCTGCCCTTTTTCTTTGCTCCTTGCCTTCTTATTTTGTTCCCTGTCCTTTTTCTGAGATATATACATCATGTTTCTGATGGTTTATGGTATATTTCTTTAATTTTTAATGCAACTCTTCATTTTGTAAGCTGAATTCAAAGAAAATATATTAAAAGCAATATTTTCACCATAATTTAGATACAGTTATCAACAATTTCTTCAGTTTTGCGTGAAAGATATGCTATTTTTATCTAGAAGCTTACTTTTAACGTGCCCTTTATGGTCCCTAACCACGCTGCCAAGTTGTCCCTTTCAGATCAAACAACCTTGTCCTTGTGACAACCTGCCGAGACCACTGGTTCCCAGATCAGTTACCTGTCAGGTCGTTCGCAACGCAACACCATCTGTGGTCAAACTTCCTCTTGGCTACCTGTTGAAGTTGGTGTACCACACGGCTCCATTCTTGGCCCTCTGCTGTTTCTTGTTTTCATAAATGACATCCGGACGGCACAGCCTGTGATATCGAACTCTTTGCCGATGACACCAGCGTTATTGACAGTGTCCATAATCCTAATACTTCGGCTGAACGTATCAATACCGATATAGGCAGGATCCATGCCTGGGGCAAACTTTGGCGAGTTATTTTCAATGTAATCAAATCCTTATCTGATATTTATCAAAAAAAAAAAAAAAAAAAAAAAAAAGACAAACCTGCTCACCCACCTCTCTTTACGGGAAACACATTCATATCTGAAGCAAACGAACATACACGCCTAGGAATTACACTTACACATAATTTGTCAGGGCAGTCCCATATTACTCGTATCATAAATAAATCTAGCCAACGATTAGCCCTGCTGCGCAAACTGAAATACAAACTAACCCGCAAAGCCCTCGTACATTTATACACAACAATGACACGGCTTATCCTTTAATATGGTCTTATATACTCTTTGATATTGTACGGACGGCTTGTCATCATCTCCTGCGGCCGTTCAGTATGAAGCTGCCCGGGTTTGTACTGGTGCATTGAAGCACACACCCCGTCTCCTTCTTCCATCCGAGCCGAGTTGCCAAACTCGATCTGATAGACGTAAATATCACAAACTGTAGTCCTTTTTTAAAGATGGTCAATAATTTATCTCCGAGGTACTTATATGACCTGGTACCTCGTGACACCGGTCCTATCACTAATCTTAGCTTGCGTAACCGCCTCAATATTAGACAGGTAAAATTCAGAACCAAACGTTACGGCGACTCTTAATTCCTCCCTTCCTGCATTCACCTTTGGAACAACCTACCGCTCGATATTAGGGAATCTGTATCACTCGCAACTTTTAAATCAAAATTGAAATCGACGTTACAATCTGTTGACATTAAACCCTTTTATTACTCACACGGAAAGCGTTTCCCAAATATTGGTCACACTCAGTTGCTCCTATAGGCTGCTGAGGGGGGGGGGGGGTACTTCCATGTAGGATTGTAATGGGTATGTGCCGCGGGAAAGGCCCTTTTTTCATTACTCCCAGGATTAGAAAAGGCCCCCTAAAATGTACACACCTGGATTAGGATAGGGGGAACAATTAGGATGCAGCACTCCTTTCAACACTTTACAGGATTAAGAAAGGGTACCTTTTCACATCTGGTGTAGGATTAAGATAGGGTATTGTATAAAAATGTCCGAGGCACACACCCGCTCTGATGTTGAGTATGTGCCCCCCCCCCCCCCCCGTGGGGGCTGCTCACAGTTAAACTTCCATCTTTATAAAGTTAATATAATCGTCGATCGTCTATCAGATCGAGTTTGGCAACTCGGCTCGGATGGAAGAAGGAGCTTCACCAGATTGTGCATGTTCTATCCAAAGCGAAGATATCCATCACTTTTTCTTGTCATGGCCTCTCTTTTCAGCCTATAGTTGGACACTGTATGTCATATTCTGGCACCGGGAGTAAACCCAAAACTTATCTTACATCTGTGCAGCAATCTCCTTGTCGCACATTTTAAGCAAGGAAATGCCGATTTAAGCCACGATGACAATATGAAAACTTTTATGCTGTGCAAAATTATATCGCTTTATCGAGGAAATTTGAATGCTAAGCTATTTATTTTCTGGTGCCATAAGCAGGTATCCCAGACTGTTTCCGAGTAATGTCTCTCTTACCATTTGCACTGTGTTATCCTGTGTGTCATATATATATATATATACTATGTGCGTTTTGCACTGAAGAGCTTCCAGATTAGTCTATGTACTACCTAAGCAATTCAGTTTAAATGTTAGGCCTGTATTTAAATTTTAAAAAATCAGAATGTTTGGCCCCCATGGCCCGAATATTTGGGCGGGGGGGGGCATCAGTTTGGCAAATATTTGGACCCGGGGGTCCATCCGTTGGGGGGGGGGGGGGGGCAAATATTCGATAATGCCGGCACTCGTGCCCTTGACCTTCACTGTGCAGCAGACATAAAAATGGCGTAAATAAAAAAACTTGACTTTGTTCACAGAAGCAGTGAGTTGGCTTAGCTGTAATAGGCTGTAGATATTACATTTAATGAATATCAATTGTGCCCTTACATGTACTTTCATTTCTCTTCTGCCTCACCATCATCACATGAACCAAAAAAAAAAAAAAGAAGACTTCAATCAATGACATGATGGGTCAAAATACTGGGGCCCAACAGACCAAACAGAAATTTTGCAATGCAGGATCACAATTATAGAGAAGATACATCGTATGTTGTGAGATGAATGTCAAAACTAATAATGTATTTTGCCATTCAGATGTATGACTTGGACCCAGCAGGTGGCTGGAGAAGGAAAAAATATGTGTATAGTGTTAACTTGATATTTGGCAGTAATTTTAGATAACACTGTACATTAACCACAATTGCGTCTCTATGGTCGTGTATGGCTGAACAATTTATCATGGACTAAGATGACCATTCATGAAAATGAAAACACCATGTGCACCTGTTAATCAGATGTTAGTTGTTTATAGGTACATGTAGTTACAACCGTGGCACTGACAGCAGTATAGATCAACATTGAACAGGTGAAAGGGTAAGCTATTTGTATGCATACATTGTAGGGCATTGACTTGTATTGATTTTTACAACCTAGGAACCCGACTGTCGGGTAATTTATTACCCGGGTACCCGCAACGGGTAACCGAACCATAACAGCAAGCATTCCAACCAACATACATGCACAGAGATACGCCTAATCATTAGCCATTCAACTATTAAACCCAAAACAAGATCGTGTAAAAGCATAAACTTTATTGGACAGTGGGCAATTTGAGCTATTCTAATATGAACATTAACTCAAATGTTATTATCATTTGGCAAGTATTATTAATCATTTGATATATATCTATCTAAAAAAAAAACCACACACACACACACACCTTTTTTACGGGTACCCGACAATATCACCCAGGTACTCGACTTTTTCGTGCTACCCGGGTACCTGGGTACCCGATCAATGCCCTAATACATTGTATCTACTTCAATCTTTAAAGAGAATCCTGTCAGCTTGCAACAAGATTGTGGGTTAAGTCGAACACCACATAAAGTCGGACACTTAAGCTTTATAGTTTGTTTTGACGAATACAGGGAACACACTGTAAGGAAAAACATTTATGTTGGTTGTCCAAGACTCGATATTTATCTATTTTATAATTTCTTTAAAATCTTAATGTGCTGCGCACTGGTCACATTCAACAAGGTAAAAGAAAAATGTTTTAAGAGGCGAAGTTCTTAACAAGCTCATCCTTTCATAATTAAGCTTCTCTTTGTGATATGTAGGCTATTTAATACATTAAAGCAGCTTAGTCTTTTTGATGACCGCACCTGGGAAGTGTGCTTGTGAATTAAACGGAATTTAGAATAGACACACAATAATTCAGTTCCTGTTGCATTTGTGCCTGCGCCTGTCTGATTTTCCATTTTATCTGGAAGAGCAACATTCAGGAAAGGCCGGGCAGATATATTAATGATCTAATCTACATATTAGGTTTCAGCTGATATCCTTAAAGTGTACAGAAATGTTTTAAATGATTTTTTTTTTTGGGGGGGGGGGGTGCATAGATTACATTCGTTCAGCTCTGTGATTACAACGCTGGAAGTGGCGTGAATTGATAAAAATAGGAATAGGATCACGAGCTATCTTTTGGTACATATATACTCAATGTTTAATCAATGAAACAGTTACAGATACAAAAAGCCTTTCACTGCCATCAAACCAAATATCGCGGCCTCATATTATATAAAGACATGAACACTTGTAAATTTTGAAGAGATTCACCCTATGAGAAAATGATACAAACATTTTCTTTTACTCCATTTTGGGTTAACACATCATTCAAAAAAATATGGAAGTAAGGAATGTAATGTTCATGGATTATGAGGTTTCATTTTTTCATTTACCCATTTCAATAATTTCTTTGTATGGTTTTAAATTACCGGAATACCAGTCTTTCCAACTGAAAAATAATAGGAACTGATACTGCACACAATTTTCAGTGAATTTGGGTAAACCCATGTCTATTTTGAATACACAAAATGAATATATAACTACACAATCGAATTTGCACTGTAATATACAAAATAACATTTTTCTTTGTAAATGTTTGTCTGATGTTTCTCTTTTCTACACATTTCCATGCTAATGACACTTCTCCCTGAAAGGGGGAGATGCACAGGAAACCGATCTCTTCTCTATCCGGCCTTAACAATTTGTAAAAAAATAACGCAATAATATCGATGTGTGTCACGTGAGAGATAAATGTCCGGGTTTTAGGGATAATATGTCGGTCTTTATCTGATTTGCTCATATTTTCTCTCTAAACCCGGACACTGTATTTTCCTCATGCATAAAAAAAATCATTCAACAATCAGAGACAAATCTACATGTTTATTAAATAAAAAAGATTACTTAATTGTCCAAGTTTATCCTGAACGCCCCTATTCCAATCTCTTTTTATATATTTGGTGTTTTTTTAAATTTCAATATCACATATCAATGGGTTATTTTCATATATCACGTTTAATTTCACATATCACAGGTCTAAAATAAGTCAATAGCACATTTCTGAAGGCAGTTACTTTCATCATATCACAACCCTACCCCCCCCCCCCCCCCGCCTCACAAATTCTTTTTTGAGGACAGATCAATTGTATGTAGAAAAGGGTTTCCATTTATGGGCTGTTTATAATGCCTAATGATATCAACTAAAAACTCGGGGGGGGGGGGGAGAGAGAGAGAGAGAGAGACCAACTATTGCCCAGGTATAGCTATAGTGTTCCTTGACCACATCAATTATCATTGACCTAGCATTTACCTCCATGACCACATTGCATAAAAATACAGTGGTGCATCCAATTCCATCCTTCTTCAATTTCAGCTGTAATTATATGCCAAACTTTGGCAGAATGTAAGATTGTAGTCTGGCACTGACAGCGTTGACTTCAAACTTCAGTGACTCAACTTGTACAACATTATCAACAGTCAACAGACGCCTGATGAGACTTTCTTCTGCCTACTCTACCACAGGTACTCGTATTACTATCAATAACTGCGAATAAGTTGGCTACCCTCTCGAATATAACCCCCGGCGGGGGGTTATATTCGAGAGGGTAGCCAACTTATTCGCAGTTATTGATAGTAATACGAGTACCTGTGTACTCTACATCAGAATCTCAAGATTAAGTGTCTGCTCTGGCTGAGACTCTCGGACCAGTTGATCTTGGTCGCTGGACCTCACCATACATTGTACGGTCTCTATTATTACTTTAATAGTAACAAGCAGACAACCAGTCCGCCACCAAACACCAGCTGCAGGCAATCGCACAAGTGACCTGCAGCCTTGACCCCAGATCAGTCACATGGGATGTGCCGATCAACCAAACAACATGGCGGCGTTCAGTAAGTTGTCGAGGTCGATCACTCCACGTAATTCCGCATTGGCTGTGATTGCGGCAACTGTTATCTGGCAACTTGCAATAAAATCAAAGAAGAAGCCAATACGGTAAGAAAATACGAAATAAGTGTGAGCACAAGGTGTGTAAAAAAAAATTTAACTGACACGGTAACTCATGCACTGCTGGGCAATGTTCACTTCTACCATGTCATTGTCATTGACATGTTGGACTCGCTGAAGTGGAGTAGAGCACTGATTCACCTTTCATTCAGGACCGTCCCTCATTTGAACCTTTTTTTTTTTTTTTTAAGTTTCACACCGATGTAACACGCGAAAGCGCCGTCAAAGAAACAAGAAACCCGAGTAGCACTGGCAGATCAGAGACGTTTTTCTTGTTTCTCAAGTCAAGTCAATCAATGTCAATGAATCGTTTGCTGTCAACGTAAAGACTAAAGTTACATGTGCCCATACGACTTACTCAAGCGCCCAAGTTCATAAGTTCAGAGTTCTGCACATAGATGTGAGAGACCTCTGTGTGCAGCTCGCCATCTACAATACTATTCATGTAATTAAATATTTTATAAAAAAAGTGATAATGTCAAATCAAAAATGATCCTGTTTTTGCTTTTGCGTACAACACAGTGAAACTTGTTTTGGTACTTTTGAAGTTTTGTGACACTGCCACTGGCTTTTATCAATCAGACGGAGCTTCTTTAGATTCCACCACCAATTTCCAGATGGAATAAGGCGCTACTGTAGAAATTCACTGAAGTGTCACAGCAAGTGAACGATAGGGGTGGTGGATTCTGAAGAACGGCCAAGCTGGGGACTAATTCTAAACTAAACTTAAGGATAGTCAATCAGGCTCTCAATATGGTCCAATTGTGCATCCCCAAAACTGTCCAGTCTACTGTACATGATGGATTGATGTGGGCACCGAGCAGTTATCACTTGATACAACAGTGGGCAGGTCAGCTGATATATTGGGCCAACACCACATGTCAATATTCAGAGTCTTGTACAGTAGCTCAAATTTGTCCATAAAAAAAAAAAACAAGAGAAAAATAGAAATAATAATAAAATGTCCAGTAGATTTGATATCTGGATGTTTTATGATAAATAGGGAGTGTGCCAGTGCATGCCCTTTGATGGTTGATGCGTGCACCAAGCAGCTGACATTTGGTGCCACCATAGGTAATTCAATAGTGCAATACATGTACACATGTTCTGTGCTGATTCAGAATCTGCGCATTGCTGTCTCAAATGCCACACCCAAGTGAGAATGCTTACTGGCCTGTTTAAGAATTATATTTTTATTGGTTGCCTGGCATGTGCAAGTGGTTAAGCCAAGACCAACATCACATATATATGTATATTCCAAAGTGGTGCAGACCCATACTACATGAAAAATACCAATATCCAACTTGGTTCTGAAGCATTCAGGAAGATGCCCACATTTTCATGTCGTATGGACCTGCACCACTTTGGAATTTACAGTTATCAGTAAAGAATTCTTTGTGGTGTTGGTCCTGGTTTGACCACTTGGACATGCAAGGTAAACAGTAATGAAAAAAATACAATTCTTAAACGGGCCGGGATGCATTCATCTGCTAGACGCAAGCCTTGTATATTACACCATTGCACATGCATTCTCATGTGGGCATGCTGTTTGAGAATTCCCGGAGGGTGCTCTCCTTAATGAAGATAATTCCTAAACGACTCAGCTTGTCAACCAGTGCAGAACACATAATTACTTGGGCAGTCACCACAATAGGAGGTTTTCATATTAACTAGGATCCTGTGCTGCCACCTAGGCTGCAGCAAGGAACTCCACAGGAAGGAGGGTAGGTTCATGTATTTAGAAGGGCCAAATGTGCTTCTGTGATAAAAGTAGAACTTGAGAAAGTAAAAAGCTAAGAAAAGTCATTATTATGTTCTCAATCATACACGATGCTACCTATCTTTTTTTTAAAAATTCATTTGTTTGGCAGAAAAAGTGTCGTTTCCAGATGGTAAAGTAACATAACTGGTATAAGTGCCCCCTTATGGCTGAGTGATAGTTCTGTGGCCTAGAACCGAGGGGACCAGAGCAGGTCTGCAGTAAATATAATAAAATATCAATATGTCTTATTCACAATCCGCTGTCCTTATGATTACATGAAATTGATCATCGTCTGGAAGATTTATGACAAGGACTATGAAAAAATTTATGTATGTCATTGTTTCTTGTATAATAATTTGTTGTCATTAGTTCACTGTGATATTTATAATGGCAGTTTTGCATAACCTTGGTACAAGTTTCCCAATCAATATATGATGTTTGTATCCTTGAAACATATTTGTGGAATGCATATACATGTATTTTGATTCAATGTGTGATTTCTATAAAGCATATATAATGAATATATGTACAAGTATTTGTACATGCAGGTGATACTGTTATTGCTTTGTTCATTACATTCAACATTGTGCAATTGTGGGGCAATAATTAGCACAGAGAGTACAGGAAATATTAAAGGAAGACACAGCTACCTAGCAATGAACATGCTTATGTTCAAGAAATGTTTGAGCAGCTTTCATTTTTTAGAAACTTAATTTTTTCCACAATTTGAAAAAATTTGCTTATAATATGGCACACGGTTACTGGCAAGCACAGAAAGACACAGAAGTACCGGTAGGCCTGCAAAGAAATGAGTGGACCTTGAATTGAGGTTGTGGCATCACATAATGAATTAATCTGACCAGTGCCCTGCATAGAGTACCTGCCATATCTACAGTCCATTACACATAAGTTAACAACCACTATGCATTGGTTAACATACCTAAGTGGGTTGCCAACTTACAATGAACACAGTAAAGCTCTTTAATGTTTTTAGGTGACACTTTTCTTGCATACATTTTACACTATTCAGCAGTTGGAAAGTAACATGGCCTACTTTAAATTATTTTTTGTTTTCTTCAAAATGTATTCTGTGTTAAATATACCCATGCAAGAAAAAAATGGTCCCTAAGTTCCAGCTATTATGGATTCAAAATTGGCTGGAAGGATGCGGCTAATGGCCCAGACATGCTTTTTTCCTAGGATAAGCAGTTTGAAAAATATCCACCTGTTTTTCTGTTGTTCTTTATATGGTCCTTTTTTTACTAACTTCTTTGCCAGTTGTAAAAAAACTGCACACTGATAATGACACTGGGGCCACTTCAGTCACATAAGTATAATCTCGAGGTGCAAAGACTGTTTCTGGCCAGCTGTGGCCAAGGATCGACTGGTAGCAGTAAGTTTGTAAGGCACACTTATGGCAGTAGTTGAAACATGATTAACAGGCATCTATATTTTGTGGGACCACTGTGACTAACGTTGGGTTGAATACGGTTCTCACTGCACAAATATAATGTAGATGATTTCAACAGAAAGTGGTCAACATGTGGAGTAGCCGAGCAAAACTGAAACTATTGATATACCTGGAGAAGAATTACCATCACAAAATAGGGATCGTGGTTGTCACAAAATTTATTCAACACAATATACATGTATATGTATCAAAGTTGCCAGTCTCAGTTTTGGTCTCTTTACTGCACTTAGCCTAACGAAGTGCATGACCACTTCATCAGCATGTTTTGTTCCAAATTTGAACATTGTTCGGTTTTTAATAATTCAGTACTTTTTGTATCTTTTAAAAAGGATGCACTTCATTTCAGGCCAAGCTGGTCTTTCTTGACCAGGTACTTACGTGGTTTTCTTCGCATTATAAGTAGACACGTGGCCCTCCTTTTCACCTTTGCTTCACCAGATTTCACCATTTTCTATAAAAAAAATTTTGGTATAATTTTGTTACAAAATTGACCTGAAACAAGAATGTTATCCCAAATTCTTAGCTAGAATTTGAAATCTGGGTGTCCAAAATGTTAAATTTGTCCAGATTTCACAATATCAAGGTCTCCACTTCCACCTTCCTGTTTCTTCCCATGATAAAAATCATTATTCTTGTGTGTCCAAAAAGACATGTGGACACCCCTCTGGCTAGCACTATGTGTCATCCAGTTTACCACCCTTGTACTTTCAACTTCCAGGGAAAAGCCAAATATATTCACCAAACTCTTTTTTTTTTGGGGGGGGGGTCCTTTTTCTCGTAGTGCTTGTTATATCAAGTGATTTGCAACTCATTTGTTCATTTAGTGTCATTGTTATTTAATCACTGTTTTAATTGTTATTTTCTCTCATTAATTATTTTTACATCGTGATCATACAGAAGAATTTTGGAACAGTTGACAACATGGAGTTTCCGAAGGTACATGTTTTGGACACAGCTAATCTTGGTTTGTGCATGCAGAAAGTGCAGTTTCCCAGGACACCTGCTTTATGTATTGTACCCTTGGCTTGCAGGACCTATGCTTGCATAAGGAATAGTTCCCCACCTAAATTAACATATTTTTGGCAGATGCCCATGTATTCACAAGCCCTGTGCAGCCAGCTCCTACAGTGTTCTGACAGTACTAATGATATGTGCATTTTCTAGTGATGTAATAAGGAGCCAGGGTAAAGTATTACATCATTGATATTAACATCAAGGGGACTAGTGGAAATGTATAGATATTATTATTTGACAAATGATGGAACATACTGTGCATGGAAATATGTTGAATTTGTGCAACAGACTTTCTGATATTGTAGGTTGGTTTCTAAAAATTTTAGGACATATGCCCATGAATGCTTCATTATCATAGTATAGAAATTCCAAGTGAATGCATTTTCCTATTCATGTGTCAGACCTGACCATGTGAATAACAAAAAAAAAAATAACTGATCTATCATATCGTTATGTGTCAGAAATGTTTTTTTATACCATTTGACTCAAAGTTATATCACCTAAGGCACCTTCACTTCACTTTGAAAGATGAATATAATTTCTAGTTGAGAACAACTGAATTGAAAAATGTGTTGTCAAGCCTGTAACCACTCCTTGTTGACAAGGTGGCACATACATGAACCGACATCTTCATATTCTTATAGATACTGTAGGTGTTACAAAATTAAGACCCTGTCTAACCACAAGAATAAAAGAAATCAGAAACACACACAAAAAAAACTGTGGAAGAAAAAGATAAAATCTGAAGCATGTAAATATAGTCAATTCTAATGAGTAACATTACCTGTGGTTGGAAATGTCTGCAGGCATTTCAGAAAATAAGTCTCGAGGCGATTATGGCTATGGTTCCCAATATCTGTTCCGCAGTACCAGAAACAAGTCAATCTTGGTCAGACTGTGTATATATATATATATATATATATATAAGATTATATAAGGCAACTCAAATGTAAAGACTTCCGTGTATATGCTTTAGTTGGCCTTAAAATGCTTAGGTAATGGAGCTGCTTTAGACAGTGGGTACAGCAAATTTGGCCTGAAGTTTTACTTCCCACTTATCACCCAGGTATTATATTGTATGTCACTTCAGTGATGGCAAATGTGGAATTTGCAGCAGAATTCATGGATACTGGTCATGTTATGATTGTACATCAAGTACATGACACACATTTTTCAGTGTTTCTATATACATGTACCCCCAAATGTGGGTATGGTAAGTTCCCACTCAAAACATGACAAACACCTAGAGACAAATTTAAAAGAGTCTGATTGGATAGTAAAATATGGGTGAATGTTGTGTTGATCAAGCAGCTGGTTGTGTAACAATATTTAACGCCATTTCTTACCACAAGCACATGAAAACATGTGGACTTCAGGAGCATCAAATTGATAATTTTTTCTGTAGTATATTTGAGAGGCCAGTAACTAAGTGCATGGACCTACTATCTGAAGGACTGAACACAGCGTATCTCAGTAGCGCAAAATCCATTAAGCTCACTTATATGAATAAACAGTGTCTTTTATTCACCTCTGTTTTACGCTGATCGCCCATAAGCGGGCCCTTTGTGCCAAAGCTCTGGTACCGCCTGAGCGGGTGGCAGTCACACTTGGGCAAGCCCATTGGCAACTCATGGCGTCATTTGACCGGAACTAAAAAGCTTGGATGCGCATTGATATAAGGGGCCTTTCCCACTGAGCGTTCAATTGCGCAAGCAGCCTTGCTGTTCCCGTTCCGCCAAGACAAGCAAAACAGCGTTTGAATTTTTGCTCTACGATGATTAGCAGGGATTTTGTGAACGGATTGCCATCTCAATGGGGCAGCATCGCTATTGATTATTTAAGACAAACCTTATATGATTTAGTCGCTTTTCTCAAAAAATGCCGGTCTAGTGCGGAATTTGAAGTCTACATAAAAAGATTGTATACAAGCGAAGGTTGATTTTGGTGCAGTTCAAATTTATGGCCAATACCGGTGTATCTGAAAATTTTGCAATCATAAAGTGGTCATATTGGTGATTTCTGGGCCCAGTATCCAATAAGGGGTCTGTAAATGCCAGTAATGCATAATATCCCCATGCCATAAAGGCATGGATATTTTACTAACACTACTGTGGTAGACCATGGAGGTAGACGAAGAAGAAGAAAAAAACACAAACAAACATAAATCAAAATTTAAAACATGAAAAATGCAATAAAATGTCTCATTTATATATTAGGTGAAATACTACCAAAGTGTACCATCGGCCCACCGTTCAACACTGGGCAGACCAGCGGCCATGAATACACAATTGAAGCCTGCCTGTTTTATCACCCCCCACCCGCTGTGGTGGTAACAAAGCTCCAGCGTTTGAAGTGTCGCTGGGGCTAAGTCCTTCAGATAGTAGGTCCATGCTCAGTGGGTGTTGGAACCAATGACACTCTATATAGAATGAATAAAGTCTATATTCATTGTTTGAATATGCTTAAATCATATATGTGCTTCTCATCATTTATTCTGTATTAAAAAAACATAGTTTCAGTTTGTTTTGGCCATATGACCCACTATGCATTTAGGTTAACTTTCACCAACACCGCTTGTGTTTGGCAACTCAGTTGATACTCTGGAAGTTCTGTTGTTGACTGTAAAGGCTGAAAACAGAATAAAGTTAATGCAATGTAGTCCCCCTATGCAACTATAATGAACGCATCACGTAATTCGGCAGGTTGGTTATCAGTTGCACCATGTATATTTTTTGGTTGTATCAGAAGGCTACATGTACATTACAGGCTACTTTTGTATTTTCAGTTTTTCATGCACAAAACAAAAGAAGCTCCGAATGTATGATCAGCTGATCAGCAAAAGGTAGCAAAAGTGTGTAATGGGCCATACAGCAAAAACAGACTGAAAATATGTTCATTATACAACAATGAAAGAACACACCCATATATGATTTGACCAAGCTGGGAATATATACTTCATTCATGTCTACGCAGAATGTCATTGGTTGCAGTGCACACAGAGTTACTGGATTTTGAGTATCTGCACTACAGAAGGAGCATTGATGCTCACAAGGTCCATATATTTTCATACACCTATGATCCTCACATCACAAGCTAGTTTTACCCATGTAAACCTGTGTTAGAAATTACAAAAGCAGATGATTTTGGTGCTGAAGTTTTCAATTGTTTACATGCCTTCATAGGGTTTACCTTTTTCTTCTGCCATAGTCCTCATGGTAATTCATTTTGATATTTTACTTTTTCTTGTTTTTACTTTTTCATTCCTTCAAATCTCATTTGAAAAAGCAAAATTAGGGGCTTTGCAGAGGGCACTTGTTTTGAAATAAATATACTATCTCTCAAATTGGAATTTAACTTGTCCCAGGCAAACAGACATGCAAATTGGTTAGCCCTGTCCTCGGTTTCATGGTGGTTGACTTTGATTCTAGTGTCCCTTTATAAGGTATATGTGTTGTTTATAATCCAACATAGACAAGATTAGAATAGATGAGCATCATCCCCAATATGAATATGATTTACCTACACATGAATGTAGAATGTAGAAAAGTCACTGGGATGACAACAAAAGATACCACATTTTAGAATGACATACAATTTGAGAGCCACCCACCCTACTTGCCAAGTTCAACTGATCAGGCTCGATTTCCAGGATAAGAAACTCATAACAAACATTTCAAACTGTCTCTTACTTAGGGAAAGTAAGATACACAGTTGGAGGTGCTCAGTGTGTATACCAGTTGAACAGCCAGACAAACTTTTAAAGTTTGGGGTTTTTCTTGGATTTTACAGGAAGACAGATGTACCAGACCTGTCCACCATTGTGGGGGAGGTAAGTACCAGCATTTAGGGTCAGGGTTACATCACATACTATATATGGACTGTTTGTAATTCCAGTATCTCTGGGCTTTCTGTTATCCTGCTGTGGTTAATGGGACATCCATAAACCTATCTTAATTGCCGGGTGGCCATGATTTCTCATGTATTTAATCATACCTGAGGTAGAAATCGAGTGCAGTGATTGGCTAATTGGATGGTGAACAGTTTTTAGTCCCTGGGGTGACTTGTCTGTCAGCTAAGTTTTTGCATATAACTTTTTGTTTCTCATCCTTCATCCTTGTATTCACACTCTCAATTTCTTCGCAAAAACTGTTGGACACACCCTGTTCAAACTTGGTTTGGTTGCACTTTGGATGGACCTTTACGAAGTTTGTGCCAGCTGGCACGGCAATACATTTTTTGGATTTTCATTAAATGTTAGGGGGAAATCTTAAAAATTCTTCTGCTAAACCCTTTGGCTAATTACTTCAAAATTTCAGTAGTGTCAAAATTCTATAGGGGCCTTTCTTTAAACATTACTTTGTTCAGGGGGTGATGATTTTTTCTTTTGTACAAATTTTTGTGTAGTTCAGTTGTTTTCTTCTGCAAAGCCATCTGGCAGTTTGTGCTGAAACTTGGTGCAAATGTACCCTGTGGAAGGATCAAACAAGTTTGTCACCAGGTGGTGATGCACTGGTTTACTGTTTTTTAACCCTATTTCTTTTTTTTTTTTTTCTGTTCAAGTGCTGAGTCACTGTGGATGTCAGTAGTATCTCACATTTTCAACTTTTTCTCCAAAACCAGTTGTTGAATGAACTTCAAACTTGGTGGGGATGTACCATGGGTAGGTCTGTGCCATGTTTGTAAAAAAAAGTCACACTTCAGTGATTTTAAAAAGCTTTTTTGGGGGGGCGGGGGGGGGAGGGGTATTTTTGGTTATTTTTTTGGCAATATGTTGACATTTTTTCTTTCAGCGTTTGGTTATTTTTGGCAATATCTTGAAAAAACTTTTTCTTCAAAACTGATTTGCCAATTACATCAAAATTGCATATAAATACTTCTGTCTACCTCTAAACCAGGATAGGGCTTACTACAGGTTGAATGTCACGATCAGCTGAGGATGGGCTGTTCACACAGCCCACTTGTGTTTTATGTGCCATGAGTTTCTTGAGTCTCTTGTGATTTTCTGCTCTGGGCTAATACATTTTTGAGGTTTTATGCCCCTTTAAACCAATATGTGGTAGTCCTTATGTAAACCCAATATTCAACATTTGATTTTTAAAAAACTAGGTTACAATAGTAGAGATCTACACTTTGACATTTGTTCTTGGATAAAGTTCCCATATACATGTCCATGATGTACATGTACATGAGAGTATTGTGTGAATAATCATTATTAAAAAGACTCTTCTGTCTGATACATGATATAACATGTTGTTGAATAAGCCAATATCCCTCTTCTCTTAGTTAATAAATTACTTGAAATGAAACCGTAAAGTCCAAGTATTGGATAATTCTGTTATTCTGTGTGTTCATAATTGTGTGATTTGTTTGTAATATTTTTTTTCAGAAAAGCCAGAAAAAAGAAAAAGCAGCAGTAGATTATGTTTTCTTCAGGTAAATGTTGAAGTACATTATAAACAATTATACACGTACTTTTTATGGAACATTTTTGCATGTGATCAAAATTATTCCTGCTAAGCAAAATTAAATGTATGAATATTCCACGATTTGTCTGGAGGAATGGTAATGTATATAACTACACTGAATGCAATCTTTGCTAAATTGACTGGTTGGACGGTCATGTTTTGTTCTGTTTGATGCTGGAGTAGCTCACTAAATGATTGGAGTGAAAATAAAAGACCTCTTAAAGAGCTAAATTACAAAAGGTGAACCACTGAGATTCCCAGCATGGAAACACTCTTGAGTGAACTGTACAAAAATGATTATATCTGCTTTTCAGCAACAGAAATTTTAGAATCACTTTTCATCTGTCCACAATTACATATAACACATGCAGCTTCTCAAAAGGCATTGCCGGGGTCCTTTTCAAAGTTAGTGAGGATATATCTTGGCTGGACTGTCATCTAGATGGTGCTGTTATATTTTTTATGGATCCACCCCAAGGGGGAACCCATTATGTTTTTGGGTTGCCTGTCTGTCAGTGGGTCAATTTTACTACCATTTGTTTGTAAACACAACATCTCAAGACTTGCTGGCCACCTAAAATGTAGATTTACCTGGTACATATGTGAACAGTTTCTTGACTTCATTACATTTTAGTGACCTTTGCTTGAGTTTCAGGTATGTCCAAAGGTGGACCCATCTGTAATTGACTTGCATTAAAGTGCTTTTTGGGGGGTGGGTGGGGGTGGAGGGCGTTATGAATTTTTCACATCATTTTGGGGGAAAATCTTCTCCACTCACCCAATAGCCTTAAAATTACATAGGAACACATGTGGAACCCCTGGTGTGTTTTCACTATTTTTGACTTGTATTCCAAAATTATCTCCCAGATTGTAATGAAACTTTGTGGAAATGCTCCTTGTGCAATGGTTAAGCAAAAGTGTTTACCAGATGGCGTTGCTGGTGATTCCTGATTTTAAACAAATTTTTCATTTCGGATACCTGTGGCTGAATGCTCAAATTCCTGGCAATAAGCTTGTAAGTCAGTGGGCATTCTAATGTGAAGTCACATTCTAAATTTCGTCAAAACTGCAGGACAGATTCACTTTAAAACTTGGTTTACCTAGTCCTTGCATGGGTCTCCATCAAGTTTGTTCAATAAGTGATGTCATTGGAATTTTTTGAAATATTTGTTCTTTTGGGGTCAAACTTTTAAAAAGTTACTCTGAAACTGCTTGGTCACTTTCTTTGATATCAGACAGAAATTCTCCTCTGGATCCTAGTCTTCAATTTGTTTACCAGTGGGTACTGCAATTTTTTCAGTAATTCCTTTTGGTTTCTGCTATTTTTGCTTTCTTCTCTACAACTGTTGTATGGAGTGTTTTCAAATTTTCAAATTAAATGACAATGTTCTGGATATAAGTGTCTTCCACCAAAGGCACCAAAAGTGATCACCGGATATTGTTGCTGCTAGTGTCTGATTTTAATGAATTTGGATTTTTTTGTTTTTTTTTTGTTTCTTAAATGTTTGGTGGAATTTGTGGGTCTGTTCCATTATCAGGACCATCATCTTAACTGACCAGTCGGTCCAGACCTGTCAGACTTTTCTTGCTACTTAGCCTTTAGAGTGAATTCATGCCCTGGGGGCAGCTTCAGTGCAAGTTACAAGATCTATGTTCCTGGGCACAGGACTTCCAGCAACATGTAGTTAAAAGCAGTGTATTTACATTTTTATGTTACGCTGGTGCTAGAAAAGTCCTGTTATATATTACATACTACATTTATTTGATAAATAAAGCTTCACTAAATACTAATCACATGATATATTTTGCATAGTATCTCTTCAAAGTATCCTGTCAGTGCTATCACATAAGAACTTGGCTGTCATATTGATTGTTATTTATTCTGCACCCAATGGTTTATGAATGATATATACATATATTGGGGGTGGACGGGTGGGTGGGTGGGTTAGGAGGTTATTCATAAAGTATATGAGACTATGTATTTTCAAATATTCCCAAACACCAGAAGTGATACTATATATGTGATAGCAGCCTGTACTACATCTGGCAACTCATGGTATGTGTGTGCTGCTGGGTCTAACCAAAGGTTTGGACTGTCTGACTGTCCAATGTGGAGGCTGGAAAAGCATACAGAAAACATTTGGCAGAGTTCATATTTGTTTTTTTGAGAGGGTATAAATTGATCATTATTGAAAAAAATACCATTTTGCACCGACATTTTAGAACTTTGACTTTGTCATGAAACCTCACACCTACATGTATCATGATCAAAGTAAATATGCCACGTGGTAAACTAGGGCATGAGGTCAAATGTCAGGGTCAGGGCCACTTTTGGTGTGTTGGCTATTATTTTTTTCTGTATTGACTTAGTGTCATGAAACCGCACACACAAGTATGTGTCATTTAGTGAAATGAGGTCGATATGTCAAGCATCTCTGAAAAGACTTATTTTGTGTTTCACTGGTCTCTGTTCCAGTAAATATATTTAGGTCAACTAAGCATAGGACAGTCACAGTCCACTTGTTTTAAGTTTCATTTAAATCGATCAGACCTTGATTATGCACTCTGTGACCAATCAAGCTTGGTTAATCACATTGTCTGCTGATATGTCTTGCTCTGTAAGACTGCAATACACTCAGAGGTCCTGCAGGAATAGAGAATACATGCAAGTGTAGTAGACAAATAGTACCATCTACCTCCTGAAGATGCACCCAATTGATGTTATCATGAGCTGGCTAGATGTCCTGAAAGGATCTGCACCTCAAATCCAGTCAGACAGAGCTGATACATTAGAAACACAATAAATAGTCCCAAGTTTTTGTCTTGTAAGCTGTACAGTATTTCACAGTAGTGCCAGTCTATTGTGATTCCACTTAATATATATATATATATATATATACACACACACACACACACACACACACACACACACACACATATACATATATGTATATATATAATATGTGCTTGAACAGTTTGATAACTGGCAGGCACCCCAGTATTATCATGTGTGATGTTCTGCTATGCTCAATTGAGGATTGAAATTATCATGCTGAATTAATTGGTAGATTTGTGGCATAGCAAAAACTCTTTAACTTGGGATTTTCTCCTTTTTTTTTTCAGGCGGTTAGGCAGAATATTGAAGATCCTAGTACCAGGCGTCTTTACCCCAGAGGTATGTAAACTGCTGCATGTTTACACCTTTGATTTACGAGTGGAGAACGTTCATATAGTTCTGTAATAAATGGTCTGAATCAGTCTTATTGCTCTGACAAGCAAATAGTCTTTTGGTGACATAACAGATGAAACCTTTTTGCAGATATTTCACTTTACCATCTTTAGGAAATGCATGTTTTTTGACACTTGCCTGGAAAAAAAAACTCACATACCCTGGATGTGGATAAGATGTAAAGCAATCTTCACCGGAAAGAAACCTTTGTGACTTGCATATTAACAATGTGTTGTTGTGTGTTAGGGTTTCTACATATTCCTGATCGCTGCCTCGCTGGCGGCACGTACCTACTGTGATGTCTGGATGATCCAGAATGGCACTGTCATTGAAAGGTAACCCATCTCCTCAGCTAGTACAGTCAAACCTGTCTTATAAGACCAACCCACGGATGACCAAATTGTATTCTCTCAAGACAGGTTGCCTCTCATGGGGGTATGGATAACCTGAAAAGTATCTTGCAAAGTATCTTTACAAGGTGTCTGTTTCTATTATTATTATTATTATTATTAATCAGTAGAATTCAGTCTTCCTTATTGGTCTTGCTGGATATTTTCATATCTTGAAAAGGTGGTCTTTGAAGACAGGTACCACAGTATAGAATAATATGTATATGTAAGTCCAAGCTTGTATGCATGCATTGTATATCAGGTGTTCTTTGACATCAAACAAATGGCCATTTTTGCCCAAGTGGGACTGGCTTTGCACGGCACTCCAATTACATTTCATGTTATAAATGCGGATTTTACACTGAAAAAAGATTTAAACTGTACACCTATGTAAAAATTTGCTTTGTGGGTGATAGAAAGGTGTGTTAATCTGTAGCATGCAATGTAATCAAATTAAGAGCGTGAACAATGACACATTTTATGCAAAGACATTCCACTCACTGGAAATGATCTGTCACATTTGGAAATGTAAATATTTTTCCAGACTTCTCAGTAAAGTGGACTGGAACAACAGGTTGAGTGATAAACTGAAAACTTCTGTTTCAGTGCAATCATTGGCCGTAACTTCGAGCTCTTCAAAGTGTACCTGTACAAGTTTATCTATGCTATGCCCGCTGTAAGTGTGTAATCAAATTATTTTACTTGTAAATTTTTATGCCTGATGGGTGACCTTGACCTAATTTCAAAGGTCACAGAGCCACTTGGTTGAATATTGTTTCTGCATGATAACTTGCATTTTTAGAGGTAGCACTTTTATATTGCACAGCTTTATGGTTGCCTATAAGGGCTAGTTTGAGTTTGTAGATGGATGACCTTGACCCAGTTTTGAGGATCACACACAATAGACTTACTGTGGTTTTTGCACAATAACTGAAGAAGTTTTTGAGCAAGGACATGGATACTGCACCGCTATATAGTCCTTGTTAAGGGCTAAAAGAAATGTAAAGTTTGGTGACCTTGATCTAAATTCCAAGGTCACATATTCACCTGATTTAACTTTGGTTTCTGCATGATAACTGAAGAGGTTTTTAAGCTAGGACTTTTCTATTGTACAAGATTATAATCCATATTTGGGGCTAGTCGAAGATTAAAGTTTAAAGATATGTGACATTGATGTATGATCAACTTTCACTAATTTTGTAAGGTCACGAGTGCCCCATCTACCAGTATCAATAGGGTAGCCAGGGCAAGGGTAATGAGGGCGGGGGGCATCTATGTTTTACAAACATATCTTGTTTATTGATGAATCAGTGTTTATTACAGCTGGATGATGATTTTCATCTAAATGACAGTCTTCGATTATATGTAGTCGTGTAAACTACTATGAAAACTTCCTGTCACAATGTACATAATACATTTTTGCATAAGACAGATAGGTTAAGATGTTTTTTCAGATGGTTGGATTGGCAATTCATGACAAAAACATGAGTATGACAGACTATGTCACTTCGATGTGTTTCAAGCATTTTTGTGTACTATGTAGAGTTAAGCAAAAGAATCAATAAAAGAGAGATGAAATCAAAGACTTCATTCCATGTGTTTTGTTCATTTTGAAACAGAAATGTTTGTATCTTTCAGATATCACTTGTAAACAACCTGCTGAAGGTATGTGATTTTGCTGGTATTTTTGGGTATTTAACTTCTCCATGGTACATGTAAACTGGTCTGTTGAACTGTATTTTTTGATGATACATATATTTCAGCTCTCATATAACCTACCTTTCCAAAATATGACAGTACATTTTGTATTTCCACAGCGTTTGATTACATGCATTTGTTGCTGAATATTCCACACAATGAATGGGGCTTTTATACTGCCATCACTTTGTAGCATAATTTTAGACAGGTGAAGTGTATAGATCAGTAATACCTAATACTCTGCTGAATATGGTAAAACACAAACATTATAGACTTGTATCTGTATTTTTGTGCAAATACATGTAGTCCAAAGTGGGCACTTGTATCAGAATTCATGATTCAAAAATATATCGTGTTTCTATTTTGGGGGTGTCCTATGTTTAGTATAATATTTGATCTGTGGATCAGCATGCGGATGGAAGTTTCTGTACATGTGCGTGCTTTTCTCATTCTCTTCAGTATGGTCTCAATGAATTCAAGCTGCGGATGCGAAGTAGGATGACCCACTATTTGTATGACCGCTACCTCAAGTGAGCTCCTCTTAACATAGTTGTCAGTTTAAAAATGTTACATATTAACATGGTTGAGAATTTTAACCAGTTTCAGGACAGAATTCAGTTTTGGAAGTAAATTGTTTTAGGCAAGAAACAATGTGGAACATCCAAATTTGAATACAAAATACAAGCCTATGTTTTAACATGCAATTTTTCTCTTTTTATTTCTTTTTTTTTTGTTTTGTTTTGTTTTTTTTTTTTTGGGGGGGTTTCGTTTTGTTTAGCTAAAATAACTTTTACCCATGAAAAAAGATTAATATACTCTACATGGTTAATGATAAACTTACAAGAAAAAGAAAAATGGATTTAAAAACAATGTGATTATAAAGTCGTGATAACTGTATGGAGAAAAGGAAATTGTAATTTTTAATCTAGGAAAAGCACATAAGAGCCTACTTATCTGTCAAATTCAGGCCATCAGAGATTGTATTGGCAAAAATATGAAGAAAGTCTAATGAACTAGGTGTTCTGTAATCATGATGTGAGATTCTTAATCAGAATCTTTTTTTTTTTTTTTAATGTGAACCATGATATAAAACGAAGCTAACATGTCACTTTCAAATAAATTTGTTAATAGTTAAGAATGGAATTTATGTGGTCATTGGACACATCCCATAGGAGACAAACCGAGATACATGGATTTAAAATATTGCGTATTCATGTATTTTCTTACAATATAGTTGTTGTGCATTTCAGGTATTTTATAGAAACTTTGAACTCTGATATTTGCAAATATTAAATATATGACACCGGTGTCAAAATCCTTCTTTACTTACTGTTTTCTGGTGGTTTCATATTGAAGTGATTGTGCTGCTGAAAGGCCTGGTCGTGTCCTTACATTGTGCTGAAAGGCCTGGTGGTGTCCTCACATTGTGCTGGAAGGCCTGGTCGTGCCCTTGCATTGTCAACAGCTGAAACCTGTAATACATTTTATGTTTTGACAGGGGTTTTACATACTACAAGATGAGTAACTTAGACAATCGCATCGCAAATGCTGATCAGTTGCTGACACAAGATGTGGAAAAGTTCTGCAACTCTGTAGGAGAGCTCTACTCAAATCTTAGTAAGGTGAGCAGGACTGTGTGGCTGAGGGGAAGTCAATTTTGGAAATGTGGTAATGAGAATGACAATTTTTTTTTTATTTTGACTAATCTATATTACAAAGTAGAACATTTGTAATATATATGTATATGTATACATATATGTATATATATATATATGTATATATATATATATATATATATATATATATATATGTATATATATATATATATATATATATATATATATATATATATATATATATATATATATATATATATATATATATATATATATATATATATATATATATATACATATATATATATATATATATATTTTAGTGTAATACAGTGGATTTCCACCCCCACCCCATTGGGATCACTTCAGGGGGAGTGGTCCTAATAGGCAATATAATTTAGTTAAGGATAAACAAATTGGTGGTCTCAATATAGACAAAATCTCTTTACAGAGGTCTTAATTGGAGATTCTATTATTTAAACTCTGGGGGTTGTATCAGTTTGAAAAAGATGTAGATGGAGGTACATACATGAATACAGACAGTGTGGGCTTTTGAAGTGCAGAAGCTGCCATGCATGTAAGCCTCCTGTGTGGTACCTTGTTGATAAGCTTCAGTTCACAAGATTGACATAATCAGTACAGAAAGTTTTGATAATTAACAAATTGTGTAATTCAAAGCGTGGACAAGCCTATGTGATATTAAAGAGTTCAAAAGGTCATATGATGCCAAGTTGTTCTCATGTTTACTTTGCAGCCCCTCCTTGACATAGTGATTTATGTGACCAAACTGACAGGTGCTATAGGCATACAGGTAAGATAGATCCGATCTCTTTAAGGTATAAATCACATTAGGAGTGTATCCTTTCATGTTGTAATATTTAGCAAGCAACATCAATAAGTACAGGAACACATAATAACTCCCCCATTCATTTGCTAAATGAGGTACTTTTGTAGACCATTGATTCACTTGCCGTTGACAGCGCCTGCATAATCTTGATGTAAGTTTTGGGAAGAGCAAGTGTGACCACCAGAGGGCAGCATCTCCTGGTAACTACAGGAGACCTGTTTTCAACAAGCCTTAAAGGTAGATTCTTATGAATTTAGCATTTTGGTGATATCTCAAGAATCATTTGAGCTGTTACTTTGACACTGCACATGATAATGATCCTCTGGAAAAGTCTAATGCAGCGAGGTTAGCTGAGCACAATACTGTCACAATCCCCTTGTTGTGCCATGAAATTAAACCGGAGATTTTTCTGTTCATCAAAGTTTTATTTTGCTTTCCTCTTTTTTGTAAATTACCTGTTCTGTGTGTTTTTGCAGGGTCCAGCCTATATGTTATTGTATTTGGTTTTCTCGGGGCTTTTACTTACACGGTAAGCAAAAAACCGAAATTTTGTTTCACTTAAGGTCGATTGTGAAAAGTATCATTATCACAAACCAGTGCAGCACTGACCTGTGCATATGTAAACTGTTGAATACAATTGAGAAGAAACATAAACGTATATAAAGTGTGTAAATTGTGTGTTCTAGGAAAATCAGATTGCATTTACAAACCAGGAAACAAGCCAACTATATACAGTGAAAAGAACCATTTCCAGAATAAAGCCGTGTCTTCAGGATGTTGTTTGAATATCAATTTCTCATGTCCCACCCAAATACAAATTTTGCTACTGACCCAAGAATAAAAAATCGAATATTGATCAAACTTTTCCTTCCAAATGACACATGCATTTTTTCATTAAAAAAACCCCTGAATTTCAGGGGTGTGTGGGTTGTTTGAATATCAATTTCTCAGGTCCCACCCAAATATAAATTTTGCTTCTGACCCAAGAATAAAAAAATTAAATATTGATCAAACTTTTTCCTTCCAAATGATACACGTATTTATTTAGTAAAAAAAAAAAAAAAAAAAAAATGAATTTCGAGGGGGGGGGGGGGGCTTTCATTTTTTCACCATCCAACACCAACTTTCTGCAACACCTGGACAAGAGAAACATAGAAGTTCATAATAGTGCCTTAAGTTGTGAATGAAGAACATTTTTTGTGTCCTTATGACCCCCATCCGCCAATATACAGACTAAGTCCCATGACCTTTATTTAATCAGCTGGCAAGTTTTGGACATCATGCTTTTAATTTATCAACTTCTTAATTCTGAATTCTTAATGTTTTGTCAGGTTACGAAGACCTGTGGGTAGAATGACTGTTGTAGAACAAAGACTAGAGGGAGAATTCAGATTTGTCAACTCTAGAATTATAACAAATTGGTAAGTACACTACAGATTTAACTGATTGTATATAGAAAAGTGTATAAAAATGCAGTAGCATTAGTGCTTAAAGTGTATGTACAGGCGTCACATTAAGGATTTTTCAGTATGGGTCCGCTGGACCCATCTTTCTTCTTTTTCAGGAAAAATAGTGGGTCTATGAAAGGAATCGATGGGTCCAGTCTGAAATTGTGCAAATTGGACTTCATTTGATGTAATTTGATTAACTGATTTTATTTGGTATAATCAACATACATCAAAATGATAAATAGATAAATCATGCAGGTAACTTATGCCTAGAAACGAACATAACATAGAGTCTGTATGCTCACATAGGTAACTCATTATTGAATATTATAAAATTTAAGATTGAATAAAAAGATACCAATGTGCAAACTTGATGTAAAAGGGTCTAAAAGTTGTTGACTGTACCAAGGATGGATTCAATCTACCCAGGAACCTGCTATTAAGACTAAGTCTATAACACATCCCTGGTCTACCAAAAAATGGTTGTGAAGGGGGCTTAACCCCTGGCATGCTGCCACTGTGCCAGTATCTGGTGTTGCACACCGTGTGCCACCGGACAGTTTTTTAACTCGCTTGCACAACAAGCGGCATGCGTGATTGAACATGCCTGGTCCCTGGGCTCTTTTATTTTTGCGATTGATTCCACGTGATGAAATGGTCAGAAATTATATAATTTATATTTCTGTGCAGTTTCTATTTCAATATACCTGAAAATTTTGATGCCATAGGCGGTGTTAAGAGTTTGATCTTAAGTCCGGTCACTTTTTTCACCAAGCAACACGGTAGGCCTACAAGCCGTGCAACACACACAAGCGAGTGTACACAGCCTGTCACGGGCAAGCACCCAGGCATGGTTTTCCGCTATATATTTTTTTCCGGCCATCGACCATAAATTTCATTCCTATCTTGTTCTGCCATATAGATTTGTTCCATTCAAACATTTCAATAAAATCAAAACAACCAAATTTTGTTTAGAAAACACCAATAACCACGTGACCCATCGGAGACAGTGATGAACAACATCGTGTTTGGCCGGCTTATGCAAATTTTCGCTTCGTCCACATGTAACCTTGTGATGACTAATCTGTGTATTTTCCTTGCCGTCCGTAATGAATTTTCACTCCTGCCTTTATCTGGGTCCAGATTTGTTCGATGGAAGTCTTCTTGGTGAAAATATGATGTGATAATTTAACATATTAGTCCAATAATCTTTGCGTAATAGGACTTGTACCTGCCCAACATTGCGGACATGAGACAAGCACATGGAGAACAACGAATTTGATTGGACAGTGAGCGGCACGTGATCAAATCCACCCAATGAGGAGCCTGGAAGTGCTCTCAGTACAATTATAATGATATGAAATGACGTACATCCATTCCCATTCTGGGAAATTTTTGGAGGGGTACCCCAGGAATATTTTTTCTTAGCAAATAACAGAGCTTGTTACATAGAAAGACGAACATCAGAGGATTCCATCATTGTAATAAATAATCATGAGATTGATTATGGTCGATGCAAAACACCGTGACCGCTTGGGGTAATTTTTGCAGTAGTATCATTCAAAATGCATCGCGTTTTTGTGCGTGTGTCCACAGAGACGCAAAACGACAATGTTTTATTAATTTCCAGGCATCATTTATTTATTTTTTGCGTCTATGACGCAGGACACAAGCTTAATGTGACCCCTGTGTGTATGTATTGAATGTTATACTTTAATGAGAAAACTGGGCCTTTTGTTGATATTAACTACAGAAATCTATAGAAGTGTGTGTCAGACAAAATGGTATACGTGTATGGCTATTTATCCTGGTATGTTTGTTTTTATAGCCACCTACATGCAGCTTGCAACAAATATAGAGATGTCCAAAATACATTTAAATCTGACATAAAAAAAAGAAAGGCTAGCATGGGGTATTGTATTAAAAAAACTCAAATTGTGTTTCAGTGAAGAAATAGCCTTCTACCAAGGTAACGAAAAGGAGAAGACAACACTTATAGCAACTTTCACAAAACTGGTAAGACAACATTTAAATGCAGCAATAATAACCACTTGTCAATCAAAGCCCCCATGTGGACTTGCATTTTAGTGTTTGTGATTGCTTGTTGTTCAAAGTTTGGTTATTGCTGGATGTCAAGCACATTTGGTTATTTCATTTGAAACATGCATTATCAATCAAAGATTTGTTAGTATGTCAGATACTACTGGAATCAAAGGAGCTTTAAATTTTAGTGTTTTTTTTGTCATTAGCGCAGTCAATAATATATAAGATAGGAGTTGCAGTGAAAGGACGTGGTGGAACATTTAGGACTGTGTATGCAGTTCACTTTTGCAGCTCAAAGCAAAAAGTTGCAGATATCTTAAGGGCTATATTGATTCCAGATTCAATGTGTGTGTATATATATATATGTATATATATATATATATATATATATATATATATATATATATATATATATATATATATATATATATATATATATATATATATATGATTCAATTCAAGATTTAGCATGGAAAGAGTTAACTGGTGACCCTTTCTGGCTCAAATTGCCGGTTGTCTATGTAAGGCCATTCGTGATGGCATGCCCTAGGTCAACAGTCTTCCTCAGTGTGGATTGGGTGCAATGCACCCAATATGCACCAAGGAAAGGTATTGACTCAGTCTTACCCTGACTGAGAATATCTCAAGTTTTATTTTCACAAAATATACAGAAGTGTTTTTCATGTTTTTCAGGTAGAACATTTGAGGAATTTTATATCATTCCGATTTGGCATGGGTATTGTCGACAATGTTATTGCTAAATGTAAGTACCGAGTTGATACCTACAATTATTTCAGTTTGTATCGAGTTTAAACCAATTCAAATGAAAATCAGAAATAAATTGAAAGATTTTGAATATTTAGCATTTGTTAGTTTCTTTCCATTGGAATGTGCAATACAAGTGTATAAAGGAATGGCAAAATGTATTAGGCCTGGTTGTTTGTTGACAGATGTATGGGCTTGTAATTTTATCGTTGCTCTTAATTTTGTAAATATCCAGTAAAATCTATTATGAAAATAATGGAATGAGAGAAATACTATACGAAAGGTTCAATTCATGAAGACCACATGTCATAAGAGACCGCATAGATTTTAAGACCACTCTTTTACATGGAAGTCTTCTAAGACACAGCACTTTAGTCTTTGTTAAATTTGTCAGTAATTAAAGACCACCTGACATAAGAGTGTGCCTATTGCTGACAGAAGGGATAGTGTTATATGGCTGGTACTGCTAAGTGACCATGATTTTGTCCACAGATATTGCCACAGTGGTGGGGTACCTGGTGGTCAGCAGGCCCTTCTTAGATTTGACTAACCCACGACACACAAACAGTTCACACAGTGAAATGCTGGAGGTAAGTTTATTTGCGGTACATTCTGTCTATTGAGTGGACTGTGTGCAAATGATGATGGAGGACCCAGTTCACAAATAGGCCATGTGCACATCATTATTATTATTATACACTGACTTGTGCTGGGGATTAATTACATTTTTTAATCTTTTACCTTAACCCAGGAGACCATAGGTTTCTGCCCCGTCCATCTGTCTTTCTGTCTGAAAGTGGTTATTTGGAGTAGATGTGAATTTCCTATAGGTCTTGGAGCAGTAACCTAGGGCTAATGCATTTACATGTTAAAATAGTGACATTCTCTGGCTTATTTCTCTTATTTGAAATGTAAAACTGCAAATTCCTTTGCATTCTGCTTCAAGTTTATACTGGTAGCAGCAAGTGAAAACCAAGAAAATGGGGGGTCATGTGATTAGATTTTTTTTATCAGGTGCATTTGTGTACCTTACCTCCATGATTGACTGTTCCGTGCCAAATGTGTCTCCAAAAATACACAAAGTTATCAAATGATTTCAAATATTTCTAGAGTAGCAGTGCCTTTCTAAAACTCACAGTTGATAAGTATTTTCCTATCCAAAATGATGATGGGACTTAATTTGGGATGCTCTGCTCCTGTGATATTAACATCCAATAGACACAGTAACAGTATTCAGTACTCGATCAAAAGTTGTGGATCAGTTGACCCGACCTTGAGGGGTTACTGGTCCAAGACCTATATATATATATAGTGATCTGCATGTTCAAGCTTTATTTTTTGTAATCATAAAGCACAGTGTGGTGCTTGAAAAAAAATAAAATGATTGGATGTTAAAGTTGTTTTTATTGTATGAAACAAGAGCTCTTGCATTTGTATGTGCCACCTTCCCAATTCCAATAGACAGTGCAGCTTGGCATTCCGTGTTGACATCAACATGTCATATGAAATACTACAAAAATATGTAATTAACACAAAGTGGAAGGCAATGGCAGTAATTTATTGGTATTGGCAAATATGTTTTGTAAAAAAAAAAGACAAACACAGCTGAGTTGTACCTGCAATGACCCCCTGCAGAGAGTGGTCCACCCTGCCAGAATTTACACCCAATTGTATTTGGCTCATATGTGGCCAACAAATATGCTAATTCCTCTTGACACCACTTGTGTGCCTAGAAAATGTGAAAAAATAGTGAAAGATGTCATTTGGTTTAGGTGTGTGTACAGAAAAACAGGCATGTACATGCAGACTCAAAAGCCTGTATATTGGGGTATAGGTCTTGGAGCAGTAACCTAGGCCTAATGCATTTACATGTTAAAATAGCGACATTCTCTGGCTTATTTCTCCTATTTGAAAGGTAAAAATGCAACTTCCTTTGCATTCTGCTTCAAGTTTATGCCGGTAGCAGCAAGTTAAAACCAAGAAAATGGGAGGGGGGGAGGGGGGGTCATGTGATTAGATTTTTTTTTACAGGTGCATTTGTGTACCTTACCTCCATGATTGACTGTTCCATGCCAAATATGTCTCCAAAAATACACAAAGTTATCACATGATTTCAAATATTTCTAGAGTAGCAGTGCCTTTCTAAAACTCACAGTTAATAAGTATTTTCCTATTCAAAATGGTGATGGGACTTAATTTGGGATGCTCTGCTCCTGTGATATTAACATCCAATAGACACAGCAACAGTATTCAGTACTCAATCAAAAGCTGTGGATCAGTTGACCCGACCTTGAGGGGTTACTGGTCCAAGACCTATATCAGTGACAGGTCTAGGATGTCATAATGGGCATGGCTAGATAAGTGCAAGGCATAGAGTGCCAGGGAGATGGGAGGGTGGGGGGATCCTCAGAGGGGTGTCCTCCCAAGATGTACTGGGATGTGGATGGGGTGGATTTGCAGAGACTCTGCCCCTGGAATTGGCTGTGGTAGGTTGTGCCATTTTAGTTTCTCTGAAGACTTAGTTTGATTGTATCAACTGTATTTTGAGGTAGCAACAAACAAGCAACAGATGAAAGCAGATACAGCTATTGTTGAGAGTAAAGTAAGTGCAAAGAGAGAATATATTAACGTGTCCATCATGATATAAGTAGACCTTTGTATTCTGTATGACCCAATGTGACACAGAGCATTGAACAATATGTTGTCACCTGATTAGTAATCACGTAGGCCTAATTTGGTAATGTTATTCACAACCATTTGAAAAGAGGAGAGACGAAATACCACAATTGAATGGGTAAACTAAACTATGTACAGTTTGAATAATGATTCAATTAGGCTACTATCTTTTGCACAGTAAACCACAATATATAATAAATAATACTGCAATGAAGTAAGTTGAGTCAGAATAAGGCCACCTCAATCGTTGACCCAACATAGAAAATGGTTTTGCAGGTCTTATGACCTAGACTGTGAGAACTAGAGTTGCCAAACTTGGTGTGTGGATACTTTTTGGGATAGCAGTGTGTCACATATCAAAATTAGGCCATGTAGACCTTTGAATTTGTCATAAAAATGCTTGTGTGGTCTATATTTCCTATGGTGCAAGAACTAGACTTGCCAAACTTGGGGTGTGGATACTACTTTGGATAGTAGTGTGTCACACATCAAATCGAACCACTGCGACCTTTACCTTTTACCTGTGACCCCCTCATAGAAAACACTTGTCTGGGCCATATTTCTGATACTGTAGAAGCTATGGAGACCAGGGATCCAGGAGGTGACTTGCTGAGAACTTCCTTGCAATACACCTGCTTTTGTTTTGTATTGAAGCCTTGAATGTCCCATGATAGGGAAATAGGGAATCATTCCATTATAACAATGTTTTACATTCAACCTGCTGTTCCTAATATATTAGTCAACAGTAGTAAAGCAAGTATTTTCATTGGCAGGATTACTACATGAGTGGCCGGATGTTGGTACGACTGGCAGAAGCCATTGGTCGTGTTGTTCTTGCAGGACGAGAAATGACCCGCCTGGCTGGGTGAGTGGAAGATTGATTTAACTTTTTAAAAAAATGTAACACAGAGAGGAACAACATCACAATTATGTATGCATGTATACATAATTCTCATGCTCTAACATACATCAGGGGTATTTAATGTGAATGAAATTCTCATTACACATGCATACTTGTAATGTTTATTGTTTGTGAGAACAAAACAAGGCAGAGGACATGCATTAAATAAACAAAAATAATTATTCAGCTGGTTTAATCATCAATGGGCTTATCAGGGACTGAACCTAGAAGTTGCAGACTCTGTTAATTTGCACTATAGTGTCAACATAAATGTAAATAAGTTTGTACTGCTTACCTTATTGTAGCAAAAGTATATACATGTATTAGATTCACCAATATCTAAACAATATGACCAAAAAGATTGGGGCTCAGGGCTGTCCAACTGTCGCATTGTTGCCAAAATATGTGACAGTCTTTCTCGGTCATATTGCCTCATTTCTAGACACTAAAAAAAAATTGTGACAAATTTTAAGAGATGAATAATTTCAAGGTTGACAACAATAAAAAAAAGGCACATAACAAGGAACCACCCAGACACTCTTAAGTATTCAAAAACTGAAAAGGATAGTGTACTGAGAAGGTATGAGCAAACAAAATCATCATCCTCACTTGTAACAAAACAGAAAATGGTACAATGTATGGGATCACAGAAATGAATAGTGACTACACCATACAGACTGGCAGTGGGCATGGCAAAACACAAGAATGTGCCACCACTACAGGCCATTTGATTATGACATCATTTCTTCAGTGATTTCCATTTAGAAATAGTTTGGATATGCTTGTAGTATTTTTGAAGAAAACAAAGGGAGGGTTTGGTGCTAGTTTAGTGTATGTGTGTTAAGTATTACTGGAAGGGGATAAACCCATCCAGGGAGAAAATTCAAGTAGGCTAATTAGAAGATCATGAACTATATACATATCCTCAAAGATGCAATATTAACGTACCTGCTAACTAGCACAGCATATATGTATGATAAAATGTTCATGACAAAAAGATGTATAAAAATGAAAGTGAAAGTGTACACTTTCTGTCAGCAGCTTCATTTTAGGTAGTTGCAATGGACATGAAGGACATGTTAAATGCTATGTATTGAATGATCCATTTCTCTGATCCATTCCACTGAACTCATCTGAGTGTTAAAAGTTTTTTGGATCTGATAGTGAATTCTCACAATGGTAATTTACTTGTACAAAGGATAAAAAAAGCTTTCCCAATACCCTGCAATATGTGTATTTATGTATAATTGGTAATAAAGCAGATGTAGGTTAGTATTTTTTTGCCTTGATTTTATTGCACCATGTCACTTCCTTCAGCTAGAAAGATGTATTGGTTGTTGCCAGAATAGCTCATCTGAAGTCCTTGAATTCCTCACGTTTCGTGAGCGTCCAGGGCCTTCACCCCTGTCCCCCACCAGGGCACGGCCAAAAATGCATTTCGCTCCAAAGTGTTTTAAATTTTGCTGCTGTACTTCTGACTGGTTGCAGCCCTGGGACTGCTCTGTTGGTAAATGTCAATGTCTATACCATGCAATATACATTATGTCCAAATGAGATCAGATTAGCCACAGTGTTGCTGTAGCCTGTAGAGTTCAACAAGGAAGTACTGTCACATCCTGGGCCAAATAGGACAAAATGTGCTGCTCTGGCAAATCTTGATGATCTGGATTTTTTTTTTTTTTTTTTTTTTTTTTAGAATCATGGCAGATGCTTATCACTCTAACCAGGCAACAGGATAAGCAGTCATGGCAGGAAATTAATGTTCATGTATCCCAGTAAGGCAAACTTGATGATGTGCTTGAATAAGTTGGTTGTAATTTCAGATTCACCGCACGAGTGACAGAGTTCATTAAGGTGCTGGATGACCTAAATTCTGGCAAGTACGAGCGTACAATGGTCACACAGGAAAACAGGAAAGAAGACACAAGTAAGTGACCAGTCTTCATGCAGTTGTGTATGACAATTGTGCTTCAAGAAAATTAAAATTCATCCCACAAACCACTGTGCATTTTAATAATGATGATGGCCATAGCTGGGAATCCCAAACTCAATGTCTGCAGATTTTCTTAAAAGTGATTGGACTTGCAATATAGAAGGAAATGAGAATCTTACTTCTGTTGCACTGGGAGTGGAGGAGGGGGGAGGGGGGGAGGAAAGATACAGGCCTTTGTGTGCTGTTGTTATCTGCATTTTGTTAGGGATGTTACCAACATTTGTGTGCACAGTGTGACGTATAGAGACAGTATTAACAGGAACATGCTTCCAGATGATCTTTGCCTCTGACTTTTTCAGATGATCATATAAAAACAGCAATGAAGCCAGGCAGTGGCAAACTTGTGATAAAAGACAGATTAATCAGGTATGTGAAACAAGATCTTCAAACCACAAGCCAGCATTTATGTACCTCCTTCTTTTGTGAGAGGGAAGAACTTGTACCACTCCCTTCACAGCATCTGGTGGAAACTGAACTCTAAGAGGATGCAGCCAGCAACCACCAAAGTAAAAACATAATAAGTCTTACTTTGTTTTCTCAGTGTATAATTATGTATTTTCTTCCAGTGATGCTGGAAATACAAATTTTATAAAACGTCAATTAATGGTTACCCTATGTGGGTAGGTGATAAATGATTCAGGAACAAATTTTCAGAAAGTAGCAATAACAATTACTTTAAAATGATAAACTTTTGCATTAAAAACCTGAATAGCATTTTGTATCAAGATAGCAGGGATATTGTGTTTGTAAGAAAAGCTCATAAAAAAGTCATTATCTCGAATACCTGTACATGTATATGACAGATAGATGTAATACTATAACTTGGCATAGCAATCCACTACATTACATCACAGGTAATTTTTTTTTTTTTCACACAGGTTTGAACATGTACCACTGGTGACACCTAATGGTGACATTCTGGTTGATGAACTCAATTTTGAGGTGTGTTGAATTTATTCTTTTATGATTGTATGCCAGAATTCTGATTCGCTGAAAGTCTGCATGGTACCCAGATATGATTTGTTCCAGAATTAAAATTTTTCCAGCTGAAAATAACAACAGATACTTGTACCATTGTCATAATTCTTTCATTAAGAACTCTCAATTTTCGGCTCTGCTCACGTTCATTTGCCAAGCTTGCACAGTCACTTATCTCTGTTTGTCAATCCTTCCATGACCTTTGATACTGTCCACAGTTTTCAAGTTAGACACATATAGTTTTCAGGATTTATCAAGTGTAAAAAAGTCTAGGTCAATTTTGATACTGGTGGGGCTATGCTCAGAATGCTGAAATGTTTCTTGGTCAAAATATGAAAACATTATGAACACTCCAGCATCTTTATATTCGATGGATCTTCATGAAATTTAGTAGGATTGTGGAGGAAGCCAAAGTCTCAATTTGTGTAATAAATTTATTCACCTGCCAGCAGAGCACTGGGCCAATGGGGCTCTTGCTCTAATAAATGTGTGATCTCTTGATTTGTTGTTGTGAGATGAGTGCTAGTTTGTTTTTTGTTGTTTTGGTTTTTTTTTTCATTTGCCCATGTAGCCCATACTTTCACCAAGCCTTTGGAAGCATTAGTTCTGTACCTTGTTATTGGTAACTATCTTAACTGAAGGGGAACCCTGACCCTACTGTAAATTGTTATAATTTTCCCTGTATTCTTATTTTTGCTTACTTTGCTGATGGCACGTAACGGTTAAAATAAAAACACCTTGAAATGGGTTTTTAACATTGTATGAATAGGAATTACATCCAAAATAGTGAAATTAAAAGCACAGTGAAATGTCAAAGATACAAAAAAACTGTCAAATTTTAAACATGCGGAAGAAAGCAATTTACAGGATTCATGTTATATTTCAGGTGAAGTCAGGAATGAATGTATTGGTATGTGGACCCAATGGCTGCGGAAAGAGCTCTCTTTTCCGAATTCTTGGGGAGGTAGGTGATGAGAAAGTTAATTTGCACAGTAAAGACTGCCAGTGTTTTATGGATGCATCGTAATGCATACTAGAAAAAATGAGTGCAGTGGTTCATCTCTTGAGAGAGCACCTGTCTTGAAAGACCTCCTTTTGAGGATACTTTACATAGTACTTTTCATATTATTTACACCTTTTATGAAAGACCACCTGTCTTGAGAGACCACAATTTGGCCATCCCTAAGGGTGGTCTTTCAAAGCAGGTTTTACTGTACCAATGGTAACGACTGGAAACACATTTAGATCTGGATCCTATATTTTAAATTATTCCGACACCAGATTTGTGTCAAACTAAATTACATATTATAAAGTAAACATGTATCTCAAATCATTTCATTGCTGCCCGTCTTCCATTGACGCTGGTGACAAAATGTGGAAAATACGAGACAAGCTTTCTTCAGTTTCCGGCATTTGATATCACTGCAAGTTCGTAGTCATTATTTTCAAAATGACATGATCTGAATATATATGCATGTCAAGTCACAATTATCACATTTATAATTGTGTAAATACAGATACCAAATAACATTTGGCAGTTCGGTAGTTTTCAGAAAACTTTGTAGCACTGTGTACACGTTAATTCAAAGCTTTATTGGGCAATTTAGGTAGTAAAAGTCACTGGAAGCATAACATATAGCCGAGGAGCCTAGATCTGGAAGCAGGGAGTACTTCCGTTCAGTATGATATATTAGATTGGACACCATTTATTTCCTTTGTGTTGACCTTTTGAATTGAAAGTAAACAAACGTGTGTGGAGGCAAAGGGGTCTGTGCTCCTTGCACATTCCCAGTGTGTGAGCAGACTTGTCTTTTGTGGTTCTGGCTGCAAAATATGAGAACATGGAATGATTTATAAAGGAATATGTGCTTGCGGTCAAGATGTTTTACTACTTGAAGTAAATGATGCAAATTTTATTTGAAAAAGTGTGATTTGTTATTTAAACTTTCTGCAAAGTGGACATGAATCAAATTGTGGAAAACCTGTTTTGAACGGTTTCGTTTTTTGTTGCCATACAATACAGGTGTTTGACTCTTTTTTTAGTCATTCTGTTGCTGTGTGGTAATAACTTACACTGAGAAAATGTTTACAAACAATCGTAAGGCGGTTTTGTCAATGAAAGACGCTCTGTTGTTTCCCTGTCTGCACTGCCTGCAAAGCATGAGGGTCCAAATTACGCTGTGAATATGACACAGTACAACATTCCTACATGTAGGGACAGCTGCAAGGTACAAGCTCACTCTGCTTCCACATCCACACTCCTTGATATCATGTTATAGTGTTATTTCTCAGCAGAGTTGCTTTGTTGTAGCATATTTTTTAATGTCAGTTTTGAAACCTGTGGTAAATAATAGGCTTTATTGCAGTAATATAGTTAGCCAATTTGAGTCTGTTGATCAAGTGTAGTTTATTACCCATAACTGTAAGACGTGCTTGGGCTCATGTGGCGTGATCGGCATGAGAAGAGGGGATACCAAATTATAGCTCAGTTGGAGAGCCAGGTGACTAGTGTGGGTCAAGCTTGTAAATAGTTTTGCTGAAAAATGAATTGTTGACAAAGTTGTTTTTGTTTTTTCAGCTGTGGCCACTGTTTGGGGGTACCCTAATTAAACCAGACAGTAAAGAGCTCTTCTACATCCCACAGGTAAGCTAATACTTTCACCGCATTTCTATATGACTGTGCAGTTATTTAATATGTTGGGATTCTGTTGTAATTGATAATACAATGGACACATCATTGGGATCCTAAGTATTTTTGGAGAGTTCTAATGACAAGTTACACCATAAGCCATGGAACAATTAACGTGCATTTGTATATGTCACAGAGGCCTTACATGACAATTGGTACACTGAGAGACCAGGTGATCTACCCAGACAACCGGGACACTCAGCAGAAGAAAGGTTTCATAGACAAAGACCTAGAAGACATACTGGAGAAGGTAAACGACAGCATTGAAGATAATTCATTGCAATAGTAAAGAGGATATGTAGTAGTACAAAACATGGTCTCATATTGCGAGTGGGCTAACAACACAGGTCAGTTTATTAGAAAATAGACTTTGTGATAACACGTGGTCTTCACAGCGGGTACCACTGTAACATATTTGTCAAATTGCTCTTAGCACTTGAAAGATATTAATATATTTGCTCATAAGTATTTTCACAAAGAAATTGTAATAATTGGCTCACAGTGGGGTGAGGGGTGATGTATATTTGTTAATTTCCTATGAATCTGACTGTCCAGTCACCTTGGCTACAGTGGTGTCTCATACTATTTTAACGTATTTTTATACATTTGGCACAGAGGTATCTTCAGATTGCAGTTCTTCACAGTCCAAATTTGTATTTTATATAAACAAGAAGTATATGACCAAAAAAAATGGCTGATTGTGAAATACTTCTGTTTGTAAACAGGTACAGCTAACGTACATCCTGGAGAGAGAGGGAGGCTGGGATAGCGTCCAGGTAACCTGACAAATCATAAAGTTAGACAATATGCACTTCACTTTATTATGTGTGACCTGGGCACACAGCAGTTCAACTTTGTTTTTTCACTGGTAAACGGAGTGTGCCATGACACAGAAGCTCACTGTGTGTATGAAGTTGGAAATACAATTTTCAGTCCACAAACATGTTCGAAATTAGTGATTGGTGTTGCTGAATCTCGTTGCATTGAAAAGTGAGCTACTTGTATTAGTGACTGGAAAAAGGTTTAGCATAGTGTGACTTTGGTGTCATAAATGACTTTTAATGTTTGGTGTTTCTAAAACATCTTTGATTTTTAAAATGTTTTAAAAAAAAGTAAAGTTAAAAAAAAAAACAGGAAAAAAAACAAGATAAGAATGTAGAATTAACATAGATAAGTGTATCTATAAAGCATCACCTGTTAACGATTTGCCACTAATGTCACCCAAATGTAAATTGTCATCTGCCTCAATGTTTGTACATCAGTTTTTCCACACTAGAAAACATTTTTACTGAGAATTGTATGCAAGACCTTGATGATGGCATGCCCAAGGTTAACTCATTCCATACCAGTCCCTGATTTTTCCCTATATTTACCTAGATTTAAGACAACAATTTCATATTTAAATTTAAATTCTTGATGAAAAGAGCTTTCATTCAAGAACCAACATGCCTATAGTCTTAAGTCAGTGGTTCTGGCACTGCCTGGCAAGTCATGCTGCAGCTGCGCTTGCGGCAACTGCAGCATGACTTGCCAGGCAGTGCCAGAACCACTAACCAAGGCCTGTCATCATAGTATGGAATGAGTAAATAGCTTATCATGGTGTGGGTTGGGTACAGTGCACCCGATCTGCACCAAGGAAAGGTATTGACTTGGTTGTACTCTGACCAGGAATAGGTTAACGTGGGAGTAGGTTTTGTATAAGTAGCGTTTGGAACTAGTTGCTACAATACCTCAATGAAGAATGCTGTGTTCTCAAGGGTTCATTTTGAGGTCTGTACAGTTGTTGAATCTTTTTTTTTTTCCTCCACCTTGCAGGACTGGATGGATGTCTTAAGTGGCGGAGAGAAGCAGAGAATTGCTGTTAGTACCTTTCTCTTGTCATGCGTGACACACATTTTCTTAGAAAGTTAATAAATATATAGTCTATGTGGACAAGTATAGCTTTAACTCCTGAAAATTCTATTTTCCAGTTAGTGTTTCTGTTTACATATAGATTACTTCTTTTAAATCTTACGAACAATTAAGTTACCCAATTGAGCTTTCAGTCATGTTTAAGAATGTTGATGTATTACATGTCTGTATTTTCCTCTTGTGATTGAAGAACAGAACTAATTGGTCTAGGTACATGGCAGGCAAGAACAATTTTACTATCCACTAGTCAATGGAGCAAGTGGTTTCAAACTTACACATGTCCCCATGGTGATTTTACCTCTCCTGAAATTGAATTGCACCCCAGTTTTTCCCAAAAAGTAAAATTGCAAGCAGAATTTGTGGAACTGCTGATATCATGTAAAAAGCATGCATGACCTAAATTTGAATTATATTCAGATACCAGCTTTGGGCCCTCTGAAAATACATTTTCATGTTGTCCATAGGACAAGTGAAGTTTGAAAGCTACTTGTCCTCACAATAATTTGACTGGACAATAGGATAATTGGAATGTTCCAGTTATGTACAGTATATGTTGCCTTGATGCATTGCAGATGGCCCGTCTGTTTTACCACAAGCCACAGTTTGCCATCCTAGACGAGTGTACCAGCGCGGTCAGTGTGGATGTGGAGGCAAACATGTATAGCCACTGTCGCCAGGTACAGACAGCCACACGCTTAGTCATGTGTGACTATTAATGCCCACTTGAAAAGTTGTGCTACTTTATAATGTGTGGGGAAATAACTGTCCTACTGGAAGCAGCTGTACATGTCTTACAAAGGAGCTGCCAAGGTGGCTTGCTGCATTTGACTGGTTAAGAATCACTAAAACATGTAAAATGAAACATTCAACTCTCTCTCTCTCTCTCTCTCTCTCTCTCTCTCTCTCTCTCTCTCTCTCTCTCTCTCTCTCTCTCTCTCTCTCTCTCTCTCTCTCTCTCTCTCTCTCTCTCTCTCTCTCTCTCTCTCTCTCTCTCTCTCTCTCTCTCTCTCTCTCTCTCTCTCTCTTCTCCTCTCTCTCTCTCTCTCTCTCTCAAAATTATTGAGAGTTTCTTAAATCTATTATCTATCAGTTTAACAAACACATGGCCAGTGGGGACTACAATATTTCAGCTCATGAAATTACAGTTCATAACAGTATAAAGAATTGTTTAAAAGCACTCAGAAATGTTAGAACTAGGGTAGTTCATTGAGTTACCAGCTCTTGAACAGGCACAAGTGGTCACATAAATTGATAGGGTCTCTCTATGAATGTCAAATAAGATGGAAAAGATAGCATAATGGACCTGACAAATACCGTTGTAAAATGGCATGCGGTCTTTGACTCTGATTGGTCTCTCATAAAATTATTGTTTCAAAGTAGGGCCGAAAGTACTCTCTGCATGTTATTTGATTGGAACATGAAATTACTATGGTCAAACCCTGACAGATGTTTTCGATAGTGGAGATGAATTTGTGTGGTTAGAGCAGAAGTGATTGTGTGGGTTGTGTTTCAGGTGGGCATCACGCTGTTCACTGTGTCACATCGCAAGTCGCTATGGCAACACCACGAGGTAAGTACATGATAAACAAGGGTCAGCTGAGCAGTATTCGAGGCTCTGATCCCTGAAAACCAGACACTATATCTTTAATTGTCAGTGCCCCTATCTGCCTATCTTCTTAGCTTGATAGTTGAAGAAAATAGTTACAGTTTTGGTCAAATTTGGTGTAAGGGTCCTTAATGATACAAACAAGACTATGTGTTGATCAGATTTGTGGATTGCTGTAATGTATTTTTTCCAAAATGAAGATAGTCATGTATGATGTTGATGTTCAATCTTCCTCTGTTTTATTTCATGTAGACTTACTGCTTGTATATAAATGGGAACACCACATTATTTGAAAAAATCCCGTGTAGGTATTAAGGTACCATAAGAAGAACCATATAGGTGTTGAGGTACCATAAGAGGGCCATATAGGTGTTGAGGTACCATAAGAGGGGCCATATAGGTGTTGAGGTACCATGAGAGGGGCCATGTAGGTGTTGAGGTACCATACGAGGGGCCATATAGGTGTTGAGGTACCATAAAAGGGGCCATATAGGTGTTGAGGTACCATAAGAGGGTCCATGTAGGTGTTGAGGTACCATAAGAAGGGCCATGTAGGTGCTAAGGTACCATAAGAGGGCCATAGAGGTGTTGAGGTACCATAAGAGGAGCAATATAGGTGTTGAGGTACCATAAGAGGGGCCATGTAGGTGTTGAGGTACCATAAGAGGGGCCATATAAGTGTTGAGGTACCATAAGAGGGGCCATGTAGGTGTTGAGGTACCATAAGAGGGGCCATATAGGTGTTGAGGTACCATAAGAGGGGCCATATAGGTGTTGAGGTACCATAAGAGGGGCCATATAGGTGTTGAGGTACCATAAGAGGGGCCATATAGGTGTTGAGGTACAATATGTCAAACATGTAACTTTGGAAAAGTGTATGATTTAAACTGCTCCTCTGTTTTTTAGCTCTGCTCACTTGTCAGTCAGCAGAGTTTATAGAATCCGTTTGCGTCCGTGGTCCGTCTGTCCGTCTGTCGTTAGACTTTTTATATTTTCGACTTCTTCTCAAAAACCACTACATAGAATGTTTTGATTTTGCACATGGATGATCCCCAGGTGGACCTCTACCAAGTTTGCGAAGGAGATGATGATGCAATAATTTTTCTATTTTTTATGAATTTTTTAATTTATTTTTTGAAAAAAAATAAAATTTCTTCATCTTAAGAACTACGAAGCCAATTGCTTTGATATTGCACATAGGGTCATCTGGGGTCAACTAGTTCTTATTTTGGCCACCAGGTGGTGCTGTGATTTTTTTCCTATTTTGTTATGAATTATTGCCTGTTAAGGCTATTTTCGACTTCTCCAGAACAGCTGAACCGAATTGCTTAAAATTTTATCAGAATATAGTTGGACATTAGACAATGAAAGTTTGCGAAAATGATAAGGATATGTTAATTTTAGCCAAAGTTATGGGATATCAATCTTCTTAACTGTAAGGAAGTGCTGCAGCTGTATATATATATATATATATATATATATATATGGCAATACAGTGCATATATTACACTATTGTATTTACCCTTTTGACTTCTTCTCAAAAACCGCTGTATGGAATGTTTTCATTTTGCACATGGATGTTGCCCAGGTGAACCTCTACCAAGTTTGCAAAGGAGATGATGATGCAATAATTTTTCTATTTTTAATGAATTTTTTAATTTATTTTTTTTTTTAAATAAAATTTCTTCATCTCAAGAACTACCTGGCCAATTGCTTTGATATTGCACATAGGGTCACCTGGGGTCAACTAGTTCTCATTTTGGCCACCAGGTGGCGCTGCGATTTTTCCTAATTTTTTTATGAATTTTTGCGTGTTAAGGCTATTTTCGACTTCTCCAGAACAGCATGATAGAATTGCTTAAAATTTTATCAAAATATAGTTGGACATTGGACAATGAATGTTTGCGAAAATAATGTGGACATGTTAATTTTTGACAAAGTTATGCGATATCAGACTTTGTGACTGTAAGTGAGTGCTGCCACTGTACATTGGCAGCCATTGAAACAGCAAGGTATGTCAATTATTAATACATGTACTACCATGGACAAGTCAGGTCGCCCTATTCAATTTTGTTTCCTGAATAAAGTCAATTATGACCTTTTCTGCACTGTCAATTTGTATCTTTGATAAATGCTGAATCAAATGTACATATCACATGAAGGGATTTGCTATCGGAAACAGACAATTAAGCAAGCAGCTACATATATCTAGTTTCAATTTGGCTCCTTTTCGGTAAATGCACCTTTTATATTGATTACCATGTAAGTCAATGGGCATTCTAATGCTAATTTACTTTTTCAACTTCTTCTCCAAAACCGTCCTCCAGATTTACTTCAAACTTAATGGGGATATACCTTGGGTGAATGTCTACCAAATTTGTTCCAATGGTCATGTTCCAATGAATTTTGGATTTTTTATGATTTTTTTTTTCAAAAATCTTCACAAAAGTTGTAATAGAAAAGTTTAACATGGGAATTTCTTGTAATGGTTATAACTTAAATAATTTTGGCCAGATTTACTTCAAACTTGGTGGGCATGTGCATTGGGTGAATCTCTACGAAGTTTGTTCAAATGGTCACGCTCCAGTGATTTTTGAATTTTTCATGAACTTTTTTGTTCTTTATTGGGGCAAATCTTAAAAATCTTCTTCTCCCAAACCGCCCACCCAATTGCTTTGATATCCCACAGGGACACTCCCTGGGACTCCTAGTTCTTAATTTGTTCACCAGGTGGAGCTGGGATTTTTTTCCTATTTTTTTAATGATTTTTTGTGTTTTTTGTGTGTTTTTGCTATTTTTGACTTCTTCTCCAGAACTGTCACTCAGATTAAGCTGAAAGGTGGTGGATATGTTCCTTGTAGAAGGGTCAAACAGAGTTCACTAGGTGGCACTGCTGTGGAGTCCTGATTTTTAACGATTTTTTCAATTTAGGCATTTGGCGGTCAATGCAGCTTTCCTGTTGATTAGTATGGAAGTCAAAGGACATTCTAATGCTAATTCACCTTTTTGACTTCTTCTCCAAAACCATCATCCAGATTGATTTTAAACTTGGTGGGGATATGCCTTGATGGGTCTCTACCAAGTTTCTTCAAATGGTCATGCTCCATTGATTTTATATATTTTATGAATTTTTTTGTTCTTGTTTTGGGCAAATCTTAAATTATCTTCTCCGAAACCGCTCACCCAGGTGCTTTGATATCTCACAGGGACACTCCCGGGGAATCTTAGTTCAGAATTTGTTCACCATGTGGTGCTGCAAATTTTTTCCAATTTTTTATGATTTTTTGTGTGTTTTTGTTATTTTCGACTTCTTTTCCAGAACCGTCATTCAGATTAAGCTATAACTTGGTGGATATGTTCCTTGTAGAAGGGTCAAACAAAGTCGCTCAAAAGGTTGACTCGGTTCATATTTTCATTCATTTTTTGAAAAAGTACAAAATAAAACAAATTTATACGAAACTTAAACATGAAGATTTCTTGTAAGGAAAACAACGTATATATTTTTCGCCATATTTATGTCACACTTTGTAGAATTGTACCTTTGATAGGTCTCTACATATGTTATTCAAATGTTCACACTGCATTGATTTTTGCATAAATTTTGGGGTAATTTTTTTAAAATAAGCAGATGCATGTCAGCTGAGCACAGGACATCATGATCCTCTTGTTTGTTTTTTTGTTTTCCAGTACTATCTACACATGGATGGCCGGGGATCTTTTGTGTTCAAACCCATCACCGAAGAAACTCAGGAGTTTGGATCCTAATGTGAGCTGCCTTCTAAGGAATAACCCTCAGACACCAGTAGATACCAGAACTGGATCAAAACCCAGAAAATTAGTTGCTTGAATTACATGTGTCTGTGGCTTTGGACAGATGCTGTGTCTGGAATCTGTGATGAAATGACCAGTTACAGAGGTTGATAGATTACTCAACAGCCAGGAAGTCATTGGGATAAGTGGTTTAGTGATTTATGCTAATCAACAAATATACTGTCATCAGAATACTTTGAGTCATTGTCAATGGTAGAGGATGAAAAGCAGTAATCTAATATGATGGATTATTTTATGCTGGACCTTAAGAGAATGCAGAGCATATCAAAAAGAGAAAAAATGTGACACATTAAGTTTTTTAGCACATGTACCAAAAAAGTTAATTTTAGTTGCCAAAAAAACGTGTCCTAAATTAATGTGTCATGAGTATATTCAACAGTTATTCAGGGGTAGTGCTTGTTCAAACATATGTATATGTTAAAACAAGTAGTGAAGTATTGGTTTAAAGGTCGAATTGCCTTTTAAAAATTTTCAATAACACCAATGATAAATAATACCAGCCCACAGTGCATAAGGTAGGACAACAATGCTTACATAAAAATTATAAGTCTTTAAGTGCCAAATTTTGGACTGAGTCAACAGCTTTTCTTTGCATTGCACCCAACGGGTGCCCAGAAAAGCTGTTGACTTGGGATATTTTCTCTGGAACTAGAGGCATGCTGGTATTTGAATGAAAGGTCTTTTCACGAGGAATATGAATATGAGATCCTAATGATAATTCAGACTAGTTTGACTTTAGAAGATCGACTTTAGACATGATTGGCACTGAAACAGTTAATATTCAAGGTGTAACCCTTTCCTCTTCATATTGGCTAAAATTGCAAAGAAGTGAGAGGTGTTCTGTTTTGATGCTATTACATAGTTATGAATAAAAAAATAATTTAAGGTAATACTTTGGGCAATATAGGTTGGGTCAACATGCCTTCTTGGTGTTGGAAAGTGAATAGTACCCAGCCCACACGAAGGAATGATGTTGACTCTTGTCTTAATTGATAGAGGAAGGGTCCAGGGCATTCACTGGTGTTAAATTGGGAGTGATCATGGAGATATAATGGATGTACATAATGTTTGCACTACTGGGATGTTTGTGAAACAAGGAATGTTTAATTTATCCAGTAAGACTACATACAGTAGAAAAAAAATAAAACTGCAAAGCTCAAATGTTTATGCGGTAAAGCTACATACAGTTTAAGGTAAAACTGCAAATCTCTTTGAACCATATTGTAAATAATAAGTAAGATGATTGTACCAATGCACAAGAAAGAACCTGTTGAAACTATTTTGTAAATAAGTAGCATGCACCGATCAACAAAAAACAAAGGGATATTGTGGCTAAAGCCTTTTGCAGATGGAAGATGAAGACGATACTATTAGACTATGGGGAAAAAGAAAGTTTTGCTGTAACTTTGTGAGACAAATTTGCTGGACAATGTGAGAAAAATGCCAACAGTTTCCATAGATCATTTCACTGTTAATTTACACCTTTGTGGGGAAGAAAGGCAAAAGCAAGCAGGACAAATTGGGAGCTTCTGTACCACTGCAAATATGCACATCTGTCTTGATGCCCTATTTATTCTGTGAAAATATCCAGGTGTGATCCCAGTGCATTTTTCGTAGCCTGGTTGAAAAAAGTATGCTACAATCTCCTATTTTCTAAATTTTAACCACATTGTGCCATAATAACTGGGATTTGTTCCTTGGTGTTAAAAGCATAATATAAAGGAACTTATTCTGAGAAATTTCCCTCATTTCTTTTGAGAGGAACCTGTAGTTTGAAAAACAGTGAGTGCAGGAAAGTGGAGGGGAACACTGTGGTTTCCTTTGGGCAGGTGTTCTTTGAAGGAAATGGTCTCTCAACACATGGGTCACTCTACTGTTATTTTATTAAGGTTATGCTGTAAATGAAGCTACTCAATATTGTCACATTCTGGTTGGCCTAGAAACAGGTGAAGTGGGACTTGATTGTTGAAGTTGCATGGTTAGCTCAGCTTTAAATTGATGTGAAGATTGTTTATACTTGAACTTGTAACTGGACAATTATTGCCATTCCTACTTGCAGTAGGGGTCATGTAATGTGCACAAACATAGTGCTGCTTATGACTTGATTAACAGGATGTGTATATTTTAGGTAGGTACAATGATGTGATTTTTATTTAATTGTATATGAATATTTTATATTTATGACACAAAAGAGTGATTGGGGATTTTTGTAATGCATTTATGTTCATGTTGCAAACAACATGCAGTTTGTGAAGAAGTTTGCTAAAGTTGTCCAAGTGGCCAGCATGCTCTGCAGCTGACTCTGATGTAGGCACAGCTGATCGATCAAGAACTGTCATTGAAATGTGGACTGACACTTTTGACAGATAGGGAAGTGCCACTTTTTATCATACTTATGGTTGTGTGGGTGTGGTGAATAAATGGCTGTTGCCGTAATTTTGTAGTGGGGATGGTGCACTAGACCGTCTCTGGGGAAACAGACCTTTATTTTTGTACCTCCAGGTAGAAATGGCCTGGTGGAATTTGAGGCAAAATTTAAATTATTGGCTCTGCATGTACAAGTACTGTGAATGTCCAGTGGCTGATCTGGATACGACGCAGACTGTATTCCTGGTAAATGGTGAACTTTGTCAGGAGCACCATGGCAGTTTCTTGCAATGGGTAATTCACCCTCTTAATTATAATGGACTGGACAATGCTTCCTTGTAAATGGCATCTCCTTACCTGTAGATTTAGAACAGTCAGCCAGATGCAATTAATTACCTATATTAACAACATTGATTGGCTGATTCTCATTTTGACAATCTTTGTTACAACACGAAAAACAAACGCCATGGAGAAAACAAAACAAAAAAACAAAAAACAAAAACAAAAAATGGTGGAAGACTTCCTTGGCAAAAATCCCAGAAACAAACAAAATGTTTAAATTGCAACATGAATATTATTTTTAGTGTGTAGGTGTGAAATTGCAACATAATTGAATGATAAATGTTTCAACATGATCATATGTATAATGCAGCTACAGACAAGAGCACAGCAAATACACCAAGTAGTGAGTAAACGTGCATCTGACTACATGAAAGACCAATGTGCTGTTTAGTTATGTACGGGTAAGGAATGAACAGTGTTTTGGGGCAGGTGCAGACATTGAAAGTGTTGACTGTCAGTGATACAGTGACCTTTGGCATCAAGCTGAATTTACCTCCGTAGGGTGTTGTATTGGGCAGGCTAAACATTGGAAAAATACACTCCATATATCGAGATCATACAGTCAGAACAAAATGGATGATTTGACCTTTAAATTCAGTGGTGACAGTCATGTCATGCTCTTTAGGAGAATTGCAGATTTTTCTTTCCTGTTAAACCTGCAAGTACAGCATTGTCTAAAATCATCCTTGCCTAATTGCCCCCTGAACCTCAGCTATAACTGTCTTGCTGAAGGCTACCAGTTGTGTGCTGTGGTTACACAGTTGCATGCAAGTTAGCCTGTCTTTTGAGTGTCCGTGCGAACTGTTTTGTTTTATATATTCGACCCTTCGGTAATAAAATGAAGGCAAAGCTTTATTTAATTTAAAAGGCAGTACTGACAGCTTCATGTAACTGGACAGTGGTAGCTCTGGCCATTAGGGAGATTCAATCTAGACAGAAGGCTAGTGGATTTAAAGGAATTTTTTGTTTGTTTACTAAATCACCAGGACTTACAAAATTGAGCAAGTCAATTTACCTAGCATAACTGTACAGATGCATGTGCAGGTAGCAACATATATGATCAAGTTGCCTCCTTACCTATTTCATTGGGCTCTTGAATTTTGCTGGCTCATGGAAGCCATCTGTTTTCCCTCTGAAGAAATTGCCGGCATTTGAAGACTTGCTAACCAGGCAAAGCATGACATCTTTTATAGAATTTTCGACAGCTTTTAGTTTATAGGGGGTGTCACACCTTGACTACAGCTGTCATATGAAGTCTATCTTAAAATTATGCTAAAGACAAAACGTTCGCAGTTTTGTCACTTCGTTCAGTCTTCAAAATTCATCATTCATGAATGTTTGCATGCAACACGCGTGCATACTTGTTAGCTGCTGAAAGGAAGTGGGCCCTTTTGACTTGAAAGTTGTCACATTTTTACCCTCAGCACAAAGTGTCAGAGGACTTCATCCCAGCATCATCTGTCTGTCAGTCTGCCTGTCCATCTGATGATGTCACCACAATGTCTTAAAATGTACTAACTGCTGCTGGACCCAATTTTTGATGAAGATGTCCCTCATGCAGGATCAGAAGGCTGGGGAAAACCATGATCATCCTACTTTTTTTTTGATGAATTAATTAATTTTATTGGAAACCAGGAGCGTGATACCTGAGGAAATGATGGCACATGTACACCCTATTTAAGAATTGAGGATAGCCTCACCAAATACTTGTCAGAGATGAACCATATGATATACCAAAGCCTTTGTAACACAAGATCCCCATGAGGGTTTTTTCTTGTTTAATACATTTTAAAAAACTTATTTGGAGGTCAAATGAGGGATGTCCAAGGGGATACTGTTACATCTCCAGATCAATTGAGGACAGCTGCACCTCCTGACGGACCAAACACTATGTTTTGCTGTTGGGTTATTGTTGCATACAAAACAAAAACACACAAACACACCCAAAAAACCTGATTGGCTGCCAAGGGTCATCCTTGCATGGCATGCTATTTTCTTCTTTAGTGGGAATTCTTGAAGAAATGCTGTGTGGTTACAGTATGTAGCAACTGCACTATGTTTGCTGTGTGCTTAGTGTGTACCAGCAGCAGTGTACTTGCTGTGTGGTTACAGTGTCTACCAACAGCAGTATACTTACTGTGTGCTTACAGTGTAACAGCAGTATGTTTGCCATGTGGTTACAGTGTGTACCAACAGCAGTATGTGCACCACATGTACTATATGGTTACAGTGTGTACCAATGGTCAGATGTGTACTGTGTTGTTAGTGGATTCCAAGACCAGTGTGCCTGCTGGTGTTACGGTGTGTAGCAAAAAAAAATTATCTGTGATGTACATATATCCTAGATTTGTGTATGAAAAATAAAATGGAACTGTGATTCAGTGCATGAAAAATACAGATTTTCTTGAGGTGGTACTGGTTCTTGGAACACTGCTTTTCTGGTGCTGCCAATCTTGTTGCAATATGGAGGAGTACGACAAGAAGACTCTTGTATTCCTCCTGCAGAGGGCTCTTCAGTCTGGAGGACTAGAGTTGTATAATCCCATTACATTCCATCATAATTTGCTTAGTAACTCACGACCCACTGAATATAAAAATGCCAAATTTTTTACAGTAAATCTAGGTGTATAATTCAAATGATTCTGAAAGTTTTATTCCATTACTATCGTTAACACTTTATTGAAGGCTACTTTTAACGTACAATGCAATGGGAAAACACAACTCTAGCCCTCAAGAATTTTGTGTTTTAATTTGTGTATTCAGCTGTATACACATAGAATTGTTAATTGTGACCTCTCCTGTTGTTAAGACTGATAATGCTGATGCTTTGGCACTCTTCAGTGCTATTATGCTGGTCAGACCATCCTGAACATGTTTGGTTTAGATTTCAATTTATGATCCAGTGTTTTTTAGGTTTCAGGAGTTTTCCAGACTCATGGTAATTAAAAGATTACCTTGCTCAATACCTTCATGTAGGAGAACCTTTTATATGAACAGGGAGATGAGCTCCTGGCACAGGACAGCAGAACTGTCAAGGCCACGCCCTTCAGGTTTACAGCATAATGTACATTGTGGTCTGGTGCGAAAAGTGGGATGGTTTCAAGTTTTTACTACATGACATTGTAGAGCAGGGGCATGTACTTTTCCCTATTAAAATGTACCACCATTTAACATGTCATCTTGTTTTATTTCATTCAGCAACAGTTTTGATAGTCATTGTTGGGTCTGCAGGTGAAACTGTCGTAAGGGGGAACTGCCTTCAGATTTGTTTGTTAAAACTCCTGAGCTATGATTACAAGCAAACACTGGGATGCCTCCTCCTGTCTACCTTTCCTATGAATTGATTGCCCACAATACCTATCAAATAGGACAAATTCATCTTTACTGTAGTGACCCATAAATATGTTGCGCTAATGTGAAATTCTAAAGATGTCTATTCTTACTAACACGGATGAATGAAATTAGAACAAAATCCTTCCAGGCAATTTGAAGATATTGCAGTAACAAAGTCAAGTTGACTGTAAATAGGTTCCATTAATCACACTATAGGTTGCAACACCTTGAAAGTCTTTTCAGTCAGCCTTGGTCTTATAATGTAAATCGGTCACAGCACCTTGAAAACCTTTTAAGCTAATTTTGGTCTTAAAATGCATCTATGTATGAAAGTTGAGAAGAATCCATATGACACTTTTAATATACTGGGGTCACAAAGTCAGACTGACTGTAAATAGGTCCTAGTAAAGTCACAGTGACCTGAGTATCTAATCAGCTGATATCTGCCCTTTATATATATCTCTGTACCAAACTTGGTAAGAACAGTTCGGGCACTTAGTAAATATTGCAGTAACAAAACTAAATTGACTGTAAAAAAAGTCCTAGTAACCACAAAATAGATCACAGTGAACTGAAAAAATTATCAGGTAATACATCTCCCATATTATATCTCGACCAAATTTGGGAAGAATCCACTTGGGCACTTTGAAGATGTTGCTGTAACGACTGTAAATATGCCAACACAATAGGTCACGGTAACCTGAAAATCTAATAGGATTTTTTTGTCTCAACATGCATCCCCATATCAAATTTGAGAAAATTCCATCTATATAGTGTGATGATATTATGGTAACAAAGTACTAAGCAGGTCACTGTGTCCCATAAATAGGTGACAGTGCCCCGAGAAAATTGAACCAATTCCTGGTCAGAGGAGGACAACGGCTATCCATGGTGTGGGTTGGGTGCATGGTGCCCAGCCCATACCAGAGAAAGCTATTGTCCCTGGGCCTGCCATCATCAATGGTCTTGCATGCAGATCTCAACCAAAATATTTTCTAGTAATGAGAAATCTAAGTAAAAACATTAACCCAGACACTTTTTTAGGCTATTTGAGTGGTAAAGGGTTAATCAGCATTCTTGTCTAATAAAACACCTCCGTAACAAATTTGAGAAAAATCTCTTCAGGCCAGTGACTGAAGCTTGCATTGTGGATGTTCTTTACATAATTGCAATTATCACCAGAACCAGAAGCAGTATTTTATTACATGAACATCTAGACCACATCAAACAACTGCAGAAGTCCTTCATTGATGTTTTGTGCACTCCATTCCCTTCATCTCCTACTATATGCAATCAGTTTAAACAGTAATATTAATTCAACCATTATCCTATTATGCAATAATTTTGGAAGACAACCATGCAATAGGTTAGGGAAAGAACAGAAGGTTCAACAACTGCCTAAAAGAGGGCACTGCAGTCAGTGGAGGGCTAGAGTTGTGTATTCCCATTACTTTACATTGTAATTTGCAACTAAATAACTTGAAAACTACTGCACATAGAAACATCAAATTTCAGACAGTAAATCTAGATGAATAACTTAATACCTCACAAAAATTGCAGAACCACAGCTACAAAAGTGACTGGTTTATTTAAGGTTACTTTAACATAAAAACTAATGGGAATATGCTCTAGTCCTCCAAATGTTTGTTTTCAGGCAAATACACACCTTAGAGCTAATTCCGACCTTTCCTATTTATCGCAAAAGGCACAGGTCTACCATAGAAGACTATGTACCATTCTGAGCTTTATAACAACTTCAGGATCCAGTAAGTGTAAGGGGTACTAGTAACAAGGGTCAATACTTTTCTGTGTAATGAGCCAAAAGTACTTGGTCCAACAGCACCTTTCATTGAGTGGTGCTGGGAGCTGGAGGAGTGCCAGATTTCATTCCTCCTTGTTCACAGCCCTGGCGTTACATGCATGTCTGCTTTAATATTTGTAGTCGATGCATTTACATTTGGTGTTCTCTTTAGCATTAGAAGAGTAGGCAAAGTTTTGATGTTCCTTTTTCCATGAATGCAGTAGCTTCACTTGCAAGCGTTACGTAGTTTTCCCAAGGCAAGCAAAAGAGAGCCACGCCCACTGGGCCCCTCCTAATAATCAAAAGGGACAGGCTTCTTGTAAATAACAAGCCAAAAATTTTTCTGAATCAAATATCTGTTACAATTTTACCTTTAAAAATGACAGAAATTCATATTTAATGTAAATATAAGAACAGGACTTCCTTTCTATTATATTCATCGGTGCTTGTTTGCACTTTCTGACAGGCACTTCTGTACATGTCTTTTCATTATGCTTCCTGTATGAAAGGTCTGTCAAAAAATGCAACCCTTGCCAATGAATGCAACACAGGGCTGGCCAGGGTTCATTGTAGCATGACACAAGTCCACAGCTTTCCTGGATGTGGGTTTGACGCCTCACAACCTGCGCACACCTAGGAAAGGTGATAATTTTGCCTCATTCTAACTGAAAAAGATTTAAATGAAAACATAAAAAAAACTGTACTGAAAATCAATAGTATTTATTGGTCTTCAAATGTATAGTCATATACATGTAACATAAATGATACATCTAAAAACTGAAGAAACCTAAAGCCTCCTTTGCTGTTACTGTACCACAAGTGTTTTTCAATCTGTGCACTCCACGACTGGCATTGTAAACATCCACCAGGGTGCAGCACTGAGCTTGTCCTTTGCTACACACACTGTGCACCATGAAGCCCTGCTTTGTATTTGTACACCTATTATCTTTGACTTCGTAACTCTTTGTGCCTAAACACGGGATACATTTCACTACATGTATATATGAACCTTTAACTTGCAACAGGTCCAGATTCACTCCGCTCGCTTGTGCAACAATATTCAAGTGCTGTGTTATCGCAACCACTTTTCATCCCCCAAAGCCATGGAGCATTGCTGACAATAGATTCCACAAGCTTGACAAGTACCAGCTTGTACTGTCCACTTGGCTATGCTCTACACTAGTCTTAGACCAACAATATGGGTCCTGGTCACCTGTACAAGAATGCTGGTTTCTTCAGCCATGACAGTTCTATCTAGATAAATTATCTGCTTTTAAATTTTGAATATAAATTAGGCCAATCTGTATCATATTATTCCTGGAATATTAAAAAAAATTCTAAACAGACAACAGCACCATGAACAGACTTTGTGGAAGCACTTATTTTGGAAGGCAGAGGAGAAAGTTTCAAAGCTGTCCCTCTCTGACTCCAGCTTGTCTCGGGTGTCTGGTTTTAACCAGGTTAACTGGCCTGCTCTTCCCTTGAAAATACAGGCATTAGACATCAATGTACAGTAGTACCTGCTGTATGCAGCCACTGCAGTGACAGGTCACCTGCTGTATGTGGCCACTTTTTTGTGACACAACAGGGGGCCACACACAGGAGGTGCCACTGTACCCCATAATTTGCTGTAATAATATAGAACCTGTTTACTGTTCAGTTGAATGGATAGGAATATGATCTGTTCAGCCCACAATTTCTTTCCTCCCATCAGCCCAGACCCCAGTTTGTTACTACCAAATGTGTTTATATACCAACTAAAGGCTATATATTTGTGCTGGTCATATTTTAGGCACAGTGGATAAAATACTTAACTTGGCATTGTCGCCACATGATCAGAACCAATATATATCTGGATACATCATGAACATTGCTTACTGCTTGTACACATATTTTGATTATGCTTCCTTTATAAAATGCATTATATAAAAACATATTAAAATACTTTTACAATCAAAGAATGAATACACATATTGCCATGTATTATCACCTGATAATGCAGACTACAGTAGACAAATGTATACATCTCCATCAAATGAAAGGCATTAGTCGTGACAAAATTTGCATAGAAATTTCATAATTTGCCGACATACAGCCGTCATGTTGAATCTACATATACACTTATGGTACACCAAGCTGGAAGACGCACAGTGACTGTTCATTAAATACACTCTGCGACAGGTTTTGCACCTGGCACATATTGATACTCAGTTGCCCAGCAACCAGCATCTCTACAACACCTGGTTTTGTCCATGCATACCAATCAATTCACATTGTAAAGAAAGTGAAACCACAAGTGTGCATGTCATGTCATGCCATGCGCCAACAAAAGTATCACCATCATTTTTAAAAACAAATCTGCTCAACAATCAGTTACATGTATATTCAAGCCTTCGTGAACATGGTCAATTTTATCAACTTGATTTGATTTTCCCCAGAAAAAAAATGCTATGAGCTAGAACTACCGTCTACTGTCAAAAGGGTCAATCTTTGAATGGCAGTATTTGTAACCAGTGAAAAAACAAAAATACAAAAGTTTAAAAAATGACATTCATAGACAAAGTATTGCATCAGTAAGATATGTCTGCTCATTTCATAAAATATGAGAACAAAGATGGAAGTCACTGTGTAATCCCCTTCGTGTAAAAAATGCAGGGTTTTGGCATATCTATTGCCCATTGTGAAACTGCTGAGAAGCCTCAGCATATATTTTGAATAACTATGTAAGGAAAGTGAAAGTAAAACTGGGTTAAGCAACCCATTATACCAAGGACCTGTGAATCAATGGTCACCTTGTTCATAGATGACATAGAACATGGCACACATAATGCTTATTAGTCCTGTTATTGTCATCACTGAATACATATGTATGTGTGTGTATGTATATATAATTATATGTATACACACACACACCTTTGAATATGCAAGGCACTTTCAAGCTGCTTTGACTCAAAGCTCAGTAATATTTGATGGGTTATGAAACAACATTGGCGAAACAATATGCTGCTCTTATGGAATTTATTTGTAAAACATACTATCATAAGGCAACGCAAGCTTCCATACTTCCTGGGTATGGAGAGGTCTCCAATTTTCAGCAGCTGGAGACAACTATGTATTGTAGCTACTGAGTTACTGAGGAAAACCCTTCGAAGTTGTATAACTAGACTCCATCAAACTACCAGTCTAAATATTAAAACTGAAATAGATGATATTACACTTGTTCATATATATAATTTTGAATACACAAAATTATTTTTGGATACTACGAAAGTAAACTGGAAAATAACACTTCTCTGCTAAGCCCAATTTCCCATCCAGTACAACAGCTTTTGTACGGAGTTACCAAAGCACTAAATGTATAACGAAACTGTAACATCAAAAGTACACAAAATAACATCAAACCATCCTGCATCTGTTGCCTTGAGCCCATCTTACAAAACTTAATATTTGTAAAAAATCAAGGCCAATTCTCTGTGGAAGTAAAATTCCGAAAACAAAACTACTGCAAAGTTGTGCCCATCTCCCTGACCTTCCATCACAAAAATTTATATTTTGAAGCAGTCATACTTAATGTAATCTCAAACAGATTATGGTGCAAATGAAATAGGCTGCATCACAACCACAATGGAAAACTGACACATTTACGATCTGTACTCTGACAAAATGATTCTCACTGAAACTTGTGGGATAATGATATTTCTCTGCTACTTGATCTCACATTTACATGTGGGGTGATATAATAATTCTGCTGCTTGATCTCACATGCATATGTGAGATAATCTTGCACTGCTGCTTGAATCTTTCATGTGTAGGATGATATAGTTCTGCTGCTTGATCTCACATGTATGTGCAATAATGATATTGCTCTGCTGTTGATCTCATGTATATGGGATGATATTTCTCTGTTATTTGATCTCACATGTGTATGTGGTAGTACCACAGTATGTCCCAGCTGTTCATCTTCACCTGCGGATGGGACTGAAAGGTGGGATAAAGATGGTTAAGTACATGACAAATGGTTCAACAGGAATTCTTGCCCATCCTGAAAAAAGTATTCATTCATGAGGCAACAGGATTATATCAATAGTCTGCTCTATTTTATATGTCACTATTTTTTGGTGTTTTTTAAATACCCCTTTAATCTTCATTAATTATGTCACCAACATGCCTTGTGTCACATTAAATCCTGGTCAAATGCAGCTGAACCCATTAATCCTAGCTAAATTGTAAATGGGGTGTCCCTGTCATTAATTACCCACAGGATGTACTACATGTAATTGATAACTGAAGAGAACCCAATACAAGGAAGCATTAACACTTACTTGACATTATTAGTTTTAATTTCAACTTGGAAGTGGCCATGATTTGAGAAAAAACAAACAAACAAACAAACTTTCCCATCCCATTTTATTTCCTCAACAGATCAAGGACTACTTGTAACTACCAGTCATACAAAAGCATTTCCAGTAATCTGTCAAGATGCAAAACCTACATGTGTTGTAGTTGACAAGATCTGGTGTGGCCCTATGTTGGTTTTGTTTCAAGTGGTGTCCCATGCACATTACGAAACAAACTAAATTGCTGTTACACTATTGGTTTGTCTTTATATGTACTCATTCGGACATCATAGGTAACCAATATAATTCTATCATGCCTGGTCACACTATGTTTACATCATGCTAGTTATGCTGAATAAACTAACTTCTCCCAGTCCTGCTGATCTGCTAGTGGCTCCCCCTGGTCATTGGCACATAAATTAGTTTTGTTTCACTCCAAAAAAGTATTACATGTATTCAAACCTCACACAACATTCTGGATTCAAAACAGCCACAAACTACTTCATTTTGTTGAGAAGATATGATTCACTTCAGGTACAAGTTGAATTTTTTTCCTGAAGATTGCAACCATCTTGCATGCATACTTTTTCATACTTTCAGAAATCCCAATTTTGAAAAGTTTCTTTCCTTTGCACTTTCTTTAATTACATATGGTTGCCTCGGCTCTTCAGTGAATAAACTGATTCTAAAAGATAGCTAGAATGTATATTATTGTACACATACTTGTTCAAATTACTTCGTCCAGTCTACATTTAACAAAAACTTATAAGTTAAGGAGATAATATTACATGTTATATTTTTCTACATTGATCTCTTGAAGGATATTTCTCTGATGAAACCAAGTATTGAATAATGTTGAAAATATTAACTGCCAGAAAAGAGTTTGGCATTACAGACATCCAACAGACATGTCATGTTATGTCTTCCAAACCTAACACATTCTCTTCAAGATGCACCTTTAGATAGTCAGTAGAGATCATGTCAGTAACTTAGTAGTGTGTCTTGTTTCAGATCATATTAGCTGTAACTCCAGTAAGTGTTTGTCTAGTTCTGGTGAGTCCATTGTCCTTTTTCCACAAGCTTTAAGCATTGCAAGAACAAATTGTGGTAAGTGTCAACAGAATGGGTTAAGCAGAATTGAACAGAAAGAAGTTAAATTAAAACACATACAGAACATAAAAGAAAAGGTAAAACAGGGAGAAAAAGAGAACCCTCACTAGGATTACCTTGGTGAGCTAGGATTTTTCCTCTTTGTCTTAGCTCTAGCAAGAACCTGGCAAAAACAAACAAATAACATCCACAGAAAGTGAGAACCATGCTAAAGAACAAGCCTACAACAGCATGCAGTAATTTCACACTCTGACACTAGGGGGCAGTAGCAGCAGTAGCTTGCATTCCTCTAATATTTGCGGTGCACATGGCAGCAAAATAGGCTGAGAGGGTTACCATATGAGGGAGGTGGGTGGCTGCTTTAATAGCTGCTGTATGTATAGGATGAAGATGAACTCGTCACTTTCCTCCTCGCCTCCTGGAACAGCCCAACAGTCAACACATGTTCAAGTAGACACGCCCACTCCACTCAAACACAGACACACAAAGTTAGTTTCTTTTTCTCTCTTTTTTTTCCTTGATTCGTTGTTCTTTAATTTTGATTTTTTTCAAATATCCACCACCCTCAAAGAACATTTTGCCATAAAATAGTGCAATTTTTAAAACTTTTTTCTCTGCCATCTCAAAGAACATTCAAATTTCGGACTGTGTGATTGACTTTGATCATCAGCAAGGCCTAAAATAATATCTGGCTTGTTCATATTGACTGGAGAAACTCAGCACAAAACTACAGAGAAAACCAAAGTATTGAACAGAAACAAAACACCATAATGGGTTACAGAAAGAAAAATAGCATAATTTATCTAAGTGTAAATTCATATCAACCCACGCAGGGGCACACATGTCATTATCTCCAAGTCACAGTCGTATCAAACATCCTGGAAAGAAGTTTCATTATGTATTCATGCTGTGTACACATACTTTGCTGGAATGTTTTTTTTTTGTGTGTGTCAGCAAAGCAGAGTTTCTGAAAAAATCTCACACTATAGCTGATAAACAAGAATGAATACATGTTGCAGATCAACACACATTTGACCTTTCGAAAATGGTGATGAAAGTTGAACTCTACACATTGTGCCTCCATTATTATTTGACTATTAACAGTATGTCACCGATCATGGTTATAATGTCCCTGTAATCATTAGCTGATAAGGTATGCAACTTACTCAAGGGTATCACTGGTAATTGCGACAGATACTGATAACATGAGGAAATAAAATCGTGTTTATACTTAATACTTGCTATTCCTTGGCAACAAAAGATACATGTATTTTTACAATCAAACTTTGATCACACTCTGGATCTCCTCTGAGAAGACAGTAAAGCCATATAAAACATGCAAGGTCTGGTTAAGTATATTTGTATGCTTTAACACATGCAGTACTCACGGGTGAGGTGCCCGCCTTAAAGTTGACATGGGCATAGAGTAATACCCCAACATCTCGGTGACCTGCTTCCATGGCAATGGACAGGGCCGTGCTGCCATCCTGTGTGATGCAATAACATCAATGTGGGCATCTACATTTATCTCAGTCTTGGCTAGCTATGTTAAAACACACTATGACTTGCAACATAAATAGCATGAGTGCTTCCTTGTCAATATATGAAAATCTTGCGAGACTGACTAAACATGGACTTGGAATTCCTATTTATACAATTTTTGTGTCACAACAAAGCATACTATTAAGACAAAATAATAATGGAATGATGTTCATTTTCACAGGGTTATACCTACACGTCTTTGGCCCAGTATCTAAATTATGTAACTTCAGGTTTCAGTGTAAACACCATTTGCCATAGTTCTTCAAATTTGCAAGCATGTTAATATTTAAACATAACATATCTTTAATGTTCCCTTATGTGACCAAGTTGGGGCTATACAGTCATTCAATTTGCTGTTATAACTATTTTTTTCCACATCTATTCATGGAAAAATTGCCTTGCTGCCTCCCCTCCCCTCCCCTCCCCCACCTTCTTGCTTTCTTTTTCTTTTTTTGAAACTCCCACCTAGACTGGCATACTTGTCCTTACTGCAAATGACTGGCCATCAACTTACATTATCCTCTATGCTGGGGTCGCAGTCTGGTTGTCCTAGCAGTACCTTGACAATCTCTGCATGTCCGTGCTCACAGGCACACATAAGGGCCGTGGAGCCATCGTCGTCCTGTGCATTAACTGCTGCACCACACTCCATCAGTAACTTCACCATGTCCAGGCGACCATGACTCACTGCCAACATCAGGGCTGTCTGTCCTGCCTGTAAAATACCACAAGATAATTCTTATTTCTCACTCTGGGAGAAGAACAAGACAATGTTGGCCATCAGTGAAAATCACGTGAAACATAAGGAATACACATTATCATTTCCTAACCAAGTAATGTTGACTACATAAAGCTAAAGCTTTTACATATATATATATATATATATATATATATGCGTATATATGTATATATCAGTGTCTAGTTAACTTTGTAACATTGTACATCACCATTCTCTATGATCTATGGTTTCATGGTGATTTCATGAATAATGATTTCCCTTTCAACTAAAACAGTGCCATCGACAAAATACAAATTTTACACAAAGGCAGGCAGTATTGGAATTATATGTTTGACTTCATTGCACGATTGATCCCTCCAGGAATAAAGGCTTTACTTCAAAGTTGTTGCAATACAATCTATCATGATTAGAGCCAGCTTTACAAAGCACTATGTTAAACACTTCAGTGGCCACAAATATAAAATTCTTTCCAGCACCCAGACTGGCTGACAGAGATGAATAGTCCAGGTTACAGGATGCTACAGCTACAACCCCAGGTCACACACCCTGCTATTGAGACCAGAGCCTCATCCTACTCTTGGTGTTGATGCGTGTCATCACAGACAACGAAGCACTCCCTGCTGGTTATAACCTATACTTATATGAAATCAACACAGCCACAGACATTTATTTTGCCTAACTTAATCTTGATCCTTGCTAAGACCATAACCCACTTTACAGGGAAAGTAAAGTAGGTGTCATAGCTTGGAGCAAGGAAAATTGGCTTAATTCTATTGAAAACTGAGATTGTTGACGCTCCACAAGTTCTGCATAGGACTGGGGGTGATCCATGTTACCCCTCAGTGAGTCTCCAAGGATAAGTATTGGACTGTGGAAAGTGGAGGATCCAGCAAGGAATGGGCTGGTGATTGTATTAAGAGTAAATGCCAAGAGATCTTTTCTGATCCGACACCTGGGAGGTTTGTACCACCCTGTACAGCACAATAGTTGTCAATGATGGGGCTATGCTTGCCAGGGACAGCTTACAGGTCAAATGTAACACCCAGTGGAACCAAGCCCTGGTCACACTGCCACACACTTTCTCTTCATTATATATCCATTATCATTATGGGAGCTGAGCACCAGCCAACATGTTGAAGATCACTGATCCTGAGTGTGTTTCAATATGGCACAGGTACTTTGCCCAAATACTCTCCCCCACCACCACCACCATCACACACACAAACAATGATCCTAGCTCTACAATGGCATCTCAGTCTGGTGCCAGCGGCCATGCATGCCGCCTACCTAGAATCACAAAGCTGCAATGTGATTGGTTCCTCATCTGTGACCATGGCTCATCACTGTGCATTGTCTTGTGACAACAGGCACACTGTCTTGTGATGGCCTGGGGTGGTCCCAGCCACATACCCAACTAAATCAACCATTTTGCTACATGCTTTATCCTGCCAATAAGTGAACTCAGCCATGCTCCTGATCACTTACAACAGTCTGGCTTGCAATGGATAAAGGCTCTTTGGAATCTTCTAACCTGCTATACATATATATATTTTTTTCCTCAGTTTGAAAGTACTTGTATTACAAGTACTTTCAAACTGAGAAAAAATAAACTATGACAACTGTAGAATTTAACAGCAGGGTCAGGACAGTCCAACACTTGGTGACAATGTGAGAGGCTGTTCATGTAACATAATCTTAAAGATACCTACATCCAGATTCTTGTGATAAATTATCCCCTCACAGGTATGATTTGACATGCTAAACTGAAGTAAAACTGGGTTTCGTTGTATTATTGTAACATTTTGATATGTGAAATTAAGCTCAAAAATGATCCAATTATATCAACTTCTCCACTAAAAGATCTCTATGTTCTATTCCATCTATGAGCAATCAACAGGGCAAGGCCAAAAATGACTAAAACCCTCCAACTGCTGACTCAAAAAGTCTGACCGGTTTTGCCAGTAGTCTGGCTCATCAGAGGCTAGTTTAACGGCTGTGCATGAATGCTTTATATAGTGGGTGCAACATACACGCGACTTATGTCCAGGTGTATGTTCATACGTGCACATGACGTAACAAAGCAAAAAGTCAGGTGTGGCGTAATTGCAATCTCTGAACCCTTGGCAATGCAACCAGAACAGATCCTGCCACTACTGTGGCATTCATTGTACCAGATGGTCCGCCGCCATCTTCACAATTTATTCCATCTATGCCTATGTAAGAATTTGCCTCCTGAGCAGACCTAACTCCAAGCTTTCTGTAGTGAATACGTATGTGGGTGCAGGCAAGAGTAAGCATACACTAACAGTGTTGCTGCCCACACCACACAGACAGTGCCATCAGGACAAGGGGACTGGACAACAATACACTGGGTCATATCAGTGACAGTCACTCTGTCCATGCCAGGACCTGTGATGAAAGAGCAGTGGAATGTTGCTGGAGGCTGCCAGCACAGGAAATGACAGCTTATGTAACCCCTCTGTCCATCTCCTGAACACAGTCACAAACCTCCACCACCTTTTGGCACATTATACACTTAACAATATGTTGCCACTTTTTTTTTTCAAGGGAGGGGGGGGGGGCAGGTAGGGAGGACACTAAAACTTTACAAACCATTGTCAAATGACAAGGTGGTACTTTTCTAGCTTTGTCAGGAACTACCTAGGCATTGTGAGCACTGGTCAGAAAATAGGTCAGTCCCCCCCCCAAAAAAAAAAAAAATTTTTACAAACTGAATCTCATCTTGACATGAAATGTTTTTCCACCAAATGACAGAGAAATCTGCCCAGGTATTCTTGATATTTCATGGCAACAAAGTTCATAGATGAGCCTTTCAATATGTGTGCTGGTCAGAAGTAGGTCATCCTGATCCACAGTTGGTTCATCTTTAGCTCTCTCTTGCTCAAATGGCCCAAAAGCACCCAGATGATGATTATTATTTGCTCTAATGTTTTATTTTAATATTTTAATTTCTTGTTACCATTCTTGTTACCATGCCCCACATCAATAGCTTTCCTTCACACAGGTTGGGGACAGTGCACCCAACCCTCGCAAAGGAAAGCTACTGACTCGGTCATATTCTGACCAGGAAAAAGTTAAGGCCCTATGGGTCATTTTTGAGGAAAACCTGTCATGACAATTTTCAGACGTCATGGGCACAAGACTTGAAGGATGGACAGACTCCTGAAAAACTTGCCTCTTCCTTTCACAGACAGGTGTGAACGTTCAGGTGAGCTGCAAATGGATTACATGCCTCCAGCCATATATTGGAAGAGCTGCAGATAGCTCTCTTAGAAACTGTTACATTTCTCAGGCACACAAAATGCAGTTCATCTGATGGTTTCGTGAATGACAATGACAGTAGCCACTGGACAAAACAGGCTAAACATGGTGTCAGGATGACACTTAGATAAAGGATGAGAAGTTTACCACGAAGCACCCTTCAATCAGGTCCCAAAATATCGATACTACAGAGGAAAGTGGAACCACACTTTTCTTGCAGAATAGGGGCTAATCAGTTGCATTCACACAGTGGCCTGTGCAGACTAAACATGGCCACCGAGATCACACACCCATCACTAATACCTTCTGACAATATGATAGACCCACAGTACGTGAGCTTTTATCAGTCCGGCTCCCTTGTCAGTATACCACAAAGTCTGGGGCCTCGGTCCTCAAGGTAAACAGGCTGCTATTTCTAGATAGCGAGTCTCATGAAAGGCCCGTGCCAAGGGAAGTGTTGCATTATGCAATGGTGATGAGAGGCCACCAGACAATCACTGCTTAACATTGTAAAGAGGGACACCTTTCTGGACTTGCGTTCCCACAGGTTATACAAATGGGGATTCAGTTACAGCCTGTACACACAAAGGTGGTAATGCTGCACAATCCACCAGCGTGTACGTCTGCTGCCGTCCCAAATAGCTTTATGTCATGCAATTTACAAGCTTACTGCTGTTTACTCTCATTTCATCTACATTTGCACTTCTCCTCAAACGTATTGTAACAGTGAAGTTACTTTCATTTTCATGGATACTTAATTTTGAAAATTTGGCATTTCATGTTTTTACTGGATATTTTAATTAACAGCTTGGCTGTCTCATATACAAAATATTCAAGATTTCTGAATTTCATGTGGTATTTAACTCTTTAAGTGCCAAATTTTGGACTGAGTCAACAGTTTTTCTCGGCACCCATTGAGCATAATGCGCCCAATGCACGCGAAGAAAAGTTGTTGACCTGGGATATTCTGTTTGGAACTGTAGGCATGCTGGTACTTGAATGAAAGGTCTTTCTATAAGGAATACAAATCTGTGACCCTAACGATAATTCAGACTAGTTTTACTTCAGTAGATGGACTTAAGATGTGATTGGCACTGAAAGAGTTAATTTTGCTCTTAACCCCATCAAAAAATTGAGTACCTCTACAGTACTCCAGCAGCTCCATATTTCTCCCCTGAATGTTTTGGCCTGTATCATCATAATTAAAATATAAGAGAGGAAAAACAAAACATTAATATCACCGTAATCTCTGCACACAGGTAAATACATCCACAATCAAGTCCCACATAAACTAAGGAAACAGTCTGTTCATACCTGGGATGCCCGTGCATTCACATTGCCTAAATTGAAAAGTCTGCGAATGATGTCCCGATCTCTGTCGGTGTGGACCTGTGCCAGGGAGGCCAGCATGATGGCAGTGTAGCCAGCCTTGTTCTGCTTGTTGGTATCACACATCTGGGTATCCAGCAGCAGATTGACAATCTCCATGTTACAGTGGGACACTGCATAGTGCAGACCTGTGTTACCCTGCAAATTACAGACAATATTCTCTTTGAAGTTATTCAATGCTATCCCTGACGAGAGTGCATTTGGGCGTCCACATGTATTGATCTGAAAAGGACAGCTGGAAATCCCTATGCATACATAGAACAGGAACTATGCCAACTGCACCTTTCTGATCTACCATTGGCACTTTCAAATAATGCTGTTTTTTTTTTTTTTCAGCTGCTGTAAATTGCTTTATTTAAGCATATACATTTTTTAACTTTTTAAAAAGTGGACAAAATTTGTAAAATCTTATGTAAGCAATTTTACATAAAATATGTGGCTCTCAAATATATCTGTCATCCAGAAAACATGCCCTGTTTACTGAAATGCATCCGATTATAAGCAAAAACAGCTTTCTACAAACTCATGATCCCATAATTTCATTGTACTTTTCAATTCTGGGAATTTACTTTGATCATGATGATAAAGCAATATACACTACTGTACAATACTCTGATATACATGTCTGTGCCTACACTCTATGCATGTATAAAAGAATCACTGGTTGTTAACCTGCCTCTTGGCTCAATGTTCAAGAGTATGGTACATACTGTCAGTTAATAATCACTGGGTATCTTTTTGATGTCATGCATACTCTCAGAAGTACCTGTTCTCATGAATATTAACATACCTGTAATAAATAAGCTAACAGATGTCAATATGACGAATACCCAGCGTTTAAAGCAAACACTCTGATGACATTTAAGTGAAAGATTAAAAAAAAAAAACTTGCCAGCGTGCAATGTGCCTTAATAGGCCCCTTAGCATGCATGGCTGGCTTCCTCAAGGCACACAGGTTGACTTACATTGTTATCTGCCATGTTGACAATATTCTCTAGGAGCTCTGGGGACATCTCTTTGAAAGCCGTCAGATGGTCCTCCACCTCAGCAGGGTTTGACAACTTGTGGCTTGACACTTTAAACCACCCTTGTTGAATTGAATTTAATGCTGAATTCTGCGACAGAATATTAATCAATTGCAGAGTCAAAGCAACAAAAGCTGTGAAGGTCAATATACACTTTAAATATTCAAATATGGAGACAGTGATCCTGTCTGATATTAGTACTATGACACTGTCCTGAAACGAACTTCTGAAACTAAAAGACTGACCTTGCTTGACAATTCCTGCTGTGGTATACCTGAGACTACCGGTTTTCCAACCATACAATGTATCCAGTAATAACTTGTGAAATACACATGATTATATGATGTAGTTAGGGTAGTACCTACTCTAAAGATCAGCTGTCATAAAAAGATCCCAGCACATTTTAAGACTGGCCTTTCATGACACTGGACTCTTTATTTATTCTTTGTTAATTTCCCTGCAATTTGACACCACTTGTCATATGTGACCATTTTTGTCTGGTAATTGACCTGGTCTTAAATAGCAGATATTATTGCAATAGTAAAACAAACACAGAAATATTACCAATAAATATATGAACAGTTTTATTTAATACTCATTTTCAATGAGATCCTTTCCACCAAATTTACACATTGCAAACTAGAAATAAAACATTTCCTGAGGCAGATGCTGAACAATTTTTCTGATTTGTCCAGTACTATCTACCTAAAACCATTTAACTGTACATGCATGAAATATAGTATTTTTCAGTAGTACCTACCTAAAATGATGGATTTTAATGGTTCACATGTCTACATACAATAAACAACTTTTGGTTCCACCAACTCAGCATGATTATTACAGTCTTTTCCTTGAAACAAAAGACACGAAAGTTTTGTGTCAGGCTCCAGACTTACCAGCTGTCTTGCAGAGATGCTGACAGAATCCTTTAACCACATTGCATACGTGTCACAGCAGCGGTTCATTTCTGGACTCAGCTCAAACCTAAATCAACAAAGACAGAAATAGTTTGAACCTATCTACGAATAGATGTGTGCGTACGGCCGACAGCAAGAAGCAACTACTTGATGTTAGTACAACTTGTAAGACACTTGCATCTACTATGTGCACTTAATAGTTTGTAAAACAAACTTATAAGAACAGCTCCCCCACACCCCCACCACCCAACTTATACAAATGTAACAAACATCTACTTGCTTTCATCAATGATGCTGTAATTTCATCTGAAGTACCCACCAATAATTAGAATTGTGTCTTACTGATTTTAGTAAACTTTGCCCATGGTAGATGCAGATTATGATGATTTTCATAGAATTCACAGAGCATGCGTCAGCCCTGGCATTGCAAGCGTGCATACAGACATCTTTTTAATCATGTTAACAGTTTTCTTTCTGTTTTCTATTAAAGCAACATGCTTCAAATTACCATCATAATATCTGGTTAAAACAAAACGCAAGCATTCTGTTTATGAGTTAAAACACCGTATTTTATTAATTTCAATATCCCTGTTTTTCTCTGTTCTTTTAAATATCACATTCAGCGCAGGAGCAATCAACTTCCAAGTTCCACACTCACGTTTCTCGGATGTTTTGGTCAAACATCATGGCACCAGGTTTGCCCTGTGCAATAGCTTCATCGTCTTTACAAGTGTAGATGACTTTGCCCTCGCGGCCATCATAAGAGCCCTCATCAAAGCTGGACTGACTACCCTCACTGTCTGAGTGCTCTTCCTCCTCAGTGCTTGAAGTCACATATCTGTTAAATCACACAACATACAACCACGCATAATACAGGGCTCACAAATCTCACAACATACAACCACGCATAATACAGGGCTCTCAAATCTCACAACATACAACCACGCATAATACAGGGCTCTCAAATCTCACGGCATACATCCATGCATCCTTAACGTGAAGGATCTAGATCACATATTCACACACACACGCACGCACACACATCTCCTAGTTCTGTCTCCCTTTTTAACCCTTTCCCACTTGAAACATCTAAAAGTGCCCAGTTGTCAAATAACACCCCACCCGTTAACTGAATGCCCAACCCTTGTTAGGAAGAGTTGTTGACTCATGGCCTTCTCATTCTAGGCAGGAAAAGGGTCCACAGTCATTTATACTCTCTCAACAAATACCTGTTGAGATAAATAGCTGGGAAAACTGTGTTTGTGAAAGACCTCTGTGACACCACCCTTGGTATTTCAGGGTCATCTTTTCAGGTAAGTCACTGTATGAGTAAGCAAAATGAAGCAGGTCCTATCAGTATGTATCAGAGAAAGAACTGCAACCTAAGGTACACCATAAAATTACTTTGCATTCCATGACCAGAGCTGGTAACTAAGGCAGTCTTGTGGATACTGGAGCAATACCCCACTAATACCACTTCTCCATTTCTGCCCACGATCAGCACAGAATTTCACTTGAGATATTTGCCATTGCATTTACACCAGCATCATTTAAACAGTTGGGTCCTTCAATGATAATGGGCCAGTGACTGGTTTTGTGGATGCTAAAACCCCATACTGACAGGTCTTTGGAGTGTTAATACCAAGCTTCTGTACCTTATATACCTCTGGCCTTCTGAACACACACCAAAATAACCAAACCACTCCACTGTGTTATTAGCTCTGCAGCTTGACCACACCCACCACAGCACACAATACCTAATGCTTTACCAGAAGCTGGAAGCTACCCTCACCCAAGCACTGTCACGCAAAGCTTTACATAGAAGTGAAAAAAGCTGGTCATGTCAGGTGCACTGACCCTCTGACTTTTAATTTGCTGTTTGGTTCATATAGATCACAAAGGAATGCAGTTGATAACATTTATAGATTAAGGTGGCGTACAAGCATATGGTAGATGTACATGTACATTTTGTCACTTCCAGGTTTAAACATTAACTTCAGGTGTTTATTTCATTGAACCTTTACATTAATTTTTTTTACTTGTTTGGACATATTTCCTGTTAACAAAGCTACAACTGTAATAAGGTGGTAGAATGGTTTGGCATTCCAATTGAACATTCATTCTGGACTTCTAGAGTTCTTCCTCTGTTTGTTTTTAGTGGTACAATAAGTGTCTGTTGGTTCCATGAGCTTAGAAAGAACACAATTTGTTTGAATGAAACTCATGAAAAAAATTGTGTATGTTTTGCTATATCTGTGAAGAAAACAAACATAAATAAATGTACAGTCACACTGCTTTGTAAAACATGACCCAATATTCAGAAATAGTTTCCAGTATTTCAAGAAATACTGTTTCGTCTTAATTTTAAGGTGTTTCAAATGTTTGAAATCTTGCAAACTCAATTTTTAACAAGACATTCCAGACCAAATCTTAAAAAGCAGGGAAAAAAAAACAGAATTACATAAATTTCTATTCTTAGAAAAAAATCACAGAGGAGCTTTCCACTCAGCCAGCAAAGGCGTTTATATCCTAGAATGTGCAATGAGCAGGTGAATGTGGGTGTTCAAGTTAACAGAAAAGTACGACTTCAGCATCAGGCAAAATGCGCAACAAACACAACTAATGCCTGTGCTACCCTTGGGTACAAAAGACAGCTGCATTATCTATAAAACTTCAATTTCTGATGAGCCTAGTTAAACTCCAAACTGGTCAGACTCCTTCTAAAATAACGTGTCGTGCCAAAGTAATACTGACAAGTGTACAACTGGTAATCATATGCCCAATTGGTGCTGTTTTTACTTTTGCCCAACCACTGGGAAAACAGTTCCTGATGCACATACTAAACCTTGAAATTCAATAAATTTTGGAGTGATTAGACATAAACACTTCACAAAGCTGCATGAAAATGCATCCTGTGATCAGATAGTTCAATGCAAGGTTTCCCAATGGAGGAAATGGCCCAACCCCTTTGCCACATTCACCCTTTGAACCCCTTATTCCACAATTTACTGCATGTATCCACTCTTAATTTTCCTTTTAGGCTTGGAATCCAATGGGTTGAACTAATATTTATTCACAATGTTATAGTCAATTTTATGCCCTTAGCAAAATATGCCAGTCAAAGTAGAATGAAGCCAGTTTTCTGTAGAGCAGAATCTGTATCAGTGTACAACTACTTAAAATTATACACGTACCAGTGTTTGACTGTGGACAAAAGTGACAAGGATGAGCCAGGGAACTGTTTTTCTGCAAGAAGTAAAGCCCCTGGGATATCAATCCAGTGCCAGAGTCCAGTTATAATCAGTAGCAAATACATATATCTGGCCATACAGGTGTGATACCTTCTGCAGGGGTGTGCATTGGATAGTAGGAGATCTGACACAGTTACTGAAGCAGTGCGCAATGCTGTGCCCTGTAGACATGCTGGCTGCAATGTGATTGGCTGGTTATGTTGTCACAGAGTATGAGGGTTATATCAAGAATCCTTTCGCCTCCTTGGTTACATGTACTTCTCTTTTTACTCCATAAATGTTTTTCCATTTTGTGTCGTCATCAAAAAGAAAAAAAATTTGCTTTCTCAGCTTACGCTATGTTCTTAGTGAATCCTGGTAAAAATGTATTCTGTATATTCTCCCAACTGTTTTAACTGATCCTTTAACTCTCTCCTGCTCAAATTGCCCAAGTGCCCGAATGTAAAATTGTCATCTGTTTTAATGTTTTTACTTAAATTTCTTGTCACCAGAAACAGTTCTGGTGAGATTTAAACATGGGACCTATTATTATGGCAATAGCTTTCCTTCACCCCAGGAAAGCTATTGACTCAGTCATATTCTGACAAGGAAAGGGTTAAACTTATCTGCTCAGGAATAACTGCAAGGACCACTTCAAAAGTACTCATTGTTTTTAGTATTTTCTTAATGTGGCTGTCACCCACACAGAGAATACTACCTGGGTGTATCAAACTGGCCTGCAGACTGCAGATGTTATTTTTACCTACAGGTAACAGGATCTGTATATATACACAGTCAAGGAGATGCTGGTGCCTGGCCTATCTCCATGGATGTCTTCCCTCCCCTCACCCCTGCTGTCCTCCTTGGACTTGACCCTTCTTCTTCCACCTGCAATATCTTATCACTTTGAAATTGCTTTCTGTGAACAATTTTCCACAAGAACTGCACAGAAATTATAAAACTATTCCTGTGATGTTTGCAACAATTTTCAGATGGGAAGACTGTTTTGATGAGGTCACTGAGGTGTCCTTCATGGCTTTGGGATCCGCTTAAGTTTCTGGTCACCTGAGGTGACCAGGGCATCCAGGAGAGAATTTGGTGGCACAGAATGTTCCTCAAGATAAGGGTTAATTTGTTACAGCTGAAAATATGCACGACTGGTCACTGATATCTTATCAGTGTCAAAATCTGAGCGTATGTCAAATTTGTCTGACGGCCTCTCAGGTGTGTTTTTCCTTCATCGTATCACCTTGGGCTCTGCTACGATTGCGTCAGTGTGTGCCAGCTCTTCATAAGCTACTCAATGAACTGCACATTGCCTGTGCTGGGGTTTGCACTGCTAGTATGTACTCATAACGGACACAGATATGCACCTGTACTGCCCTCATTATGTTAGTCATATAGACTCACACATAAACTGGGCTTTCCGTATTACAGAACATGTTAGGCTCTTTCCTGCAACATAGACGAATGACTGTGCTATGACTGTGCTACCAGGCACCATGATGAACACACGACCCCTTTTTTAGCCACGAAAAAAAAAAAAGGAGGGAGAAAAATGAAATAAAGACTTTAGTTATTTTGAGTCATTCCCACTAAATTTTGTACAGTTCACAGTGGGATCAGCCTCACTTCTCTAACCAATGACCAGAAGGACCTGGTAGCAAACAGAGGCGGGTCATGCATATATATATGTGCCTTCATCTTGCGAGTTTTGCACACTTGCCCCGCGGACATGTCACACTTGTTGAAGTGAAGTGTATACCTCAGAAAATAGGCAACAATGGTCTCACAGTAGACTGGCATTCAGCCAACCCTCTCAACTCCATTTTTTTTCTGCTTCATCAAGACTGGAACTTTATGATGCATTAAGAGCCATGAGGGTATTTAACCTTATTTCTCCTGACCTAAGTATCCTGTCTCTTTGATCCCTCCCGCAGAAAATAGCTTGGTTTATTCTGCATGCATCGTCGGGAACCTCTGAGCAAAGAGTTTCTTTTTAGAGAATGTAGACTCTGAGGTTACATTACAAGTGTCCCCTTTCCGTCTGCACCAATGGGTCTCAATTTCTTTCAGTCATAATGCACATTCCATTAAAAAATAAGTATGCTGAACTCAGTAACACAGTGATGCATGTCTTAAGAGATCACTAATGACAGACTATCTTCAACGACCACCTTTCAATAGAAACTTTGTACCTATCATCTAATTTACACCTCCTGTGAAAGACCACCTGTTTTGAGAAACCACAAGGGGTGGTCTTTGAAGACAAATTCCACTTCACATCACAACACAATAGCCTACAGGTATAAAATCCCAGGACACTGATAGTCACACTTGTATTGGTGACTTACCAAGATCTATGGCATCGAAGGGTACTTGTACCATATCTGCTGTATGCTGGAAAGTATTGATCTGACCCGCAGATTGGGGCATTCAAAACCAAACCCCACATACAAAAATTGCGAACTCTGCCTGTTTCAGAAATATGAAAATGTTCGCTTTTTAACATTTTTCATGACCATGAAGAAAATTTTATCACTTTCAAATAGGGCCCCATAACACAATAACAATCATGAAATATATACAGTGTTAGGATCTCACACGGGTGGAGTGAAATACAGTATTTTCCTGTTACAAGAGCACACATTTGTCAGTAACATTCACTGACAAATGTGCTCTCTCATGATAGGAAACACTGTATTTCACTTCTACTCACGTGAGATTCTATTTATTCTATGTTTAATTGGGTATTTTCTGTAAAAATTATACCCTTTAGGCTTACCTTTAATGCTGATTGGATGTACTATCTTTGTTTACGCTGAATGTAGACATACCATGTCACATTTGACATATAATGGAACACTGCCATACACACTTGATTCTGTGTATGTGTTAATACACTACGTCATTGATGCTGTCACATCACAATTAAGATGTAACAATGTTTTGGTCATGTGACTATGATGAAACCTGGTTCTTGGTTTCAACTCCCCAACATAAAATAAATTACAATTTTCCTGTTGTGACCTTGGATACCTGAGGGTTCAGTCTATCTGGTAATGGTTAAGCCCACCTGGCATACATGTTCATGTAATCAAGCCCACTTCCAATGGCCAAGACTTTGCTCATTACATCACGTATACACATAAGATGATTGTATCTCCACATAAATCTGCTACCATACATTTTGTACATATTAAATCTGTTAAAAGAAAGCTTCCTCGTGATGCTCATCTTTTGTGTAACAACACTAAACCCAAAATGCAATCCAGTGATAGGACACGGTCCCACCACTGAGGGTGATAGGACCATATACCCACTTACATACATTATAAAATGACTCAGCAATAGGTCATAATATTTAAGCACCCAACACTTTTTTCTTTTGTTTTTGTTTGGGGTTTTGAGGCTATCACAAGACATTCCTAGCTCTGGAATTAAGAGCTTCCTGCTTTGTGTATTTATCTAAGGACCATGTGTCAACTGTTCAGTCAATGCTCTGATCCCAACTGTATGTTATGTATGTCTATATCTGGAACATTTCTCCAGTTCTTTGTTTCCATAGTGACCATGCTTACAATGGTACATTCTCATAATTGTGCCAAAAGTTTCCTTCTATCTTTATCTTCCTGTGTCGAAATTGTAAGCATGTCCTTCAAATTTTAGTAGATTTTGTACACATCAAAAATATATATATATATATATATAATGGTTTAACATTAATAACAAGACCCTTTGGGTACTGGGACAGACCTGAAGAAAAAATATAACAAGCTGACAACTTATCTTGACTCTCAAAATGCAAACCTGTTGATTAGTTCAATCTGACCTTGTCATGCCACAACTCTGATAGTCCAGACAACTTCATCCATGAATTTTGCATCATGGATGTCCAAGCATTCATTAGCTAGGGAGGTGTGAAGTGCAGAATTAAAACATAAATAGGGAATGATGGTATTATTACACACAAGCAGATTGGTTTTATATATCTGGGTTCTGGAACTTTTCTCCTTTAGCCTGAGAAAATTCATGAACTAAAGATCAGAAACTAGTTGGCAAAAGCAAAATGAATTTTGTTTTTGTTTGCAGAGCGCATTTGTTATTTATTTTTTGTTTATTTCTGACATGAAATATCCTAACAAAACTATCTGATATACTGTACCTACTGTGAGAACATGATGAAAAAAGTCCCAGACTGACTGAGAAACATATTAATTAGACATCATTTTCAATCAACATGGTAAGAGAAATACCGGGTTGTTATGCAAACGCATGTTCTATCTTCCACATGTCAACACTTAATGACATACATGTGAATTATGTATGTACATTATGACCCAGTATGTCATGTAAATTACATGTTAAGATGTTACATAAGCTGCACGGCAACTCAGACATTATAAGCACAGGTTTCTTTTAAGCCCCACAACCTTCCAGTGTACGCCACTGTATTACTCTAAACATGATCAAATGTGTAAAACAAGAACTGTCCACATCAAAAGGAAAATCAAAGTATGTACAGTCCTTTGGTCCTTTTTAAATACTGTGTGCTGACGTTATTTCAACATAATATAAATGATGGTTTTATAATAATTCTGTTTCGAACTCTTCCCAATGATAAAACTGAAAGTCTGGAAATACAAAATTGCAGCAAAGAAATAAACTGGTAAAGATTGGATGAAAAAGTCTTAAATGAGCTGATCAGCTCGTGGTTCTGATGACAAGTGAGTACTTCATTCAAAAGATATTTTGGCATCCAATCAGGTGGATGCATTCACACTGGAAGATGACAGAGCCTTATTCTCCCTCATAATGTCCAAGTGTATACAAACCTTGTAGTTATCCAGGACATTTCTCTGCACTAGCATAAAACATAAAAAGACAAATCATTTTCTTTGCAACTGATAAAGGCTCCCTGCCTGCTATACTGCCCCTCAAGCCTAAAAATGTATCCTACTGATAGCAGTTAGGGTCCAACTCAAAGGCTTGGAGGTGGTAAACAAGCTAGGCTCCATTCACATGGAATGGTGAAAACATTCTTTTCAATAAACTACTCACTTGCCATAGAAAAGAAATGCTTCCTTTTCAGAATTTAAGGCATGGATAATTTATTTGACAGACTTCTTGTTTTACAGCAACTGCCACTTTGCACTCACCCTCCACTGACTTCCTCAGCAAAGCTGATGCCTTTCTTCTTGGTGGGACTTGGAGGTTCCTGGAAGGCTGCCTGCTTCATACAGGACTTGAGCGAGCCATTCAGAGTGTCTCCAGTGGAATGGGATGTCACAGTGGTCACTGTCTCCATAGGCTCACCACTGATCATACGCCTTTCTGTGTGGGTCTCTGTTCTGACAACTTTGCCTCCACCACTCCTCACGCCAAGTTCTTCACTTAAAGTGTCAAGAGCCTCCGAGATATCAGATGAAAAGCCACCCCCTAACATGAGAGCCTCACTGGATATTCCACTGCTACTGGTCACTTGGCTACTGGTCAACCTGCTTCCACCACTGATCATGTGGCTTCCAGCAGACATCCCTTCACCACTGATCATCTGGGTGCCGGATGACATACCCCCAGTGCTGGTTATCTTGCTGCTGGAAGACATGCCTCCGGTACTCGAGTGGGACATCTGGTCACTGGAAGACATGCCTCCAGTACTCAGTAGGGACATTTGGTCACCGGAAGACATGCCTCCACTGGAAGCCATGCCTCCACTACTTGAGTGGGATACCTGGCTGCTGGAAGACATACCCCCACTACTTGAGTGCGACATCTGGCTGCCGGAAGACATACCCCCACTACTTGAGTGCGACATCTGGCTGCCAGCGGACATACCCCCACTACTTGAGTGCGACATCTGGCTGCCGGAAGACATACCCCCACCACTTGAGTGCGACATCTGGTTGCTGGAAGACATACCCCCACTACTTGAGTGCGACATCTGGCTGCTGGAAGACATACCCCCACTACTTGAGTGTGACATCTGGCTGCCAGAAGACATGCCCCCGCTGCTTGAGTAGGACATCTGGCCACTGGAAATCCCACTAGTGGACACAGACATGCCTCCACCACTAGAGTGAGACATCTGACTGCTGGACATGCCATCACTACTGGTCAAACATGTGGACATGCCCCCACCACTGGATATCTCTTGTCCTCCCTCCATGCTCATCCCCCCTGCTTCACTGTCATCCGCCACCAACAGGCCTTCCCCATGTAGTCCACCAGAAGTATAAGCCCTTTTGGTACGTTTGGTAGTGACTCGACTTTCACCAGTTGTTTGTTGTGCGTCTGAATCCTGAAGACCTGAAGCAGCCAAGGCTTTCCTTGCTCTGGAAAGCATGCTGCCCTGTGGTTTGGTGCTACCACCAGACGACCTGGTGATTTTGACTTCCTTCTTTGTAATAAGACTGCTACCATCCAGTCTCGGGCTTCCAGAGCCACTTTCCTCCTGCCAGGACCGGCTCACGCTCTCTTCCTGTTGCAGGCCCTGCCCACTGCCCTCGACCCTTATTTTATGGCTGCCACTGAGTCGAGGGCTCCTGCTACCACTTTCTTCCTGCCACGTCCTGCTGGTTCTCTCTTCCTGAACCGTCTGACCTCCTCGTTCAATCTGGATTTTCCTACTGCTGATTCGAGGACTGCGACTGCCACTCTCCTCCTGCCAGGAGCGCTGGGAACCTTCTTGATGTAACATCTGACCCCCATCAATGCGCATTCTCCTTGCAGTGCTCTGAGGTATACCTGTGCGACTCTTGGAGCCAGTCACATGAACCTCGGAGTGATACGTCCTCTGTGAGGTACCTCCTCCACCTACATCAACACCTGCATCACCCTCAGCACCTTGTAAATACACGTTACTGGTCTGATTCACTGGTTTGCTGCCAACATACGAAGTTTCCACTTCTCGTACAAATCGCATACCTCCACTTCCTCTACCCCGATCTATTTCCACCTGAGTTTCATAACCACCTCCACCATGAGATGTTGTTTCAGTATGTTCAACAACACGTTCTGTTCTTACTCCACCACCATGCCCCGAGTCTATGTCCAAACTAGTTTCCATACCACCACTCTCTAAACTCTGAACACCGAGTCTACTAAACAGGTCCTCATTTGTTTCACTGGATGATTGAGCCCCATAAGATCCTCGGGAACTTGTGCGTACAGTCTTTTCAGTAACCTGGGTCTCTACATGGGGCCTTTCATGATGAGTTGTGTATTGTACTTCTGAGTGCATTTCCCTTGGCTTTGAGCCTATCGTATACTCCACTTCTGTGTGTACACTCTGCTGACCAGCCTGTGTGTCAGTATGTTGTTGCGTAACCTGATCAGTGTGAATGTCCCTACCAGTGAACCTACTCACAAATTCACGTTCTTTTTCAGCATGTTCTTGTCTGACCTGCCCACTGTGCAAGTCCCTACCAATATGCCTACTCACAATTTCTCCTTGGAATGAAGGCCTATGATCATGATCAGTATCATCCGCAAATTTCACATAGTCTGTATTTACTCCCATATTATATGTATCAGCTTTTTCAGTGTTTGTTGACCTGTTCTTAAGTTGATCCATTGCAAGGAACATTTTCATTTCAGTCTCTGTTTGCATGCTGTAGGTTCTTTGTGCCTCAGTATTGGTAGATGCAGGGAACTTCATTACAGCCTGGGTGTTGGTAGACCTGTGTATCGGTTGTGGCCTGGGTGTATTTGTGCTCATGTCCATGGTAAACATTTTATCAGCAGCAACACCCCGTGAAACCATATGAGGACGATGATCTATGCCTATTGATCTCATCTGCTTAAAGGGAGTCACAGATACATCGATGGAGTCATTGCTGCAGCCAACACTGACCATGTCATAGCCCACATGTTGAACTGCTGCATCTACTGAAGGCATGCTGGTCTGTATTCCTACACTGTGAACAGACTTCTTCAGCATTTCATCCAGGAGAACTCTCATCTCTGATGAGCTGAAGTTGAAGCCACGTGAAAACTGTGCCATCTGAAGTTGCTGCAAGCGTGTGTGCTGTGTCGACCAAGAGGTAGTAGTCGTAGAAGAGGAGCTTGATTCTGATCCCTCCCCCTCGTGTGCAAGCATGTCACATACTCCAATTTCGCCCACTCCAACTGCTACTGTTCTTGTTGCCACTGGCTCTTCTTCAAACATGTAGCTCACCGCAACATCACGCATTGGAACGCGACACTCTATGCCCACATTTCGTGTTTTCTTCTGATTTTCCTTACCAATAATAACCGTCCTCAATTCTTTTTCATGTACATGAACATTGCTGCTCAGGTCAAATACATTGTTGTCTCCCACACCTATACTGCGCGTGGCCACTTTCTTTTCCAGTGGTTTTCGCTGTGCAAAAAGCCCCCCAGTACGGCGAGCCTCTTGGCCTATCATAAGTATCTCTTTCTCTCTGATCACTGTACTTTCTGCTGTGTGTTCACTGTCATGAGTTCTGATCTCGTGGCCATTGGTAGAAGACACAACCTGGTACTGTTCAAATACGTTACCATCTCCAACTCCAATGCTATGTGTGACAGGCTTGGGCTTGGGAGGTGTTGCTAGGTGAAGATGCTGCACTGTTGAATACTTCTCTTCCACTTTCTGTGCTGTATGTTTTAGTTGTTCTACCTGCTTATTTGATGCCTCCAACTGTAAGGCCAATAAACGCTTTTCTTCTTTCAGCACTGAAAGACGCACTTGGAGCACTGGGATAGATTTAACCTGTTCCTCCAGTTCCCGCATACGCTGAAGACTCACAGAAATCTGTTCACGGATGGCCCGCAGAGACTCCTGACTCATGCCGGATGGCCCATGATCATGTGGGAAGTGTGCGGCCATGGTTTCTGCTAACTGCTGGGAGGTGATGGTGGTGGTGGTGGTTTGTGTGGTGTAGTGTTGTTGCTGATTGGAAGTGTTAGAAAACATACTGGAAGATGGTTCACTGGAGTGGGTCGACTGTGAGGACAGCGAACTAACTGAATCACTTTTGCCTTTCAATGACAGCTGAGGGGGAGGCTGTGCATGTATCTCATGTTCTGTGTGGTATCTGTGGTCTCGGTAGCGCATATCAGGCATGGTGTTATACTGAATCTGTTCATGCGTGGTGTTTTGACGACCAGTACGGATCAGTTGATCAATTGAGCTTATGGTCTGGTTGACCGATGTATCAATCTCATCCAATATCTGGTGAGTGGCAGAATCCTCGTACTGAACCATTTTCCTGTAATTGTCAGTAGTGTGGACGACATCTGGTGGTGGTTTATACACCACCCGTTCTTCAGTGTCCTGATGTAGAAAGACTTCCATGTCTTTGCGCAGTTTGCGCTTGTTTTTGTGGATCTTTTTAAGGTGGTGCAGGTGGTTGCCATTGTTAACATTGTCTGCATAGCGCAGAAAGTCCACATTGACATGGTAGCCATATGGGCAGCAGGTGCATTTGCCATCCACAAACTGCAGCTGAGTGACTTCTTCTTCCTCCACGTTCATGGGTACTACACCACCATCCCCGGGTTCTGCAACACAGTGAATTCACAATGGCATTAGCTACGTGCAATGTAATTTTGTGCATGCTTTGTCATTATTCAAAACAAGAAATTACTTTTTTTTTCTTCTTTTTTTAAGCAGTCTAATTTATAATTGCTAAAAAAATATTACTGACTGTAAAATAAGTAATAATGTTAAAGGTTGCCACTTTAACCATTCTCCTCAAGAATTTACCCACTTTCTCCAGCCACATGCTTTTCTCCCCTCCAATCTGTGGTTACTTTGATGGCAGTATAATTCATGAAGACAAAATTATACATTCATGGCCAGGCGTGCCTGCAATATATTCTGTTTTCTTAAGCATTCCCCCCTTACACTGGCTGGTAGTCAGATGGCGTCTACTTTATTTCCCCCCCCCCCCCCCATAATTTCAACAGTACTGACAAACAATTTGAGTGAAGATTGTGGATGAGACTGACAAGACAACATGTCTCCGGTCAACAACTTTCTCTGGCATGGGTTGGGAGTTTAGTGCCCAATATATGCCATGAAGTCAGAGGAGCTGTCCACTCAGTCTTAAACTATGCTTTATCTCTTTCAGTGCCAAATTTTAGACTGAGTCAACAGCTTTTCTCAGCATGCATTGGGCGCAATGCACCCAAAACATATCCAGAAAAGCTGTTGACCTGGGATATTCTCTCTGGAACATAGGCATACTGGTACTCGAATGAAAGCTCTTTTTACGATGAATATGAATCTGGGATTCTTGTGATAATTCAGACTTGTCTGACTTAAGTAGATCGACTTTAGACTTGATTGGCACTGAAACAGTTAATTCACTGGGGACTGGGTTAAGGCAGACAATCATAGCCGTGAGGTATAGAACAATGCCCATTTCATCCCTATATTAGCCATTTGTATCATACACTACTGGTCTATTTCCACAAGCATGTATTCTGTTGGAAGATTTTCACGTCTTCCAGTGTGCGTTTTCCAGCTAATTCTTACTGTTAATCTGTCACTGAGTGTTCCAGTCTGACTGAAAAAGGTGAACTGTTCCCACAATAATCACATGACTGCAGCCAAAGTATGTTGTAGTAGCACTTATGTATCAAGGTACCAGATCAAATACACACTACTATGTCAGGGTACCAGATTAAATACACACAAGGATCGGCAATCACAATTAGGCAGAAAAGCAAACACAAGCAGGAACAAATTTTCAGTAGCCAATCTACACTGCTAGCCACCTAGTTATCCCTTACATATTTACACTGAGAAATGAAAACAAGGCTGGAGCAGGGTAACAATCTATTCATGGTTGCAAGGCTCATAAAATGCCACTGTAGATAAGTAGGCCTATTATATGAAATCTTGATTTGTTTACTTTTGCAGACATAACAGCCATGCCAAAATGAACCTGTCACCAGATATCAAATTAGATGGCGGGTAATTTCAATACAGAAGTGCACACTGAAACCTATTTGTCTAGGAACCTTTACACCAGAGACCCTGTTTCACAGTATCCAGCCAAAGATGCTGGTCAACTTTGTCCTACAGAACAATCTGTGTAAATGTACTTATTTTCATGTGTATAAATTTTCAGGTTTTAAATCTTCTTTTTTTTTTTTTTTATATCAGGCACCTAAGTTTCAATTTCCCTATTTTGGACATATTTCTAAACCTGTGTAAAAATACTATCTGGTTCTTGTCTTCAGGGGCCACTCCACAGACCACTTTAACAGGATACTCCGCTTTGTACTTTTCATCTCATGTATACCTCCTATGAAAGACCGCCTGTCTTGAGAGACCAAAATTTGATCATCCTGAGGTGGTCTTTAAAGGCAAATTTTGCTGTACTTTGTTGTTCTTTATTTTCGTGGTTTTGTGCTACCAGCAAAAAAGCAAAAATAAAAATTCAGCAAAATTAATGACAGTATAATGCCTAAGTAACACCCTCACTACTTGTTTGCGTCTCCAAATTTTTTGGAGGTTTTATGACATAAAATTGAACCCAAGCTTGAAACTTTACTTGAAAGTCACAATGAAACCTGTTTTCAAAGACCATCTGTAGAGATGACCAAATCCAAATTGCAGCCTCTCAAAACAGGTTATTGCTCAAAAATGACATAAATAACATCAAAAGTACGAAGCGCAGTACAGTATTTTTAAAATGTGGTTTCAAAGACAGGTGGGCTCTCTTTGAAGTGGTCTCTCAGGCCAGGGACCACCGTACCAAAACCCTGGGCTGTCACCATTCAAACCACAGTTGTTCTGTGTATGGTGCAAGTTTTACTTTGCGTACATGAGCATTCAAACCTGTAATCCCGGAGAACTGGAAGTGGCAGAAAAACAACTGGCTGGCATACAATGGCACTACCCTGAGAGGTGGACAAGGTTCAGCAGGTAACCCCTTGTCCCCTGATAAATTTACCAGCTGTCACATCGGAACAATGTCTTACCCACGGTGGAACATCACTCATGTAGACTCCCAATAAGCCAAATCTTTCACTTTTCTAAGCTTGTAAGCATGCAAACAATTTTCTGCAGTGTGTTTCATCAAATACACATACATAAATGATAAGATACAGTTGAATTGTATGATGTAACAGCTACATTCTTCAATACATGGGCTGAGAAATAACTTGTATTTGGGTGTTCTGTAAATCCCAAAGTTTTTAAGGGGATCCGTTATTGGTTCTGACTACCAAAGGCAGGCAATAGGTCTGGAAAGGGGACTTGCCTCAAACATCATCATGGAAACAAAAATAAAGTCCAGCTTTGATCTGGTGGTAGGATCTCCCTATCGTCAATCAGGGAAACTGATGTGCTGAATGCAAAAGATCATGCTATCTTTACTTTTTTTTAAAGACACCTATTAAACCTTACGTATTTTATTTTACAAGTTTTGAGGATTTCAAGATTAAAAATTAAAGCTCATACAATTTGGAAGAATAGAGTTTTTGGGTTTTATTTCAACACCGCCTTACATGAAAAATTTGACCTGACATTACATTTTTTTTTAAATCATGTGATCAATCACTCCAAGACTAACAGGACATCAAGTTAAATACATGTATATGTTTATTGGGAACCAACTCTCTGGTCTTCTGAATTTTTTTTTCCAACTTTAAAGCTGAGAGTATCGGATGAAAAGTCAGGTTTGTCACCTTTCATACTTTAGATATTTGATGACCAAAACCTAAACCATTTTTTTTCTCCAGGTGCAAACTGCTAGATATCTGTGCAAAGTTCAGTGAGTCAGTAAGATTTCACTTTCATGAACAATATTTGTTCATATGTTGCAAAAAAATATATATAATATTCCTATTGGCATCATTCAATTTTTTTTTTTTTTTTTTTTTGTTTGTTTGTTCTCTTCAAAATATATCAACCCATTACAGTTTTATTCCATGCTATATATTCTAGACATTTTGATAATTAAAAACTACACTGGGCCAGAATTTCGGTGAGAATCCAAGAATCCATTCTTGTAAAGATTCTCCTAAACTTGTCTTTCTTTAACCCTTTCCCCCTTGAATTAAGACTGAGTCAACAGCTTTCCTTGGCATGGGTTGGGCACTAAGTGCCGAACCCATGCCAAGGAAAGCTGTTGACCTGGGGCATGTGATGTTGGTAAGTCTCATGTACATTTCTCAGTCAAATTGTTTTTCATAACTGTTGAAATTAGTTGAAAACACTGAAGCAGATGACATTTGACCACCAGCCGGTTTTGGCCGGTTTGAGGGGGAAAGGGTTAAAAAGAAAACTAATTGACAAAAATCCAAATAGATTCTTGCATAATTCTGGCCCTGCTACATACTGTTTCTAACTTTCTGTCACAGGGGTGTCCCAATTTAGAAAAGGTTGACAGCCTCTTGAAGCAGAATCTACACTAGGTGAGAGCTTGGATTCCTCCACCTTTACAGTAATGTGACATAGACCGGTGATTGAGTTGGGTATCTGAGGTTGTCAATCACTGAAATTGAGCTGTCCAATGCCAGTCAGTTAGCCTGGCCCTGACCAATTACAAATCAAGGTATCTCCTTCTCTGGTCATTACATGCTTGGTTTCCAGCCTGCAGGCAATTTGAGCAGCACCACTGTGTGATATACACAATTAACTATGAGGTACAATTGACCTATCTGACCTCGACTCCAGTCACCATTAGGTGTACTCAAAGATGGTCTGATTACTGAACAGTTACCTGAACGGTCTTCATTTTCATTCCTGCCACACACACACACACACACACGCACACACACACACACACACACGCACACACACACACACACACGAGATGAAGTGACAAAAGCAACTTTGTTTGTTTCCTACTATAGCCACCTTCTGACCAAAAGCTATCCTTGATGAAAGTCCACTAGCTTTGATACCCAGCTGTATAAACAGACAAATCATCTGCACAGTTATCAAAGTAAAATTCTACCATGATGTTTCCCGGTAACCAAGGACTGACCAATGGCACTGCAGAATGAGTGGTTAAGTTCTCATAATGATCTGCAAACAGCACTGCAACTTCCCAGGCCGCAAGTGATCACCACCAGTCTAGGACTGTCTCTATTTGATTGTATTATTTAGGCCTTTTTGGCCATTCATTATAACAGAAAAACGACTCATGCCTTCACCTCAGGATTTGTGCTTGTAATCTGAGTAAGATGACATGGCAACACCTTCAGCTCAGGTGTTGTACAGACAGCCAGGTCAGCCACAAACCCTTCACTGGCAGTCTGGATCCCTTTAATACACAAGACTTGTTTTCATATTCCTAAGATTTAACTTGAAGCAAATTCTGTAAGTTCAGTACAATCCAGGCTTACGTCTTTCATGCTTTCAATTTACAACACACTTGATAAATATTGTCTTGTCAAAAACATCACCATGCAATGACAGGAACACTGACAGTCCTGTTTCAGTGTCCTACCACTTAAATCATTTTGATATCGTACCTACTACTCCATGGGTTCACATTTGGTCGACACAAGAGTTGTCAATCCATACACAGACTCTTTAAATGTGAGTTATTCTTGTCATTCTTGCCTGTCAAACTACCAATATTTACTTCCTGTCAACACCCAAGATTCAAGTTGAAACTTTGTGGGCCATGTAAGCAGATAAAAGCACAAAGCTGCATCAATCATATTTACCCAAACGGGGCTACTGTTAATTTGTATGGGACTTCAGATGCTTGAAGCATGAACATGGTCTTGCGTGCATCCTCTCTACACAAATCTGACCAAAGTAAAAAAAAAAAAGATCGTAAAACCTGTTTTCCACCTGGCTAACTAATATTTTGCTTTTCATTACACTTTCAAGGCAAACAAGAAGTAGGCTTGCTGACTTGTGAGCATTTTTTACCGGCTCTGTTTGACTTTACACTAGTCTGCACTTGCTGATTCATTCATCTTGCTGTCTCCCTAGTGTCTGTGCTCAACATGTTTTTTCTCAGCTCCAAAAGCTGGAAACAACTCCCAAATTGGCCAAAAGCACCAAAATATTCTTTTTCAAAAGATGTTGTCTGACTGTGCTTCATTTGTACCATGTTTTTGAGAATTCTGCAATACAACAGCCTCCCAGGCCTAACACGTTGTTGTGTGATGGTCTTACACAGATCCCCGACATTCAAAGAACTGCAAGACTGCTAAGCAGGGAAAGGAAATATATCAGGCTTGAAATAACATTGTAGGATACATGTCATTGTATGTGTGTATGTATGTATATATATACATATATACATATATATATATATATATATATATATATATATATATATATATATATACTGTAGTTCTAGAAATTTTCGCGCTCGATTTCATTTTGCGCTTTTCGCGCTACCACCTAAAGCGTGAAAATAAGTTGCATTGTATTTCACTACATTGTTTGGCATTGGATTGCGTGAAACTAAAATGCACGAAAATTTTGTAATTTCAGAAAAAATGAGTTTGCGCGAAATTAAACACGCACGAAAATTTCTAGAACTACAGTATACAGTAAAACCTCCCTATACCGAACACCCTTAGGACCAGAAAAAAGTGTTTGTTCTAGGGAGGTGTTCAGCATAGGGAGATTTGCTAACATTGAAAGTATATGTTCGGGACCGAGAAATGGTGTTCAGTATAGAGAGGTGTTCGGTATACGGAGGTGTTCAGTTAGAGAGGTTTTACTGCATATATATATAGTATGTAAATGTGTCTCCATATACATATTAATCTTCAATATACAACTTTCCTCAGTACAAAAATTACCAGTGTACTGTGGCAAGTGGTCGCTTCAATTTGCCTGTGAGTTTGGGTTGAAACTGAACTGGTTGCAGTGGTACAGAACTAATTTGTTGATTGTTTCAGCTGGGAGTCTACTGGATGCTTGCCAAGCAGGTAACAGTGTGTCTAATACTCCCCTCTGGAAGCCCTTACCCATCATGACCTGCCTGTCATCTACTGTCATTATTTTTAAACACAACTTCACTCAAACAAGCTGGCCCAGCAAAAATGAGTATTTTTTTCACACTGACCTGAATACCAGGCATTTCTAAATCATTTCCGATGCAATACGATGCTGCAGTGGATGAGTAAATGTTGCACACATTCTGGGGAAAAGCCACACTTCCCACGTTACAACACAAAATACACCTCCATTTCCCCCATTGAGTCACACACTGCAGACACTGGAAGTGCACAGAATGCTTTAGCAACCTACCAAAATACTTCAGTACCATCATCATTTTAATTTTCTTTGTTAATTTTGCTGTTTAAACAGGTTAATCTTCATGAGATACAAATTGGGTACAAACATCTCAAGCATTCTAATGAGCCTACCAGGTATACCTCTGACATTCATGGGTGACATATACAAGGAGAGTACATGGTCAGTGGTGTTTACAGTGTCCCACTAGGATCTACACTGTATTCCCTGCATATAACCTCACACTCTGCTGTGCAGAGAGTCCCAAGTGTCAACAATCACCAACATGGTACCACCCTCCTGCATCTGGTATAAACTCTAATTTGTCACAACTGGTGTGTAATATCAAACAAATGAATTCTTCAGCTTATCACTCTATGGGTAGTGCAAATTTTAACGTCCGGCAGAGCAAAGTAACTGGCACTGTTTTAGCCCAGCAAAACAAAATTATCTGAATCCAAATGATTTTGGCCACATTCACAGCATGGCTTGGCACAGTAGACCTCACCAGGGCCAGACTTCTGATGATCTCCCAGGAGCATACTACAAGGTCCCAGGTAGAGCCTGGAACCTGAAATATTTACCATGCAGTGCTGATATTACTGAAGCCCATCATGCTTCAGCATTGAACTTATCATATTTTCTCCCCAGGGAGTCTCCAAAATTATCTCATGATCTTGGTCCAATCTGCATGACCTGCCAAAAATAATTTACACAATCTGCCCACACTGTCTCCCTCAAACAGGACAGAAACCAGTAACACTGACTTTATTCTTTTCCAATAAGTTATACAGTGGGCTAATTTCCCCTTGAATTTCAGCAAGACAAATGTGCAGTGGGATGGAATAGGTTAAACATGACAGCACTTGCGCCAACAGCTGGTGGAGTTACCTTTCACTCCACCTGACCACAGAAACACTGCACTTTTGCTGCTGTTATTTACCTGTCTCATAGCTCATCACAACAAAAGTTCATTTGCCTCATGTGCATTCCTGAAGCTGCATGCATTAGCCATTCAGGACATTTTACTTCAACTGTGTGACTGCTTCCAAGCTGGAGGTGGTAGAGTGACATCTGTCTTCAAAGACCATCCTAAAGGATCAAATTGCGGCTTCTACAGCTAGGTGGTCTCTCACAGGAGGTTTATTACCATGAAAAGTATCATGTAAAGGACCTTGAAGAAACTTTCAAGGCAGGTGGTCTCTCATTGTGGAGTGGTCTCTCATGACAGGGACCAATGTAGTTCACAGCTTGTGCAAGGTAACATCCCATTTAGTGGCCCAGTGCTGCCTCTGATCAAAACTGCAGAAACTAATCCTGATCTCAATTTCATGGGAGATATCAATAACATGACAAGGCAATCTTTCCAGGCAAGTGATCACTCGGTCTCTCAAGGGAGTGACCACTATGCAGTTGTCACTCTTCAAGAGACCACCACTAAGCTGGCTCTAAAAGTAATCAACTAAAGCAGGTGGTCTCTTAACAGAGGTCAAATAAAATAGAAATGATAGCACTGGAGACCTGAAAGATATGGTCTTTAAAAGGACGGTGCTCTTGCAAATGAAGGACTACTGTTGTATTTCTATTTAGAGACCGGATGTATTTCAGATCACTCCAACTTAGTGGTAAAGTAAAACCTCCCTTTAAGTATCACCCTTCGGGATCACCAAATTGTGGTTTCTCAAGACAGGTGGTCTCCTATCAGAGGTCTAAATATCATAAAAAATACTAGGGAAAATATTTTGAAGAGGTGGTCTCTCGAGACAGGAACCACTGTACTGTTCTTTGTGAAAAAACATGCCCAAGTCCGAGACTTGTGGAATGCAATTGCATACAGTTACACATCAAGTATGTATTGTCACACTCACACAAAGAGGTTTTACCTATCAAAAGAAAACTAAATGTGTTTGTCATGGTGTGTGTTGAACTTGGCAATTATGTTTATGGGGGGCAGCTTTGTTTTAAGGACCCAGAGGCCACGGCCATTAAAAGTACATCATGCACTTTCAATAGCAAAATATCTAAATACTTAACAAGTTTTTTTTTTGGAAAGTCATGTCAGATATTACAGAAAATTTAATTCATTACACGCACATATAACAAGCTTTAATGGTAGCAATTTATCCTCAAAAGAATAAATCATAGTTAAAGGGTCCTTTTTCTAGTTCAAATATAAACACCTCTCACTGTCTGACTACCTCAGTAAACATGACATCTGACTCTGCAGCTTAATAGCAACCCACCTTGCTTAAAATGGCAACAGGAAAAACTGAGTCCATTCCATGGGGAAACCCAGACACTTTTGGAACTAAGTTTTACTTGACCTTAATCTTAGGTATTTCTTCCAAAATTTAATAAGGATTAAGACTTACCTTCCCTGAAAGGTCCCAGCGGTATGTTGCGATGGTACATGGGTGGCGTCTTAGTGGTAGCTGTGGCAGCCATCTTGTTTGTTCTGGAGGGGGATGGGCCACTGCTTGGCTGGGCCTACACTACGGCTGGCTGTATATAGCAACGTGTCTCATGCCTGGAAACATATACCCAAAACTTGTGTTACTCAATTTAGCCATGGTGAGGTCAGGTGCCACCGCGCAGGCAGACTGCTGTCAATGCTGACACCAGTTGAACATGTGGGAGGATGAGCAGCAACCTGACTATCACTACCATGTTGTATCAAGTAATGGCCCCTGCCCTCATAAGAACCCCTCTTACTTTTCATTTTTAATGCTGTAACCTAAGTTCAGTGCCATTTGTGTCATCTGTCTGCCTATTTTTATCAAAGTATTACCGTGTGTCCATGGTACACACGGACCATGAGGATTCCAAACAATTTTGTGGTTAAATCATCTGAACATGGCAGTACTCAGAACAGGATGTTATGGCATTTCTGTGCCCACTGTCTGGTAGCTCACCCTCAGACCTCCTACTGCCACAAATTGTGCCTGACACCCTCTACTGCCTGCAAGATGGGTCAAGCTGTCTTAACATGTACAATAAATGATTACCAATGAAACATGCCTTCAACTTCTTAAGCCTTGGGTTTACCAGGAGGCGATATATAATGACACAGAGGTTTGATTGTACTCAACTCTTTTTGCTGTATCTTTACAAGTTAAACAGAAAAAAAAGTTGAATGATCATTTTGTCAATCTGTTAGACAACAACCAGACCTCTAGTTCCTGTTTTTCTTTTTCTTTTTTTTCTTTTCACTTTTTGTTTTTGTTTTTGTTTTTCAAGGTTTTATATTCTGTAGTCCAGGCAATGCCTTAGGTTGCAGTGAAAAACAGTGTTTTGCTCTATGTCTTGTTCCATTTCCCTCCCAGCTGACTACTTTCCAAGCAGCAGGTTTTCCGACATTGTATTGCCAACACCTTTTGGCACTGGTCTGGTGCCAGGATCTGGTTCAGAAGGTACACATGTACATGTATGAGACAACCACGACAGATGCATGAAATAACACAAGGGTCTCCTCCAATGGCATGAAAGAGTTAGCAAGCAGATACATACACAGGTCAAGAGGGTAGGCATCAAATGAAGGGCATGCATGGTCTAGTGGTGACCCTTCTGTCTGTGTCTCATATGGTGACCAAAAAGCCAAGTGATGTGTTTTATTTCGTGTGTAGCCTGAGGCCTGTGTACAGCATGTATGCATCCAATGTCTGCCATTTTAACCACCGATCTTCATCCAAACTACAAACTAGAAACATGTGATTTGTTTGATAGCAAATCTGTCTGCATGCCTTGAAAAATTAGGAGAGTATAAAATATTAAAACATTTGTTCAGTAGCAATAGGAGTTACAATGTATTCTATGTTTCGCGCAGCCATGAGCTATCCTCCATGCAGACTTTTGGATTTTTAGCTGTAACAGTACTTGAGTTAAATTGTGGGCAAACTTTAGATGGAAAGAATCTCAGGAAGCAAGTAAGGAGGACTGAAAGTACATATACAACTTTTGCAATTTTTGGGGCATTCTATGAACAAACTGTAAAACTGTCCACACAAAAAAGCGCCTAGGAAGGGCATCATCATGGATCTGCATATCTACGTCCTCTCTGATACATATGCCACTAATATGACAGTCTCTGACTGGCCAGTTAACAAGTACAGGCCTTCCCATGTCACTCGCCAATGTAGCAAAATGCAATGAAAATACCTCTTTGGCTGTAATTTTTTACAATTGGCTAATGGTTAACAAATAGGAGTGTCCCAAACATTGTATTATGCACACAAATTTGGCTACAAAATTAAAATTTCCAGGGGAAGCCCTGCAAGTAGATGTACGCCATGCCGATGTACATCACCAAGTCTCTGTAACTGGACTCATCCCAACCTCACCCCTAAGGTGCCAATTAATCCCTTACCTGGCTAGCCTTTTACATGTTCAATTTACCTTACACAGCTCCCAGCCTCATGCACCATTTGCAGTGACAAGTTTGGCTCCAGTCAAGTAATCCCTTCCCACTCAAACTGCCACAAAGCATCCACAGGAAAACTGTTGTTTGCTTCCATATCTATAATCAAATTTCATGGAAACAGAGAACACTTTTTGCCAGGAATTGTAGATAACATCTATGATGAGGGCCATCCCAGGTCAATAGCTTTCCTTGCTGCTGGTTCGGCACATTGTGCCTAACACAAGCCAAGGACTCAGTCTTATTCTGAATGGGAAAAGGCTAAGTCTGATGTGAGTCAAGCCTTGTCTTATAGAGAAAGCCCACAGTCAATAACTTTCATATGTATATAACTGCTGTAGTTGCCCAACAATATCATGAGACAAGTACTGAACTGAGCTGTGATTAATTTGCACATTTTCCCCCACACACCTGCATCATCAACACATTGTCTGCAGATATTAGTGACAGTAAACTAGCTAGTTCCATACATTTTTTTTACTTCCAATCACAACTGTTAGTTCAAACTGCTCTCCAGGTGGCACTGGAAGGTGCAGCTGTGAACAATGTCACAATGGTATTGAACAGCTCACTCCACCAAACCATACAATCAAGAACCCAGAGTGGCATGTCAGAAAAAGAGTGTTTTTTTTTTTCCCCAGGCCTGCACAGTGCTTGACAGCACATTGCCACACCTGTTGTACTACTCAGACCAACCTGACAGAATCACAGTACTCTCACTGATGTCACAAATATCTAAAGGGGGGGGGGGGGGGGGGCGCAGGCACACACAAGAATTAACTGGTCAAAATGATGTACAAACACTCTCCTGTTTTCTGTGGGGATCTTACCATGATGACAGAACTTTATGCGTGAAAGACCCTGTTAAGGCATTTCTGGGCGAAAAAAGTTAAAGCTGCTGCATACAAACATGGCTGAGTCTGGCAGACCTCTGTGTGTGGGTCGAAACCCCTTGGCTCCACATCTGACACAAGTCAAAACCCCACAAATTCCCCCCTCAGGCAGATAAACATTCAAAGACAAGATCCACATGTAATCTGCTGCCTCTAAAAAGTGTACAAAAATGTAATAGATAGAACATTATGCATTTACCGTTTCACCTGACCAAGTTCAAGTGTTCTTGCATAATAATGTACTCAATGAGATAGGTACACAATGGGGAGGGTCATGGTTGGCTAATCGCAGTCATCCTGGGCCTGCATGAACAAGTTTCACTCTAACACCATGTCATATTCCAATCTTTGAAGAGGTAGGATAACTTTCCCATTATTACACAATAGCCCACTCAAGTCAGCTAAATACTTATTGCATTTAGCAACAAATATTTAATACTGGCACCTCAAGCATTTTTTCAGTCATGTGACTGCTCAAAACAAACATCTATGGCAACTGCTAACACCATTTGACCTGTTTTAAAGCCCACTGATAACAGTTAATGACAGCTTTACAAATATATACAGATGAACTCAAAACACGACATGTTATTGTTTCATATATATATAAACAGCCAATACATGCTTAATATCCTGTGAAAACTTGAGTTCCTCTCAATTGTACAACTTCCATCAAATATGAAGATAAATCAAGTTCATTCAATAATGGTACATGCAGCTCTGTCACAGTATTTGACCCTGTCTAGTGTATTTTATGGGCACTATACTTGACCGCTTTCAATTAAACAGCTTCTTTACCTGAAGCGTTGCACTTCCCAGGCTTCTGAGACTGAAATAATCACTCAATTATGACTAAACTTGGTAACATACCCTGACGTTAAATAATGGTATGGGTTGGGTACTAATATATTGTGCAACTAGAGAGCTATGATTGCAAACAATCACTGGCATACCTCCCCTGGCCACTTAGCTATAAATTGATTGCCTACCAAATATGACAAATTCATCTTCGCTGCAAAGTGACCCATAAATATGTTAAACTGAAGTAAAAGACCTGAAAATCTAACCATCTAAGCTTTGTCTGATAATATATCTCTGTACTAAATTTGATAAAAATCTATCTGTGCACTCAGAAGTTATTAATGATGGTAAAGAAAGTTCAAACAAAGTAGGTCTGTAACATAGATAACAGTGACCTGAAAATCTAATCAGGCTACTATTTGTCCAATAATGCACCTCTGCAACAAATTTGACAAAAAAACTCTTTAGGCCTTTCGAAGATAGCAAAGGTTGGTAGGGACATATGGACAGACAGACAACCCCAAAACATAAAACCCGGGCAGGCATCAAAAATAGAAATGTAGCCGTGGTATAACTGAGACAACTACAAGTGCAGAGAGTGGTGCTTACCTTGCCCAGTGTTAGTACAGAGAGTGGTGCTTACCTTGCCCAGTGTTAGTACAGAGGGTGGTGCTTACCTTACCCAGTGTTAGTACAGAGAGTGGTGCTTACCTTGCCCAGTGTTAGTACAGAGAGTGGTGCTTACCTTACCCAGTGCTAGTACAGAGAGTGGTGCTTACCTTGCCCAGTGTTAGTACAGAGAGTGGTGCTTACCTAACCCAGTGTTCATTTTAAAAAGCTTAATTTAGCACACATTCAGGAAAATTTATTGATTTTTATGCCATTATCCTACTAAATTGAGCCGTTTTGGGGGTTTTTTTTGCCTTTTTGATTAAAAATCCTACTAAATGCTACTCTTTAGCCTAATCCTACAAAATTAGGAAAATCCTATTCAGTACAGACACTGCTTACCATAGTAGGAAATCTGAGCAGTTCCTCTATCTGCTGCTGTAAAGTGTTCACTGACGCTTAAGACTGACACAGCTGATCAGAACCTAACAGATCATGCAGTTGGCCCACCGGGTGTTTCTGTTCATGTCATTACAGGTAAACCAGGAGCATTAGCCAAAATTTAAAAATGCCTGTCTCGTGCATACTTGCCTTCCCCCATAAAGTGCAAGTTGACACTCAGTAAGCCTTGTCAACCTTGTCACTAATCCACCAAGAAAACACAGGCCAGTGGATGTTTTTCAACAGATATCAAGAACACCTGATGGCGATTAGATTATCTTCTACATGTAACCAGATGTCCATCTGCCATGTATAGGGCTGAGGCCACTAGAACTTTTGATGATACCTTATACTTGGCTTACCAGCACAGGTTTAAATGATTACCTATAATAACTTTCAGCTTTCCATGATATATGGCAGAGCTCATGCTCTTGAACATGAAGACATCTCATTCTATGCCAGGCTGGTCTAAAATATGCGAGTCTCTTTTTCTTTCATAATTTGTCTCGAATGTGAAAATACTTCCCATCTGATGGACATCTCATGCAAACACCATGAACAAAATCTAGACAAACACCATTGGTTCTTTTGCTTTGGGAAGCAGAGCTGAGACTGATATGACAGGATGATTCCTGTACATTACATCAAGCAAACAAAGGCATACACTGAGTACTTGTTTCTGGTCGACCCATTCTATTGGCCTGTTCTGTGGTAGGCCTACCTATAAGTAATGTGGCTGGGAAAGCTTCCCGAACAAATGCAGTAGATCAAGGGTGCACTGCAGAATTAAAAAGCCTATACATTTCTTCCTTAACCTAACCCCATTCAGGGGGTGATCATAAATTTTATGGCATATTTATCTTAAAAACATGAACTATTTAATAAAATATGGGCCTGAAGAATTTTTTTTCATTCAAATGTAATGAAAATTTTCGGCAGAACTTTGTTTTATTGCCTTCTTAATATTAGGTGCGATAGCAGGAAAGCAACATTAACTGGTGTCACCAACCACGACCCATGATACATTGCGTATGAATATAATGCATGCTTCAAGCACCAGTCCACAAACCTTGTGCATCTGATGGCCAAATTACTCTGGTTCTCAACAAAATGTGCAATGCTGGACTTCCATTTAAATTATCTCCACAGTAGATCATTGAGTACAGGCCTTATGTTCACTTTAAATTGGCATTTGACTAAGACTTTGCGTGTTAATTCTGTAGTGCTAGCTTCAAGGAATGCTGTGCAGGTCCTGTCTTTCAACTGAAATATATGGCCACAGAACAAACTGTTGCTCATAGCCAGTAACTTTTCACAGGAAGCTGCTCAGGACTGGGTCTCTTTAATACAAGTAATCTCTCATCAACTGCACAGGACACAAAGAGTAGCCCTATCACAGGGGGAGCCACTGCTGCTTGTCAACTTGTATCTTCTTTAACTGCCATTCACTTTATGTGACTAACTCACCTGAATTTGAACTTCCCACCACATTTCCATTTGGTGCAGATCTATTGTCATTACTATCATTAAACATCTTGAGATTATAATGTCTTGTTAAGTTTGTTCTAACTACAATTGCCTGTTTAACAGACCACCACCACCTATGACATGACCCAGTACTTGAGTAATACATGTACCATTAATACAAGAACTGAACCTTCCTAACCCAGTCTTGGCACAAACAGAAATACCATGCTGCAAAACTGAAATGCCTTAGTATCTTGAAATGATATAAACTGACTTTTAATGCCAAGTCCTCATGTAACATAGATGTACAAAAGTACATGTATAGCTGCTTCAGAGCAGAAGTCTGTTATATTATTTTGTGCATACAACCGCATCATGTAATACCCAGCTTTTGCTCTCATGATAATATAAACCAATCCAAGTGACCATACAGTATCACTTTATTTGCCTGTTTGTGTACCGTAATTACTTTTGAAGGTCATGTAGGTCCCACTGACCTCATTCTGAGCAGGTATTATGCCCAAGGCATTTCTAAAACTACAATTATCAATAGAGAAAAACAGTAGCCTTGACTGAAGCAATCACAACCACTGTGGTGCTGATATCACCCAGACAAAGTTTCGGGTCCATTCTAAAAAGTAAATATATCAACCCCAAGACATCTCATGCCATACAATATGAGGTAAAAACAAAAAAAAAAAAAAAAAAAAGGAGCCTGGATCAGATATTTTCACTGCCTTTAACCACTCATCAAATCATTAGATGGACGGCTTCATAAATTATATCCAGTCTTGTTTCGTTCTGGTCTCTTCATCTTGGGACAACCATGCCTTGCAGATCATTGACAATGCTGCAAACTTACTGCAGCTAACCATTTAGATAGCAATATACTGCCAAAAATAATAGGTCACAGGCACATTGGGTTTATGATCCAAACATGGTTGGTATTTAAGTGAAAATAGTTTCCTCTCCCATGGCTGGCCTGGCACTAAGCATTTTACAACTGTAGCCAGTTTGACTGCAGTAACATAAACCTCTCCAGCCAAATGCAGATTATATTAGCCAAAACCATGGGTGAAATTTACACTTTGAAATTACACTCAATAAATCTAGATATGTATCAAAATTTGAATAAAGTAAGAAATATCCTTAGCCAATTGGCTGAAGCTTGCAAAATTTTGTTTGCCAATCATACCTTTTTAGCCACCAGCTATTTGGCTAATTAATAATGCAATGCTAGCAAAGATTACACAGCAAAACATGCTTTTTTGGCCCTATCTAGTAAACATGGCCAGTCAATCAAACAAGCATGACACATATGTGTCATAACTGGCATTCTGATTTAATTCAGCCCTACTGTCCAGTTGACTGGAAGCCAATAAATGACTGACCTCCTAACAGTTGCACCACAATATAGTCAGGTAGTCTACACATATTGCAACGTTATCCTGACCTGTAAAAGGTTGACATTCATATCAGATCTAACGCATCTTTCAGTTTCTGTTGAATCACAAGGTTGTGTTGCGAGCCAGAACAGAGACCAACTCTTCAAACACTAACCATAACTATTTATTTTTACTGTGGAGGAGCACAGAACTCAGCCAAGTCTGATGAGCCCAGGAAACAACAAAACCAGGCCCAGCATTTTGCCACATCGTAGGTCTACTCTCATCAACACTTGTCACGCCCTTAAAACTAGCCCTGGCACCATTTTGTTTCTGCAGTCAGCTGTTTTGTTTCCACTTGTTTACAATCAGACAAACAAATGTTACCACACAAAAAAGTGCATAAATGCTCACCTGATTATCTCATAAAATTATGCCACAAGGACTTTTCATTCAATTCTGTGAATGACAGTCCAAATCTGCCCAGAAGGTACTTTCAAGACAAGCATGAGCCAGGACAGTGGTAAACACATGTTCTGAAGCACACTTATTGCAGAGATGAGTGACATCCAAGCAGGTGAACAACTACATTTGAAATATATGTTTTTGAACATTTAATTTTGTTGCAAACAAGAAAAATTTTATCACTATGGTTTGCTTGAATGGTAATGCATTCTACTTTTGCTTGCTAATAATAAGTCGCACAGTTCATGATGGACATGTAAGCCACATCATTTGTAAGTCCCTTGTATGTCCAGCTATGTAGAAAATAGTAACTTACAGTCCAAAAAAAATATCATACATTCCAACCCCACAATTTGACTGTGTCCAATCTCAGACTGGATCTCCAATTCCAATGTGTACTGTACAGATCACCTTCTCCCTGAAAGAGATAACTTGCACCTCTTATATATACACACCTATAAAAACTGTGATAACTGCAAACACAGTACACAGCTGTTTGGTCCCATTGTTGTCATGCACCACAATTGTCTTTGCCATGTGCAGATACTGAGAATAACATATCTGTTATTGTTACAGTCAAACACTGTCAAACTGGTAACAACATATATGCTACCCACCATGGTGGACAAATGGTGAAAGCTGTTAGTTGCTAGATGGTTACTGCAAACTGCATGTTTGTACTGTTTTATGCATGGTTATGTTGCAAACAAATGGCAACAACTGTTAGTTGCTAGATGATCATTTCAAACAATATGTTTGTACTGTTTTATGCATGGTTGTATGTTACAAAAAGATAAATCTAACTGTGTGGAATGTAAAATATGCAAATCAATCTCTATCATTTCTATTAAAAAAAAATCTGTGTTGTGGATTTTATCTTTTTTCATATGAAAGTCAATACAGTGCTTCAGCTTTATAACTGCACTGGAATTTTGTACAAGCCTGCAACAATATTGGTACATGTGGCTATTAAATAGATGTCCATAGCTTTCGAGTTTAACTACATCTGGCCCTTAATAACTTTACAGTTTAACTCTTTACATCTGGCCCTTAATAACTTTACAGTTTTACTGTTTACATCTGGCCCTTAATAACTTTACAGTTTAACTCTTACATGTGGCCCTTAATAACTTTAGTTTAACTCTTTACATGTGGCCCTTACTAACTTTACAGTTTAACTCTTTACATCTGGCCCTTACTAACTTTACACTTTAACACTTTACATGTAGCCCTTAATAACTTTACAGTTTAACTCTTTACATGTGGCCCTTACTAACTTTACAGTTTAATGCTTTACATGTGGCCCTTACTAACTTTACACTTTAACACTTTACATACAGCCCTTAATAACTTTACAGTTTAACTCTTTACATGTGGCCCTTACTAACTTTACAGTTTAATGCTTTACATGTGGCCCTTACTAACTTTACACTCTAACACTTTACATACTACATACAGCCCTTAATAACTTTACAGTTTAACTCTTTACATGTGGCCCTTAATAAATTTACAGTTTTATGCTTTACATGTGGCCCTTAATAACATAACAGTTTAACGCTTTTATTACCAATTTCAGTAAAAGTCAATGTGCTCCAAATTGACAAAACAACACCAGATTCATATTTCCTATAGACCAACCTTTCACTCAAGTACCAGCATGCCTGCAGTTACCAAAGACAGCACACACTGTAAGAATGGTCCAGGTCAAAAGCTTTCCTCAACACACTTTCAGCACTTGCCCAAAGTGCACCAAGGAAAGAGAGAAACTGTCAAAACTTGGCTCTGTAAAAGTTTTAAACTGATGCAACACTTAGGACATACAGAGGTACTGCAACAAAATTCTGCATGCTAATATGTTTTTAAAGCCAAGGAAATTCTTGTTTCTGTATCAGAAATTTCCCCTTCCCCCTCTTCCCCTGTGCTTATCAATCTACAGCATATATCTCGCCCTCCACTTTATTTGCCATTGAGATGACCCTCCGGACAAGTGTTCACACACTTCATCCACTTGTTCCTTCTCCCAGGGTCAAGAGTTAAAAGACCTAAGTCAACATGTTTTCTTCATGTGGGTCACACATACCACCAACCAAGGAAAGTTATTAACCTGTAGCCTGTTTTGATAAGGTTTCAAAAATTCTCATTTCAATTATTTTTCATTAATGATGACTTTGGTCAAAAACACTGAAGCAGATATCCTCTGACCACCACTTATTTTGTGCCGCTGGAGGCAGAAGCAGTTAATATCCACTCTATTTATCCCTAAAGAGAGCACAGGCAGGTAGGTAACAGGAACTACATAAGTGCTATTTTAAGAGCTAGCTGGATGAATTTTCAGCTGATGGTGTCCAAAATATCTGATCTCACATCAGTCTGCTGTTTCCATATGCCTGGAATGCTCCAGTCATAACATGCCGATAATGTGCCTGCGATCATAGTTTTAATTCTTCACAATATGTTGATGCCATCTGTCCATGTTAACAAGCTCTAACTTCCAAGCACCTGTTTATGTTATGGTAAGATGCCTCTACCAATAACCAGTCCAAAAACACATGGTCCTGTTGATGAGAAGTCAGATTTACACTGGAGCTTCCTTAATTAATCACGATTTATGATCACAGTGCAAAACAAATAAACTTCAGAGCCTTTAGGCACACACATGAAGAGTCTCCTCTTATCTACCACTCATTGTGCACAACTGCAGTAACTGTTGTACATGTAACTTCTTATTTTCGAGTGAATAAATATGAAATGCGGGTGTTGTGGTGCGATTCATCTTGCCACAGGGCCACAAGTGTGCAACAGTTGTAGTTTGCAAGTACTTGTAAACTCTCGATCCACCACTGAGTCCTAGGAGTCTGGTGTTCCTACTTACCAGTCATAAACCCAAACTCATGTAATCTTCCGTCTACTCTACACTTCATGAAATCATTATCCAAGTCACTTTGGCAGATCAAATCTGTGATTTACCATATTTTTTCAAACAGAACATCTAATTTATTTTTTTTATTAATGTCAAAATACTCCACAGGAGCAGACAAAAAAAACAAAAAAAAGACAGAGAGCATATATGGACAGTATTTATCAGTCCAATTACTATGGGTATCAATAAGTCAACATGAGGTGCCAAGAGGTTTATTTTTCAAGCAAGTCAGCAAACTGACATGATATTCATAAGATACTAAGCAAACTTGGCCTGCTCCAATTTAAACAAAGATCTTGTCAATATAAAGCATAAGCATGATATTTACAAGTTTAAGAACCACCAGTCATAGGGTGATGTGTGCCTTTGTGAACAAAAAAAGCTAAAAATAACATCCCATGAGAATACATTCATGTTTCTTCAAGGACGTGTGCCCTTGTGGAAAGTCAAGAGTATGACTTGTACTTGACCTTGAAAGCTGTCAGGAAGAAAAAAATCTGCAGGTATACAGCAAAAGAATACATGGCACATTTTTTTGAAGATAGAGGCCTGGATATATCATCTTGACAAAACATTTAAACTACATGTTCTATGAATGTCCTCCAAGACCAGGCTCTTCTGTCATCCACAAGGGTCAAACTTTTCAAACAACAGCTTGGGAAACAGTCACAGGATGAATACACAATATAAGTGAAAAAGTGAGTCCTTCTCTTTAAAAGGTGATTATTTCCTGTGACACTGGAGCACTTGCATGAGTTATCAATATTTGTTGCCTATGAGCCATGAAATGATCCATTCTTCTTTGTAACTGGATTCATGATCGCAACTTATAAAATCAATCAAGGATCACAACTGTACATAATTTCACAGCTGTGGAAAACAAATGTTCCCTTACCAATTGTGGTTACACCACCTCCAAATTTCAAGACCATACAAAAAAATGTGCAACTCTGTTTTGGATCATGGATACAGCTAAAATCCTAGGGCTGCCCATCATTTAAAAAATCAACTTGCCCTGTCCACTTGCTCACAGGGCAAGTGCATAATACATAACAATACACCGTATTACTAGTTCCTTTTTCACGTCATTAAAAATTGTCCAATATAATAACAGTGTAACATGTGGCTACCTCCTGCCCCCTTACCTTCCTTTGTGTTTTGTAATCATGATGAAATAGAGCCACCTCAATGTCAGATTCCAGTATGACCTTCACCCTCTCACAGACTCCTTACCCTTCACCAGTAAATGTCAGCAATTGCCTGCTTTGCATTCCAAGTTGCAGCTGTCCCTGCCTTCAACCACTATCAAATTCAAGATGCAAGACCTGACTTGGTTCTGTGATCACATAGGATGTAAGACTGAGATACCAGGTCTTGGTTTCTTTTACCTACCACATGGCATGTGCACCTGCTGGTCACTGGCGGGTGCTTCCTTCACACTCCACACACTAACAGTACTATCCTTCACTTATATATGGTTATTGAACTGTGCAAGCCTTTCACATTATAATCCGAGTGCAGTCTGCTGTCAGATTGCCTGACCACTTCATACTGCAGCCTGTGTGACACCAAGACTGAATAGTTGATTTTGGCATAACACCATCCATTACTCATGAAAAGTTAATCAAACAAAATTATGTATCCAAAAAGCCATTAACTTTAATATGAACCAACTGCCATTAAACTATAATCATAGACATGGAGAACTTACCATAAACAAAGTTAGGTCGTGACCTTTGCATTCTAGCCTTCCATGATTTCCACCCATATTTGCTCTGACAACACACAAAACCCAGAGTTCAGTATGGAATCACAACACAGGCCCACTGTGAACATATTTAGCACCACAGCAGGGTACCATGGGCCTCCAGTCTCCTTCCATGAGGATTCACTGTGTGATGCTGATGAGGTGATAATGGCCCCATCACCCCCACAGCCTGTCATTTTGCTGCTTACATAGTCTGCACCTGTCTTCAAAGGCCACTCCAATCAGGGACCACCTGCCTTCAAAGACCACATTTTCATGATATTTTTGCTCAGTGCTTTTCATATTATTTATACCTCATATGAGCAGACAGCTGTCTTGAGAGACCACAATTTGGCCATCCTGTAGGGTGGTCTTCGAAGCCAGGTTTTACTATACTCTCATTTCTTTTTTTTTTTTTTTGTGCAATACATTGAATGGAGCACCCTCTGCTCTGATCAATGACATTTTTTCTTAATATCAATGACATGCAGGACAGCCAAGAATAACAGATAAATTGTTAATTGGCACTCTTCCATGAGTTTATGGGTTAATGAAGCTATAGGTCTGTAGCTGCTCTAATTTTTTTCTTTTTTTATCTCAATGGCTCTTGAGTGAATGATGTGTGCCTGGCTGGCAGGCCTGATACCCACAGATGTGTGTCCGTGTGCAGAACACACCCACCACCTACCTGATCAACTTCCTCCTGTATCCAGACAGTGCTAGCATTGACAACTGAAAGCCCTTACTCAAGTACAACTCTCTCACTTAGAAAGTCCTTCACTGTAATGAGAGAAAATAATCATACGAACAGAGTTGTTGGGCCTCTGCATGTCACGGTTACATACAGCTCCAAAGACCACATTGCCGGATTAAGATGGGACTTTCTCCAAATTTGCAACCTCAAGTAACCATCTGATTGGGGTTTGAACCAGTTATCTCAGGACCATATTGAGTTCTGAGGCTTGATGATGTTCCCCAATGTCCCACAATGTACTAAATCCCACGTAAAACTAATGGGTAAAAACTTGACACTGGCTGGTCACTGTGACTGCTAATATTCATGAGTAATAACTGGAGCTTTTTAAGTCTTAATACATTTTGAAATATAAAAACAAAAGTGCACCATCTTATGGTACAGTGGTCCCCCTCTTATAAGGCCCCTCTCACCAGAGGCCACCCCTATTAAAAGGCCAGCAGTCTTGTGCAGAAAATATGGTATTTCCATTATATTCTCCCCCTCAAGAGAGGCCACCCCTCTTATAAGGCCACTTTTTGGCTGCATTTGGGGTGGCCTTATAAGAGGGGGACCACTGTATGTCCAAATACTGTAAAACTAGAGCGGAGTATGGATATAAACAAGTGAGTCCAGTGGGCACTAACAACATCTCAAATTAAAGAACTAAGGGAATTCCCATGCAAACGTTTCCATGCATCAGCCAAAAGCAACACAGTGTGGCTGGAAACACAATCCCTGACCCACTTGAAGCTGAGTTAGTTGACATCATGTCAGGGCTCCATCTTATAACATCTTAGCATATTCACAAGTGACAATGACACTCACCATTCAACACTGATATTAAAAGATAAGGGGAACAAAAAAAACACACATTCAACTTAAGTCAGCATGCACTTGACTTGGTATATTAACATATATCCACAAGTGAACACACACTCTTGTCATTCAACACTGATGTTAAGATATGGGGAAAAAACTGTTATCCACAGCAATCCATGTTCCACTCCCTAAACTCCTGACAATCCTGAGTGACATCATCCATTCCAACACATCATGTCTTACTTGATACCTGCTCTTTAAGCATCTTGTGAGACACTGCATACATGTATATGTTTTAAGACCACCTTTCAGGACATTAGAGTCTATATCTCTAATTAGTTTACTTGCACATCTATTTCAAGATCACCTGCAATATGAGACCACTTTTTACTGGCAGCAGGGACAAACGGGATTACAGTCTAACCTGTTTTGAGAGACGGCCCCTTGAGCAGGCCAAATAGTGGTCACATAAGGCAGGTGGTCCCTCAATGGAGGTCCAATAACATGGGAGAGACAGCAAAAGGGACTTTGGAAACATGGTCTTAAAAGGCAGGTGGTCTCTCATCACAGCAGTCTCTCAAAACAGGTTTCACTGTACTGAAACACACAACATTTATATTTAAAGTATATTTAAAGTATGCATTAAGTGAGATTGTAATTCATTTGCCAATTACTGGGGATTTTTGCCCTTTAAGACTCTCGTGTTTAAAATTGCCAAAAATAAGTTTTAAAAAAGTTTAAAGGTCGAGTTATCAACAATACTGCCGACTTACAGGACTTGTATTGCACATGTATTTATAATGAGGGTGTCACCATTAGCAATTACAGGATACCCCCTCCTGGGTCTATACATACGCTCATGCAATCATGGGGAAGTTCCTGGTGCACTGCATTCATTCATCACACTCATACCCCATGGAAACACCCATGCTTTGAACAAGGTGACCTGACATGTAAACATAATAATAAACACTTAGTTTTTATCTTAAAATGGAACTGCTTGGGCAATCCTAAATTGACACCAAAATACTTATGATAGTGTAAACTGTTGCATCTTTCAAACTTTGAAACATTTATCTGCATTGTTATTCCATCTGAAAATGCAATGTTCCACACGCAAAACATCAGATAGATAATTCTTTCTACTCTCTGTCATGTCTCTTTACACTTAGATGGTCAACTTGCAAGACGAGCATTCACCAGGTGCAAAGTACAATGTGTATGCTTGTTGATTCATTTTCTTATTGGTCATTTCGGTAAATACTTCAAGAGCCTGTATACTTATACAACTATATGATTAACATATTTAACTTTTCTATCAGAAAAAACAACAATGACTAACCACTTTTTGAAAGACTGAATGTGTGCACTATACTTGCTGAGGGACTGGACAGGTATCATATTCATTAAAATATTAATCACCCCGGCATATGCTTATGAAAGGGTGTGCTGATTTTTAGTTCAAAGCATCACCTTATTCAATAAACATTCATTCCTGCACTTTTGCCCAAACAACTACTAAACTCTTCCATTTTGCAATGAAAACAAAAAACCACTGGAAAGAGCAAAAAAAAACAAAAAAAACCCCCAGAAATTAAAGATCTGGGGCACTGCATGCAGCACAGTGACAGACACATAAATGACAGCACATATCCCGGTGTGCCAGCCTCTATATCTACCCACACAGTCAGTGTGTTGCCCCAAGCAGCTAACCTTACAGCATACTTTTTATCAGTATCCCTGTAACTACTGTACATTTCCTGACTGTCAATCGTACATATTTTCACGGCCTTTGCATTTCAAGCCTTTAGCTGAACTTTTTTTATAATTCACTATTCTGGACAGTTTCCATTAAACCTATACATTAAACTACTGATTTCATAGTGTTCTTATTTTCTGGTTTTGTGCCATCAGTGAAATAAGCAAAAATATGAAAACAGCAAAATTAAGTAAATGTACAGTACCTTGACAAAAACAAGTGGGAACAAATGCAACACTTAAAAGATCTCTCGTGTATTTCACAGCACAGACGTTCATAAATCCCTGTCCTTTCAGAGCCTGTTGGCCTTTTTTCACACACACACAAACATGCTATTTATAAAACTTACCCCTCAAATGCACTCTCAGCTAGTCCTCTATGAATTCCTTCAAAACACCTGCATCATACCCGAATTAGCTGAGTGAATTCTACACAATATAGGTACATAGCTGTGATCATAGTCACCACCATGGCCACCAAGCAATACAGTTCTGCTTTTGTGCTGGACACAAAACTATGCGGGCAAATATTGCAGTACCTGTCATAGGACAGCTACATACATGTGCATGTATATCAAAGCAGAATGGCCCTCTATCCGGGTTAAGTGTCCATACCCCAGCACCTTGGTATACATACAAACTCCACTGACAAGCTACCTTGGCAAACCTACACACGAAAATGCACATGAGCAGAATAACCAACTGTCAGTCATGCCGATCCTGGCTCTTTGATGTTTACTTCATGTGTGCCACTCGGAGTGCAGAGAGCCCTGGGGCCCAGTGCCATGTACCACCAGACAGACCCCACATCCAACCAGGCTCACCAATGTGAACCTTGGCTCATGTATGTGCATTGAAAAATAAATGAATGTTACCCTTGTATCAGAATTAAATGTAAAATATGAGCAGAGTACCATACCTTGTTAGTTAATATAGTATATGTGTGTCTCCTACTGATCAGTGCACACACTGGCCAGGTCCATGATAGGCCTTTGCCTTCAGGCCACCAACCTAAATGTACAGTTGCTGCCCAGGAAATCTACTGTTTAAGTTGGCTTGCACAACTGTTCATTGTGAGCCTGTTGGTGTATCTGTAATGTGGCCTAAACAGTATTGTGCGCAGGCCAATTATGTGGACTCTTGGTAACTGTGCTGCTCACAGATGACCCTCACATTACCTAGAGCAGCAGTTTTGTTTGTAAAACATTCTTTTCTATGTCAGTTGCCGCCATTAAGAAACAAGAAGAGAAACTTGGTCAATGAAAGCCTGCTGCACAAAGGTACAATGGTCCTCCTTGTCTCTGCCATGCAACAGCTGTTTTTCCACCTTCCCAATTTACCACTAATTTTGATCAACTGCCACAAAAAAGTACAAGAGTGGCATGTTTCAGTCTTGCCTTTTTCTGTTTCTGGTATGCACCAAGGAAACAACTCTGTCTTGGGTTCTAAAATAGAAGTAACATAAGCAGCTTTTTTTCACTTTTTTTTGTCAACAGAAAATAAACAAGGGAAATAAAACTGGTGTGGTAAAGTATGTAGCTGGTCTTCAAGCCCTACTCTGCTTTCTATTCACACTGTCACAGTCAAGAGGTGTCCTATTGAATAGGAACAGTGCTGGTGTTTATGTAGAGGTATGAAAAACTGCTTCTTTGGACCCCTGGTTGCTGAACCCAAACCATTTATTGACTGACATGCATGCTTAGATACATCAACTGATGACACATGGTGTCATGTCAGGTCCCAGGTCCGGCAATCCTGTCCCTTTAATAAACTGCTCTCTGAGCAGACTTCACACAGCTACCTGTCCCTTTAATACTGTTTAATGAGCAGACTTCACACCGCTACCTGTCCCTTTAATACTGTTCAATGAGCAGACTTCACACGGCTACCTGTCCCTTTAATACTGTTCAATGAGCAGACTTCACACGGCTACCTGTCCCTTTAATACTGTTCAATGAGCAGACCTCACACAGCTACCTGTCCCTTTAATACTGTTCAATGAGCAGACCTCACACAGCTACCTGTCCCTTTAATACTGTTCAATGAACAGAGTTCACACGGCTACCTGTCCCTTTAATACTGTTCTCTGAGCAGACCTCACACAGCTACCTGTCCCTTTAATACTGTTCAATGAGCAGACTTCACACGGCTACCTGTCCCTTTAATACTGTTCAATGAGCAGACTTCACATGGCTACCTGTCCCTTTAATACTGTTCAATGAACAGAGTTCACACAGCCACCTACCTGTCCCTTTAATACTGTTCTCTGAGCAGACTTCACACAGCTACCTACCTGTCCCTTTAATACTGTTCTCTGAGCAGACTTCACACAGCTACCTACCTGTCCCTTTAATACTGTTCTCTGAGCAGACTTCACACAGCTACCTGTCCCTTCAATACTGTTCTCTGAAGACACTTCACACGGCTACCTGTCCGATTAATATTGCTCTCTGAGCAGACTTCACACAGCTACCTGTCCCACTCATCTTACGTACAAGTGCAATATAACAGTGATGCTGCAGACCGCACTGTCAATGCATTCAATTCCGAAGGGAGGATGGACATCACCATTTCCATATCTCCTGTCCCTACTTTGTAGAGTCAGGATTAGAACAACCATGTATGGTTAAGCATTCACCTTGATGATACAAGTTCGGACTTTTTTCCATTTACGTGAGGTTAGATAGAGCAAAAAAAACGAAAAATGGCCCAGCTCATGTCACCACCCACAATCTCGCGTAATCTGTATGATTTTTTTCTCACAAAATATCCCATGATGATTTCAAACCTGCTGTTGCCACTTTCATTTGGCCAATTACTAGCACAAATTACCATATTATACATTATTCATATGCTGAGACTGTTAAAGCCATTATGTTCCACAAAGTTATTCCTCTACAACAATGAAGTTCCTGCATGCATTTTCATTTTGCTTGACAAAGCTCTCTGCCGCCTCTTTGTTAATCACAATGAATCTCTGCAGTCCCAAATGTAAATCAATTTGTTCATCAGGAAATAAACCAGACTGTTAACCAAATGAACCACCAGGCATCACCATTATACTTTTTTTTTCTTTTTTCTTTTTTTTTTTTTTTTTGGTAAAACAGTATGATCTGCTGTCTGCATATTCTTCTGAATAAAATTCCCCACTGGTCACACTGAGTGCTATACGTTATACAAATAACAGCTGTACCTTGTCATCTTTGCTGTGTTTTTATTACAAATGTGTGACAATGTGAAAGCCATAGTCATTGGCCATATGCAAGACCTCCTGACCAATAATACCATATAAAATCCCTGTCATAAGCTAATTGATAGTGTACTCGTGTCTCACATCTGATATGCCTTTAGGTATGCGAGAAAACGAACAGACTGATCTTTGTTGAGGCCTTACCAATTCTTTCCTTCTGCTCTTGGCCCTCCTGGCAAGTTTATATTTTGACTTTTCACTTCTCCCCTGTTTTAAGTTGTTTATCTATACATTCAAACCCTTGTGGTTAAAAATAAATTGTCAATTGCCCTCAAAGCACATGCTTTGATGACAACAGACAACTGTTACCTGCCCTCACTAAAGTTTCCTTTTTCTACATCAAAGACCTGTGGGTTGGTTACTGAATGCTTAATTCAGATGTGAAGCACAACATGTGGAAAATTTAAACATGGCTCCGAAGAAAACATTTCAATTTTAAAATATTGAAGCTAAACTATGCTGCCGAACTTTAGAACTATTGACATTTGACAAATGGTGTTCCTAACAATCCCCCAACTTGTCTGTGCATCTGGCCATTGAAATAAGTTTGCATACTCTTCAATCAGAGAAATTATGTCATACTTGTTTGATAAGGTTATGAAACTTCAGAAGTGCAATACATGTACATGCATTAGCATCTTGTGTAATTTGTTTTTAAAGACCCCTGATTCCAAAGGCAGTGACTGACTGAGACTACACTTTCTTCACAATTTTGAATACCTTTCAGACTGTGTTTCTTTCATTTCTGATGTGACAACTGTAAGTACGGCCAGGACCAATGTTTAACAGTGTTTGAAATTGTAGGCACAGAGTGTAACAAGCTACAACACAGTTTATACATATTAACTCATTCCATGCCAGTCCCTGATTTTTCCGAAAATTTACCTAGATTTAAGACGACAATTGCATATTCAAATTCTTCATGAAAAGAGCTTTTGTTCAAGTACCAACATGCCTATAGTCTTAAGCCAGTAGTTCTGGCACTGCCCAAGGCCTGTGACCATAGTATGGAATAAGTTTAATGAAAATGTGGCAACAAGTACTTGGGATTAGTCTGTCACAAGTACTGTACTTATCTTCCTTCCAGGCCTATTCAAACTTAAAAGCTTTCTTACATCAGTTATACTTTCAGCTTCAATGCCAAATGCTATTCCCTACAACGTTTTCAAAAATTTTATTGAATTCTAACTTTGAAGTGAAAAGGGTTAAGCAATAAAAAAATTCTTTCAGGAGTTTGGCAAATGAAGGTATTTCAATATGGGCACAAAATGTCTTTGACTTTGGCACTTTAGTTTCTATCCTGTGCACTGCTATGGGTACCCAACTCACATCTTCACACAGAAAGTGGCAGTGGTAACATGCACCATGCATCCCCTTTGGTTCAGAGGTATTGAATTTGCAACAACACACAATGCAATCTAAAAATCCCTTCACACAGTCCCTCGAGTCTGGAGAGAGAAAACTTAAATCTAAATAATGAGGGTTACAAAATATTGCACAATCGCCTTGGACATGGGACAAGCTGCTTGTGAGGAGCCCTGGACTGGAGAGAGCGGACTGCTTGATGATGCAATGGCTGGGGTATACCGCTGTTCTCTTGTGCCAGAAACATTAGGAGAGACAGGTTCAGGGGCTCATACCCAGTTACTTCATACAAATGATTAGTCTACCTGTACTATTACCTGGGTTGGGGGGAAATAACCCTCCCTTAGGGTGCTGTCTTGTCGTACCTAGACACCACAATCCTATTACAGTCCTTGCAGATTAACACATGATATAAAGACAAGTGTTCTCTCGAAAAGAACTTTTTTTTATAGGATCACTGAAGTTATGTTCCTATTTAATGAATGCTCCCTTTCTATTACTGCACAGACACAGAGATGACATCTGGCAGAAACACTAGAAAATATGTACCACATGATCTTGTAAATTATTGGGAGGGAGGTTTTCCCTAATTTCTTATCTGCTTTAATGTACCCAGCCACCCTTCTTTCTTTTTTGGTTTGTTTTTGTTTGTTTGTTTTTTTTTTTGGGGGGGGAGGATGTTTTTTGGGGTTTTTTCTTTGTTTTTGTTTACAACAGCAAGCATTCAACCAAAAACTCGGACCTGTGGCGTACATCATGTAGGTTAGCTCTGCTCAAACCGCCAAGGACTCCTGACCGACCTCCTCATATACACCACCAATTACCAGTTTCCCAGCAGGTGTGTGAAATTGTTCTCTCCATTATAGGTATATATTTGGCAACTGCAAGCTGCCAGAACAGAATTGACTCTGCAAATGACCCACAGCTAAAGTAAAACCCTAGTGTATTAGTACTGTTGACTCTGTTTAGTAAAACAAATATAAGGCAGACTACTGCAGTATTGGTTTTACCAGATGATTTCTTCAGGGTGACTTGTTTGTTTATAGTTACCACGGAAACTTCTATCACCTCCTGAATGTTGGTGTCACTACAACATTGTGTTACATATTTTATCAAGTTAGGACCTAACTATTGGCGGGTGCAGGTAACCCAGAGAGGAAAATTGCTTTACATGCACACGTATATACATCCAGGCCTCCTGGACTGCCATATCGGTACTTTGTTTCTGCACTTTAGTGCAGCAAAGATCCAGCAAAAAGAAAATTCAGAGGCCAAAGATGCACAATCCCTCTTTGCACTGAATAAGTTCTTAATGAATGTTTCAATAACTTTTCAGATACATACCCCCCCCCCCCAAAAAAAAAAAAACAAACAAAAACAAAAACAAAAACAAAAAATTTGCAGTGGAGATTCAAACCTATTCATGATGTGTACTGGCTTGATTTTAGGCCAAAAATGCATCACATTTCACATTCCATTAAATTTTCTGACATCCCCATTGCACTAGTTTTCTTACACATCTGCTTTCCTCTTATTGCCGTGGCTTCTTGTCCATTTCCTTTACAGACTTGAGAATCCTTCCTTGTTAATTCTTACATCACAAAACTGCCAAAAAATTTACAGGGTTATGCCTAAATAAACTATATGTGTATGTATATATATATATATATATATATATATATATATATATATATATATATATATATATATATATATATATATATATATATATATATATATATATACATACACATATATCTGATAGGCTTTTAGGCTATTGATGTAGCACATCAGTCATAAAACTGAGATATAACACTGGCCAGCATTTAGGGATACTGAATTCTGCACACACTGATCATCAAAATGCTTGGGAACAATACATTACATCATGATTACGCAAATGTACATCTTCTATATGCCTAGGCCTGATGGGCAGCTGTGCCTATGCAAAATCCTGTTTGTTTTTGCTACAGTATCATCCATGTGTGGTAGACTTTTCCACTTACCAAGTTGTCTGCTGTTCTGTCTGAACTGACTTTATGGAAGTAAACCCAACATCTGGGATCCCTTGATAAGTCCAGTCTCAGCCAACTTGTAAACACCATGTTTGCTGCCACATGCACATGGCAGAAGTAACTTCCTCCCCATTGTGCTTCTTGCATTATTTTTGTTTTATTTTCCACTTTAAAAGTGCGTATTTAGTCTGTTGTGTGACACTTATTACAAACTGTCTGACCTGAACTGTAAAAAAAAAACATTTGTGACTAGACTCTCAGCTGTTTCTATTTTCTGTCTGGTTCCAATTTCACTATGTAGAGAGAGAGAAAGCAATTAAAGTATATGCATAGGACATATATGATGAATTACCTTCTTGAACCACGGTGCATCAATTTGCCTCTGATGCAGACATGTGGGTTTTTGGTGCTGAAAGTAAATCATTCATTTTACAGATGAGAACCTGTTGTATTGCCTCGTAAAGCTATCGCAGCTGTTTCAGGTTTGGCTGGGATGCAGATACTTGCAATACATTGGTCTCTTGTCTTGCAACACCACCTGGCTATGGAGACAACCATTTATTGGGTCCCCGGTGCCACTTTCCATATAATTGTACCAATGAGAGACTGCACCTGTTCTGAAGGACCACTTTGGAACCTCAGGGCTCGACAATTTTTTAAAAAGTCACTTGTCCGCAGGACAAGTAAATTTCAAAATCCACTTGTCCGCATACAAAATCCACTTGTCCTGATAAAACTTCTATAAACATCGTTTTTTTCAAACACAATGCTAAGGCCTACGCAAACCATTTACCCTAAAATATATTTGCCGCGTATTGTCACTTGCAAATTCGCACAAAAATGTCAAATTTTACAACGATTCAAGCTGCAACTGTTCGACAGTGAAACTGGCAAAACATTAAAAATACAAATTAAAAAAGTAAGCTATTTGCATGGGGTGACTAACGATGAAAAATACTTTGTAATTTCTGGGACGATAGGAGTCCGTATCCCGTTTAAAGTTAAATAACGATTAAAATAGTTGCATTGGTTTCAGGATCCTTTCTCGCTGCCTCTGATGCAGTGATGGGATGCATATCGTTTGCGTACCTACCATGAACGCTATCGGTACATCGTAGTAAATTTGCGTATATAGTATTGGCAAGTTCCTCGCAATAAACGGTGTTCTTAAATCAAATTCAAACGAAAATTTTAATATTTCAAATCAGAAATCGAGCGTGCGCACCGTCAATATCTTTCCTGCAACTGTACACAAACAGCTGCTTTGGCCATGTGGCCTGACGCACAACACATCACCCGATTGGTCAATTGAGTCACATGCAAAAATGAGCCAATCGCGGCTCGTGCTGCAGTGTTTTCATCATGGCTTCCGCCCAGTGAACATGTGTGAATATGCCGTAATTTACGGAGGGAACACACAAACGGGAAGCTTTTTTTTTTAATTGCAGCATGCGAAAATAAAGATTCCAGTGTTTATAGCAACAATTATTTGGAGTCACAGGCAAATACGCAAAGGTAGGGGGATAGAGAAAAATGCCGAATGTGTGACAGATCAGTCAGCATGATGCTCCGTTCACCGTAGATTACTCCACGCGGTCACTTGCATGTGACTGGCAGATGTGTGTTTTGTTTGGCCGGGAAGTCAACTTGCGGCACCATTACATGATCTCTCCAACACTTTTAGAGCCCACCGATGCAAGTTTTAAAATTTTTTGATGTTCCTTTGTCATCGTTCGGGCAGATAAGACTGACGGTGAGGTGCTGTGTGACCTTGCCCCGATGCGGGCGAAAGCCACTACGCCCCAATGCATGACTGCTGGTACCTTTGATCTCGTCGTCGTATGCACGCAACGGTCAAAATACCTGCTTGTTTTGACAGAAATCAAGTAGGTAGTCAAGTCCTTTTGAATACACCTGCTGACCATGTAATTGTTTAAACCTGGATTGTTTACTTTAGGCCAGGGGATTATCTTCACCTATTGCGCATTGGCGTCCCCACGCACATGCCTGCATTGGTGTTTATGTTCTGTTCACACGGACCACAGTAATCGCCAACATATACAAAGTCGCAAAGGCTCTGACTGCTCATCATTATGTTGCCGTGCATGCAAACAGACGTAATTTCAGTCTAATTAAAAAAGAAAAAATTAGCTTGTCCGCAGGACAAGTTGAATTTGAAAGTCACTTGTCCGAGAAGAGCTTTAGCTTGTCCCGGAACGTCGGATCATAGGAATTTTCGCGCCCTGAACCTGCTCTTGGTGTTGTCTTTCAAGACACCTGACCTCTGTTGCTGTTTTCTGCTTGCCTTTGAAGCAGACTTACTTTTCCAGTGGAAGTGATGAGCCAAGAATGTGAACAAATACCATGTACATTTGTTTACTTGATGTACTATAGACTGGAAAGACTTGTCTCAGATACTAACAGGGTTCAATATATTGGATACACCTCTCATACAAACATAGACCTTGGTCGACTCCGACATGCCATCTCCCTGTGTCAATATTCAAAATAGGCTCCATCTGACCACACCAAGAACTGGCCACCATTGACACCATGACTGACACAGTGCCCACTGTATGCCACCATTGACACCATGACTAACAGTGCCCACTGTATGTCACCATTGACACCATGACTAACACAGTGCCCACTGTATGCCACCATTGACACCATGACGAACACAGTGCCCACTGTATGCCACCATTGACACCATGACGAACACAGTGCCCACTGAATGCCACCATTGACACCATGACTAACACAGTGCCCACTGTATGCCACCATTGACACCATGACTAACAGTGCCCACTGTATGTCACCACTGACATCATGACTAACACAGTGCCCACTGTATGCCACCATTGACACCATGACTAACACAGTGCCCACTGTATGCCACCATTGACACCATAACAGTGCCCACTGTATGCCACCATTAACACCATGACTAACACAGTGCCCACTGTATGCCACCATTGACACCATGACGAACACAGTGCCCACTGAATGCCACCATTGACACCATGACTAACAAAGTGCCCACTGTATGCCACCATTGACACCATGACTAACACAGTGCCCACTGTATGCCACCATTGACACCGTGACTAACAGTGCCCACTGTATGCCACCATTGACACCATGGCTAACAGTGCCCACTGTATGCCACCATTGACACCATGACTAACACAGTGCCCACTGTACGCCAACTAATGTCTGCAAATCAGAAATATAACCTACCTTTGGAGGGACACCAGAAGCTATACAGCAAAACACTCTTGATTACCAGACTATAATGTCCAGATGAAACTTTCACTGTCAGTTACTTGGCCTGTGCCACTTGCCCAAAAAAGCTAGTTTGGCCTGCCTGGTGAGTATATGTGGTGCCATAAACACATACCTATTGTCACAGCATCTCTTGACCTGTCAACTCCACACAAAGGAACGACCCACTGACTGACATCAAGGGGCGACCTCTGGTCTCATGGCCACCATAAAGTCTACTTTAAAAATGACAGTCCCAAAACATTTCAATTTGATGAAAACTTAAGACCTAAAAGAGTCTGAATTTTATTGATTTCAGGCCATAAATTGTGTGTCGGTACTCCAGACCTTACTCTACATCAATGAGACGACCACGCCACCATCAATACAAAAGCTACACTGGCAAGGGCCATCACGAGCTTTTGTCCCGCATATTTTGTCTACCTGGGTTACAAATTGTTCAGCGTTCCTACTCAGTGCACTTGTTATTTATGACCCTTAGTATCTGACCTCTCAAGGTTGAAAACCCCTCCCCCATCCTTGCACAAACCTACATGGACTTTTCGTTAAATTTCAAAACAGAATACATGTTAACACTTTTGAAAGGAACACATGATGGTAACTTTTGGGACATTTAAAAATGTCAGCCAAAATTAATTATCTACCTTTCAATGCAGAAGTGATCTATTAACATATCTGCTGACAGGAGAAATATGTTCATAATTACAACTACATTTTTTACCCCCATTTACATATATATTTTGTCAGTCATCAACAGTAGAATAAGACTTTCCAAACACAGAGCTACTGTAACTCACAATAAAGTTTGAATTGCATTCAAAGACAGAGTTGGACATGTGGCCCCTGGAATTGACAACACGGGGTCTTTCTTAATTGACACACTGGTGTTTGTAATCTTATGTGAAACATACAACAGCCGCTAATGAAAACAATGGTCTCTCCTTTTAGACACCTCCCTTGGAGCAGGTCCAACAGTGGTCACATAAGACAGGAGGTCATCAATGGAAGTCAAATAATGTGGGGAAAAAAAGCAGTGAAGAGTGGTTTCCTAAGGCAGGTGGTCTCTCAAAGGATACTCCATTGTCGTTAAGTATTACTTGTTGATAACCATACAAGTTTTTGTCAGGTAAGTTCTCATGACTAGCTAAGCCAGTTTGATTAAAGACAAAACAACTGCCACTGAAATTTTCACCTTAACATGATGCATCTATAGTCCAAATCAACAAGTTCTGACCCTACACTAAGTGGGTTTAGTATCTACAGATGCATGTACTGCATGCTTCCCAATTGCCACCAAGGCCACTTGGGTTGGAACAGGGACCTTTATTTCTCTGCGTTATAGCAGTTATGGCAGTGTTAGAAATAAGCAAAAATAAAAACAAACACACAAAAACAAAAAAACAAAAAAAAAGAAAGAAAAAAAATAATCATTAGCCTGAAAACAGTAAATTTTACTATAAAATGAATCTTATTCTGAGTGAATTGTATGTAAAAGAAGAAAGGTGTGGTGGCTACTTGACAGGCTCATCACAACATATTTCAACTGTTCAGACAAAGAACAATCCTTCATTCTTACTACCCCACAGTATTGATTGCAGCGACCAGTCCATTATGAATACAATGAATGGTCCTTCATCCTGACTACTCCACAGTATTGACTGCAATGAATAGTCCTTCATTCTGACTACGCCACAGTACTGATTGCAGGGACCAGTCCTTCATTCTGACTACTCCACAGTATTGATTGCAGGGACCAGTCCTTCACTCTGACTACTCCACAGTATTGATTGCAGGGACCAGTCCTTCATTCTGACTACTCCACAGTATTGATTGCAGGGACCAGTCCTTCATTCTGACTACTCCACAGTACTGATTGCAGAGTACTCCACAGTTGTGGAGGAGCACCAAACAGGGCCAGGCATTAAATAGGATGAATACAGTGCTTTCCTTAAATTAATCTGTCCATGTGTAGTTATTTGAGTGATAAGGGAATGAGCTCCTTTTGGTGGAACATGTAGCCTGAAGAATAGGGGAGAGCAAGAACAGAAGCTTCTACTGCTCTCATGCAGAGGGAATTTCAGTCATTCTGGGCAAGAGTTGTGCATTCCCATTACTTTTCATTGTAATTTATAGCTTAACTTTAAAACCAGAGGCAGCAAAATTTGTCTGGTAAAATTATATACAAAGCTGAAATGTTCACATAAATTTTTTTCTTCCAGCTTCAAAAGTACTCTTTTAATTGAGGTTAATTTAACATGCAATCCAATGGGAATACACAATTTAGTCCTGAAGAATTCTGTGTATTGGATTGTGCGTTTGACTCAATACACAGATAATGATTGGTAATTGTGACCTCTCCTGTTAACATAGACTGTAATATGTGATGCCTAATTATCATGTCATCATCATCACAAGTCTGAAAATGTGATGCGTCTTTACAACAACAGAAAGATCACACCTCCCTCAGTCCATTCACAAGTGCCAGACTGCCTACCTTTCTTACAGGTATACAGCCCTTCATCTTGATCACTCTGCATACTATTATCAGGCATGGTCACAACAGGAAAATACCCCATTCATTATTGTAGTCAGATGACTGCCATTTCACACCTCATCAGCTAGCCCTATGATTGCCATCTGGGCAAACTCCTCTTTATCATACACAGCAGCCATCCAGTCCAGACTGTACATTATTCTACCTGTTGATATGAGAGCTGACAAGATCCAGTTAGTTCCTGTCCACCATGACCCCTTTCCACAGCACCCTGTAAGTCACAAAAAAAGTCAAATCCAGGGTCCCCATCAGTGACAGTTTGATAGTATAATCTGTTAACAAAGCAATAGGTACATTCTTTGGCTAGCTTACTTTGATTCCCTTGTGTCAAATGACAAACACAATTTATTCCAAAATGTGAGTTGTCCTTGCTGCCAAGGCTGCGTCCAAAATTTTACAAGAGTGTCATCAGTGCCCTGGTCCCGAACAAAACCAAGCGATACTGGACAAGCACCTGGAGACAAACACTCTTGAAGGTCCCCACAGACAAACTACAAGTTTTGGCCAGCCAAACAAGAAAAAATAGTTGCCTGCATAGGTTTCAATTCAGCCTAGCAGTTGCTGCACCTGTAATCTGTAAGTTGGTTGATTGCTAGTTTACTTCCAATGCACTCTACATATACTTGTGTGTATGCATCTGTAATGTAAATTCACTTAATTTTGCTGTACATATATTTTGTTGATGGCACAGAGCCATTCAAATATTAGTACAATGAAATAGCATTTTAAAATAGGTTTAATAGGAACAATATCCAACATATTTGACTCAAAACTTCAGTTTCATGCCTGAAGAGCAAAAACTGAAAATTTACAAAAATTTTCACTTGAACCTCTGCGTATTCATTGCCTCGAAAGCATACCCAAGCTGTGTATTTTTTCTGCTCTGCATGTAGTAACACGGAACTTGGTGTGCTTTGCAGGCAAGTATATTCACAGTATTTGTGACTTTTACAAGGGGCCATGCACAAGCCAGTCAGTCATTCTGCTGAAAATTTTCTCTTGTGACTCTGCATCAATGGAACAGTTAGTTGTATTTTATTGACAGCAGGACCCACACCAATCCCTGCTAAGCAGATCACTAGTTTTTGAACGGAACTAATCCTATACTTGCATGTACATGCCAATGAACTCTTTCTTCCAGAAGGCTAAAAATATAAGAAGTGTACAGCCACAACACTTTCATTTCCTTTAGATGCCATCCACATTTTTGTCAACATTCTTAGTGACTACAAACAAAAGTGGCAGGAGGGGGTGTCAAGACCAAGTGTACACCTTTCTTCTGGATAGAAAATGTTGATGTTTTTTCTAAACAAAATTTAAATTCCACAGTTTTGGGGCCACAATTAGGCTACTTAGACCTATAAACAGGCATTCAAAAGCAGTCTCCGAGCCATAATAAACTTTACCACAGATCTCACTTGATGGCCACATGCATTTTATTTATAAGCACTGGCTTACAAGAGCTTTGTGTGGTTACATATATCAGAACAGTTTTGAAGACAACAAGGTTTTAGAACTCACTAAAAATCAAATTCTTGTGGGTCATAAGCTTGCAAAAGTAACGCCAAAATAAAAATATGTTTGGATTACGCCGGCCACAAACTGGACCATGATGTGCTTATGTTATTTTCTAATACCACCTGATTCTTCTTTTGGTTTTGAGGACATAAAATATTTCAAAAGGGAAAAGTTGTTCAATGTGTTATTTCTTCTGTTATATAATGCATTTTATATGTAATTAATTACCACAACACGTTCTCTTCCAATATTTGGCTGTTGACAGCAAAATATGCTATAAACATGTACATTATTGGCAACGAGAAAAAAATGCCAACTTAAATCCACTTTTGCAGATGGGGGGGGGGGGATAGGTCAGAAAAAAAGTGTCCATGTTATAGGGTTGCCTTAATGTTGACAAAAATGAACATTTCCTTAAAACTTTTATTGATAAATCATATCATACACCACTCACATGCATGGAGCTGTGTATCAAAACCTACAGAAGGCAACATGTCCACCACGTTCCTCCCTCAGGACTAGTTTGGCAGATTGATTTGTGCTACCTGCTTTAATCCATCCCCTATGCCAACCAAAAGCTGCCTCACATTTACAGGTACACTTACCAGTGACAGGCTCTAGTGTCTTGAAAGTGTGGTCTGGAAATGATATATGCAGTCTGTCATGAGAATGGCCTCCAAAACAGACAGCACTGTACAGGAGTCCCTCAGTTGTGTTCTGGAACTTACAGTAAACCCGCTACAGGTGCAGTTAAACCATCCGGGGTTCTTTCAAAGATGTAATAAAATTTTATGTTTCCCCCTTGTACTTTTTCTTGTACAGACGTACATGCTCTAAAGACCATCTCTTCATGACAGCAGTATGTCTCCAATACATTTACCTGTATCTTAAAGACCACCTGCAATATAGGACCACCTACTGGCAGTAGTGATCTCCACCAGCTGGTACCACTACATATGAATATGGGTATAATGCAGCTAATAAACAATTGGGGGGGGGGGGAGCAATTAGAAAAAGGAATACAAATGACTGTTTTAGTACAAGTTCTTTTTTTATAGTTAGGGCCAATGATTTTCGGTTTCAAAAAAAGAGGAATTCTGCTTCCTCAGCAAAAATGTTTCAAATTCTGTTTCACTGCTATATATTTACATATAATTCATATAAGAAAAAGTATCAAATTCTGTTTCAAGGATGAAAAAAATATTAAAAAAAAAAACAAAATAAAAACGGAAAATCATTGGCCCTATATAGTTATTAGCTTGTTTGAAGGAATTGCTTAGTTTTTTTTAATCAAGCCCTTGTACAGTGCCTGTTCACATTATATGAAAGGCAAAGGTTTATTAAAGGTGACTTACACTTGGGTTTGTTTTATTTGCAAATGACCATTTTAATCCCTGTGAACAACAATTCTCTTACCAACAAATACAACTGCAAACATTGTGCTGGTTACTTGGAAACCTATCTGCTTAATTGTTTTTTCTTTCATTTTGTGACTTCCAAAATCTTTCTAATTACTCTCTGAGGATACCTACCACGATAGTACGCATAGTCATCAACATGAACACTCCTAGGCCTCAGCAGACTCATGAGGATCTGACAAGCTGTCTCCCAGGTAAGGATACAACAGTTCTTTTAAGACTTAGTCAAATGCAAGTATGACTCGGACATGAAACATAGCGGAACCACAGGCACGATCTAGATGCCTGTCAAAACAACACATGTAGGCCTATCCATAATCCTGTCAACCTAACCTGCAGTGAGCATACACTGGCATCACACTACACAGCCTTACAGATAACCCTGCAATAAATCCAATAATTATAACTAGCTGAGCCTCCACAAAAACATGTCATATTGCTCATGATGTTTTATAATGTTGTAGACAACCTGAGCACTACAAACTTTGCCTCAATCCCTGAAAATCACAGAAGTGTTTATTGTTTACAAGGAAATCATGTGACCATCTGCTCAGGATATTGACATTAGAATGAGGATTATCCTGCAACATGAAAACAGACTTAAACATACCGGGGTGTGTTTTGTGATAATTGTGGTATAAATGCCTGTAATTTCCCAAAGTAATTAAAGACTACAACCCACAACTGCCAATTATTTGTCATTTATAGAGAGCAGTAAGTCAGAAACTGTTTTGGTGTTTTACACACTTAGAGGGCATTTTGCAGGGAAGTGGACACTAAGGCATGGCTAATACATTGTATATGTATATTGTATACCTTACAGCTGAACCTGGAACTGGAACAGGCTGAAGGGGTCACGTGGGTGATTTTGTCACAAACCCATTCACTGACAGTGTATTTGTTATGGTGCCATGATCAATTATTGTGCCCCCCCCCTCCAAAACAAACACACACACACACACAAATAAATAAAAAAATAAAAATAAAATACATGTGATGATAAAATAGATAAATAGACAAACTAGTCAATGGTCAAAATGTGTCAAGTGGTAGCTGGTTCAATTAAAATGTAAAATGTTTCACTAACTTCATTAATTTAAAAAAAATCTGAATGAGAATCGAAAATTTGTACAACAGATGAGAGACACAGCTGGACATCATGCACTGGGTCAACAAATTTCCTTGGCAGGGTTTGACTCTTATCACCCCATACCATAGTCTTGACTCATGGGAAAAGGGGTTAAAGCCATGTATTCTATCACGTACCCAGTATTTCTAGAGGTTTATCATCATGTTACAACACAGAGAACCCCAAATGAAGATTCTGAGCATACTGTTGACAGGCTGCTCGTGTAAAAGGCCAGGGTAGGCCAGCTGGTGCAGCAGAAAATCTCTGTGACACATGCCAATTATCACCAGTATTATTTGCCACATCTGTTAAAGTGTCAAACGGCAAGGCATCAAACTAAAAGCAAAGACTCAAAAATTACAACTAATCAGTGCATAAAAGAACTCATTTGTATTGAAATGACTTATAATGCTGAAAAAAATGTACACTTCATCTTTTTTTTAAGTTCAAGTAACATCTTAGCATGTACATACATATACATGTACATATTAGATTGTATATCAAACCAAAGCATGATTTTACCCTATACATGTAGTTACAGAATCAATTTATGTCCCATGTAATCATGTATGCATACCAACTGGGAAGCTGAGATCACAGTAGCCTATCTCCAGTATGCATGTCTCTGTATCTTGCTCTTTTCATATTCCTTCTCACCATAAACCAGCAATTCCATGTTATGTATCAAACAGGTACACTGGGAACTGGTAACACATTTATTACACAAGTCTTGATTGTGAAATGCCACAACACACTGCTTATGCACTGTGTACAATGGGGCCATCTTGAAAAAGCACTCAAAGACTAACACTTGTTCCAGAAAAAAAGTCCAAGTTCCAGACACTACACTGAGTACTTCCCAGGCTATTTTGTATCCAAAAAGAGATCATAATTTGATAAGATCTAAGGGTATAGTCTTTCAAGGTGATCCCAATGAAAACTGTACACATTGGTAGCTGCTAGTTAGGACTACCCCCTTCTACCAGCCCAAAATGGTCTCATGAAGCAGACAGCTTTTACTGGTACATCTAACATAGAAATTGAGTTCATCATCTTGAAAAGGTGATTTTAAAAAAAGACATGGTTTCTCGGAAAGAGGTGGTCATTCTAGAAAGTGTTAGTGTATGTATATATGGCATACCAACATGGACACAATGTCCACTCACACAGCATACATGCTAAGGTCGCAGAGCATAACCAAAGCTAATATTGGTCTGGTCCCTGCCACTATACATCATACATGTCCTTTTTACAATGCACAACCCAAGTACCACAGTCTGTCAGTGGTCCTCCTATTTGCAACCAGTGACAAGACAAGTATACTTTCTTGAACAGCAACTGCATGCTGCACATACACCAACCTGTTTTTTACGATTTAGGTGTACAACACATCAGAATGAGGTGTAACAACTTCCAACTCCCATTAAAATATCTGCACTCTTCCATGCAAACTTACAACCTTTGCATAATTAAAATGTGCAGAGAAGTTTTTTTTCTTGATTCTGTCAACAGATAATAGTCAAGTGTCTCACCTTGTACGTTACACTGACAGTTGATGGTGTGAGGATGTGTGCCATTTAAACCCCAGACGACGCTGACAAATGTATGGACACAAGGCAACCTGGCAAGCAACTACCAGAAGTTCAACAGATCCCCTCTGCTCTTAACACAACTGTTTTGCTTTAGGAGCACGCACAATGGATACAAATGTACCTTGTTGGTGGCAAGGGCTAAGCTGGGCTGTTTTCCCTAACACTTACCTGCTTGACTGCCCATGTGACAAAAGTCAATGTTGCCAATCATGCACATCATACCAACCACTCGTCCTTAATGTTCCTCGACTCTTATATATTATTTTCGACTTCTCCCTTCAGCTATGCCTTGTCACCACCGTCATTACTGGCAATCCGTCTTTATGGTATTTCAGGACACAACCTATAATACAGTGCTGTCTTCGTGGTATTTCAGGACAAAACCCATAATACAACAATTTTTTTTTTTACCAACAGAGATCATTTCAACTGGTTGCACAATTTCATAGATGGTTTTGTGTATTACCCAAGCTTGTCAATTCGGACAGAAGATCGACTGTTCTGTTGCTGCAGATTAAATCATGTTACACAGCTTTCAATACAAGCTTACCTGTTTGACCTGTTTCGCAAACAAAAGTACCAATGGCATAGTACAGACACTGATTTATACTGAATTACCAAGGCCTCATTCTTGTCTACTTTATTTCTCATTCATACATTCTGTCACTTGTTCAGAAAGTGTGTCTGCTGTCACGCTACTTCCCTGTACAAAGTATGTGTGGTATACTGATACTACAACCAAGCATACCCTCAAATGAGTATTACATCTATCCATTGGTTACAGCGAGCCTCTCAGTCACCAATACAAGACAGTGTCATCAAGAATACCAGAGAACCATGCATACACATTTTCCTGCTTATGGACATGCCATGTCCTGCTCACTGATACATATAAGTCTAATACTGTCTATGCATGGACATGCACAGTGTGGAAAAACTATTAGAACAGCTGTTCACCATCCAGATGACATTAGCCTTCAAACCTATAATATTAATTTCAGTACCAAATTGGAGAGAACATGTACACAGACTGGTATGAGGTGAGAGGATGCCATACATCACCAAGCCCATGATGTGTACACATACCTAAATGCATGTATGCTGAAGCACAGCAATTTGGTCACTCAGTCACCTTAACCAAGAGTTTTGTCAGAGCACACCACAGGTGCATTCAAGTAACATTTATGTACATCTATCTACAAACACTTATACACACACACACACACACACACACACACACACACACACACACACACACACACACACACACACACACATGAATATTGCCAAAAAAATCAATTTTACCTATCTTTTTTTGGTCAGAATGTCCAATAAATGTTGTTTTACTGAACCTTTGTCCCCTTAATTCTGTTATTTTATGAATAAACAATTATGTGTACAAACATGATAAAGAAACAACTCAGCCAGAATTCTTTTTTGCACTGTGTGTTCTCAACAAGAATTTTCACAAATACATGTATATTGGTAATACCACACATACATCAAACATAAATTCATGTTCATTTCTGAGCCAGTGCACATTCCTACAGGACTGCCACAGATTTAGCTGAAGAAAACATGCAAGACACATTCATAAGGAAACAGAGTAAAGATAGACAACAGCACTAATAAGCCACAGATGGAACACTTCTGTTTGCCAATCTTCTCTATATATTATGTGACCTTAAAGCACATAGTACAGTAAAACCTCTCTAACCAAACACCTCTGTATACAAAAAACCTCTCTATACTGAACACCATTTCTCGGTTCCAAATATATGCTTTCAATGCTATCAAACCTCCCTATACCGAACACCTCACTATACTGAACACTTTTTTTCAGTCCCAAGGGTGTTCGGTATAGGGAGGTTTCACTGTATTAGTATTACATGTACTGTACTGTACTATACTTTCACCACACACTGCAAGCTGGATTTATAAACTGATGAAAATATGAAGAAAAAGCTATGAAATAGGTGAGACATTATAATAACCATCATCCCATTCTGCCAGTAGGCGCCAAGTGTCTGATCAATGCAATCAGCAAGAGACATGGCGTATTTAAACAAATGGCTTTTTGACAGTGGTCATTAAACACTATCAGCTGCATGGCTAACAAACTCAGTCATTTTTCAAGTAGGTGTCCTGTGGCTGATGTATATGCTTTACCATAGTTCCACATTTGGATTCCCTACTACAAAATACAAGAATATGGGTTTTGTTCCCTTTGAGCATCTTATTCCAGTTAAAGTTATCACAAAATTAACACAGGATTCTTTTAAAGTCATGGTCACTGGAATGCCTCTTTGAAACCAAACTGCGGATACATACAGATCTATGTCATCATCATGTTTGTCACATCAGTATGATTTAACTGATTCTGCACAATTTGCAAATCAAATGCTGAATGTAGACAGTAGCCAACACTCTCTAGGCCTGCTTATCTGTCCCCCACCCCCACCACAGGGCTCTCAGATTAAGTAATTTTATTTGCTTAGAATGGGGGGGGGGGGTAGTAAAATACCAAACTGCTAGCCCTGAGGACAAGTAGTTTGGTATTTAACTACCCCCCCCCCCATTCCAAGCTATTTGTCCATCTATATATAAATTTCATTTAGTACACCAAAATTTCTGGTTGCCAATGTTCAGTGTAAGTGGTTTGAGATCTTAACTGGCCCTGATTGGAATTTGACTTGTCCTGGGCTAGTTGACACACAAACTGCAGAGCCCTGGATCATGATACATGATAAGATCATGGTGTTTTCCTTCTGTATGAATACTGCTTTTACCATGTACATCAATAATTATGTGCTCTATTCAATGACATATAATTCACTTTAAATACATGTTGAAGAGATGATAAAATCAGTACTCTAAAGGCAGTAACCTTTTACTACATGTGCAATAGAATCACAAACTAATCAAAATTCAGCTCTTTATTTTCTCAAATAATTACTGATAACAAGAAAGGCTCTCTCCCACTCCACCTTTGTTGACTTTGTGTGATCAGATTTATACTTTTGGATATGTCTTGATGCCTGGAGGTCCACAAAATGCAAGATCTGCATTTCACCTACAGTATCAAAGCTGATTACCTCTTCACGTAACCAGATCCAGTAAACTCATACAGTTACACACTTTGTGGTAACATTTTTTTTTTGCAGCCATTTTCCTCAGAAATCTGACGTAAAATGTTTGTGCATGCCTATATTTACCTTGAATTAAACATTCCTCGTTGACTACCAAAGGAAGTTACCTGAGCCCATTACCCATGACTGACCTGTCACCTTCCTCTCTGTCACCCTTTCATCCCATGAGGTCAATAGCTTTACTTGGTGCACTCTGGGCAATAAGTGCCCAAATCACACATAGGGCACGTACATACTGTGCAGCTGTTGCCCAAGGGCATGACGAGCATCATGACCTGTTTCCTCTGCCTCCTATGCAGACCAAACACCAAATCTACGCAATGTGTGGACTTGAAAAACATATGCAACAAAGCCTTGCCAGTTCAGCAGGCAATGTGCCCTCTTCAACTTTTAAGGCAGCTATCACGCGAGCGATTTTGACAGAAAATATTCTGTACAAAAACAAATCACAAAAAGGCAAAACAAAACAAGTGAACAAAACCAAAATAACAACAGGTCACAGCTGACCAGTCTGCGTGGTGAAAGTGTTACTATAATATTGCAGTTACACAAGGCATATGGCTCCATTGCAAATCTACCATTACCACATTATGTAGTTCCCGTGTACAGAATGGGCCCTGGATGGTCTCACTAACAAGTTTCTTTGGTTGACTCAAAACACATGCAGCTCTCAATTGTTCCTACAGTAAACCTGACGGTTAGACTTTTCAAGGTTATACAACAATATTTAGACACGGAGACAAAAGGTTCTAGTCCAGCAGTGTGATAGAAATAAGCTGCAGGGACAAGATGACTTGTATAAATATTTTGTGAAGCGGGCCAGTGGTACGCTGTGGGGCTGTACTTCTCACATTCCTGGGTAAAGGAGTAGAAAAGCTGCCTAAGCAGGCACTCAACTGCACAAAATACGTACAATGTCATTTATTATGCACCGTCACACTTACACAAACTCCACTCATTCTCAAGGTTCATATGAAATTTACACACACTTTGGCATATGCTCTGGTCAGTCACTTTCCGATCTCACACTTAACAAGCTATGTCATTGCAATTTCAGTCTTTCATCATCTGCATTCCTCTGAAATTTCACTCCTTCTGTATCTCCCACTCTCACAAAATTCTGGTCTCAGCTTCCAATAACATCAGAATGACTCAGTTCAGAATAACACTGCCCATTCATGTTGGGATCTCATTAATTACATCCGTTCCTGAAGATATCTGAGAAGTAGAAGATACAATTTGTACAATGAGAAAATTCATAATGATGTAATCTGAGTGCCCTCCTCACATCACTGATGGTGTGGTCCACAGACCAAGCTGCTTTCTGCTTATTATTTAACCGGACATGATTGGAGTAATACTGCACAATTTTAAAACATATCATTTAGGAAGTAAGGCCCATAATTGGCCCCCATCAGGGTCTACGTTTACCAAAAGACTTTTTTCACATACATGGAAAAGGAACTGGTTGAAATGTTCCATATATACTTAGTTTGCAAATACATGTATCGGAATGTTTTCTTGATGTTCTACAACCTATACATCTGTAAACTGCTAAAGCTGGCTCTGGTAGTAATATTGGTAGTCCTCTCCTATTCTTCCATGTACAATGCACATGTATTTCGAAAGCACTCAATACACACAAACATGAAAAATTCACTCAATTTTAAAACTGAAAACAAATGTCTTTAAATTTATGAAACAGTGTACTTACTTTAACTACTGTAGTAAAGTTCCTTGATGCTTGTTTTGCTCCTGTGCTTTCACTCAACACAACTTTTCCTTAGAGAAAATAGACAAGGTAGAAAAGTGATACTGCATGACTTGCTGACACCACCTGGTAGTGCCCATGCATAACACACACACACTTTTGGGAACACTATCTGTTTCATGTAGAGACCTCTGGTGGGTGGCTCAGCACCAAGAAAATACAAATAGATATCTCCATGACAACAATATCAGCGAATGTTGCTAACAAGAAAATCTAACTGCTCCCCCACAGATATAAGTCAACAGACATTTCACTCACTATGCCAGTAATAATATGCCAAAAGTGGTTCTCCTTGTTCTTGATAAATGACAATCACAGTGTTAACACCATCTATCACACCAAAATGGGCAGTTACATGTAACATGAAAACCTGACTGCTTTCACTAATATGGCACTGGAGTCTCAACAACTCAGTCCATAAGCTAGCCAGGTGTGTTTTGCAAAAACACACCAAGATTTGAACTAACTTTACAGTGGTGTACACAGGAGATGCATTCACTCAGTTGTACAGGACATACAGGATTTGCACAACCAGATTCCCAAATCCTAATATTTTACAATAACTTCAAAGCAGATGTACCATGTGTCCATATTATCTAAGGACCGAGCAAGGGTCACAATAGCTAGAAGTTGAAGAAGTTCGACCGGTTTCGTTGTCTTTCACAACTCGTCAGGAACTGTGGGCTAACCGACGTTACGTCTGATTTATATGCCGAGGGGTAACTTTCTGTTGTCACGTAAAACACGTTATTGTGATTGCGTAACACAGAATCTCGGTTCTACCAAGACGTTATTGTCAAGGTGAATTAGATTCAAAAGAATTTGAATCCCGGCAGGCCAATAAAATAAGGACTGCCGTAAAAACAATGCTGGGGGTCAGCAAGTGTAATTAATCAGACATCTAGGTGGTGGTACTACCGTACCACAAAGCCCTGAACACAGGAGCTTGGGACTGTGTGTGAGAACACAGTGTGGGTGCGTGTGTGCGGTTTCCCTATGGGTTGCATAGGTAATATGCTACCCAAAGCAGAATCTCATGGACGGATGAACTCTGAACATAAAATTTTAGCATTAGACCGAGCAAGAGAGCTCATCTGCCCATGATGTTGAGACCGAAAGGTTCAATGGAGCGCAATTGGTGCATCCAATGTCTTTCCCTGTCTAGACGCAACTGTCTGGTGCGTTCTAGGGGGGGGGGGGGGGGAGAGGGGGGAGTGCGGATATACTCTATGTGCACTTTTAGAGCAAGACCCTGGTGGTCATTTTGGGCAAAATGTCTGCCCAATGGCTGTGCAATGACTTTGTTACTGATGTAACGAAAGTGTTCGCGCAATCTGTCTTTGAGTGGGCGCATCGTTTGCCCCACATATTGTTTGTTGCATGTGACACAGGTAAGTAGGTACACTAGATTGGAACTTTCACAGCAACCTCCCTTGGGGACATGGTATGATGGTAAAAAAAAAGAAAAAAAAGAAAAAAAATGTGTCCATATTAGTTGTGTATGTTCAAGTGTATTTACAATGCATATGTAAATGATATTATAGATATAACACATTACTATGTTTATATGGCATAACAACAAAACCTAAATATATAAAAAATACCCTCCCCCCCCCCCCCCCCCCCCCCCCCCGCCAAAAAAAATCAAGTGTATTTTCACACAATCTAGACATTTGCCACAAAACAGGTCTTGCCAGGCTGAAAATGTAACAACTTCTAGGGCTCAGGAAAGCTACAGCTAAACTTTTGTTTGGCTGAAATGAAATGAAATTTCTCAATGTTTCTGCATCCATATTTCAGAAATAGGCAATGAGAGGAATGAGAACTTGACTCAGAGATTCTAGTATTGATATTCAGTATGGAATGTTTCTGCAAAACATTTGACACTTGGAAAATACTGCATCACTCCTTTAAGTTGCTTTGTCCTCACCTCACAAATAACAGGCTACGTGGCACTCTTGATTTAAAACTGTGATCAGGTACACAAACATCCCTTTGCAACCAACATCATTAATATTTTTTATTTTTTTAATGAAATATGTGTGAGTCAGTCAATCAAAGTGGCCTTGATGATGAAGTTGATCTTGTGGTTGCAAAAGTCTGATGTGGAAGAAATTAACATAATTCACAGAAATAACTACCAGGCTGTGTGACTTTCGGAATTAGGTCAAGGTCAAAAACCATTTTAAAAAAAGTTGGGAAAAAATTGCAACACCACTTGGTCAAAAAATTATGAACTAGGAGTGCTCCTGTGTGACATCAAAGCAACTGGGTAAGTGGTTTCATTGGAGATTCTTTTAATTTAAGATCCCCCCCCCCCAAAAAAACAACAACAACAAATCCACAAAAATCCAAAAATCAATGGGGTGTTACCATCTGAACTACATGGTAGAGACACAGCCAAGGTACATCGCCACCAAGTTTGTAGTGAATCTGGCAGACAGTTTTTGAAAAAAAAAAAGCGAAAATGTGAATTGTGAATGAAGGGATGGAGAGTGATGGCATAAGCTCTGTGGACTAACAAGTCAGCTGAGCTAAAAAAGAGTACTAGTACTAAAAGTTAAGGAACTGGTCCACATTTTGAAGCTTGTTGATTAGTCCACACAATCAACCAATGACGAACAAAATTGGATTCTGTGATGATCATTGTCATTTGTACCTTGTTTTGTTAAAATTGGCAATTTTTATTTGAGATGTAATAAAATAAATCACGATATCTAATACCGACAGGTTATTTGTCCAAAGACAAAACTAAGCAAGAAATATATAGCATTTGTAAAGAAAAAATTATGATTTCTCTAAAAAACCTTGTGTTTGTAATTTAGATTCATTTTAGGGGCAATCTGACCAGTTTGCCACATTATTTATGCATACATTCAGCAAATATTACAATTATTTACAGAATTTTGCATCCCAATTATCAGGTTTGCCTCAAACTGAATCATTTTTGGGGCCTAGATTAATTTGAATGGCCACACTGTTACGGTATCCCTCGTGACAAACTAAAAAGTTCATTGACGAGGAGACCTCCTGAAACTGGATCAGTTGTGTGAACAGTGACATTAACTTCAAACTGACAAAAACCTTCTGACCAGTGGTTAAATGGCAAGAGCCATACTTTTTTAAACTTATTTTACCAGTAACGAAAATTAATCAAAGGAGAATCGTAGATGAGACCTGCCAAGACAACATGTCCCAGGCCAAAAGCCTTCCTTAGTATGGGCTGGGAACTTACCGGCCAAATATAGAGCTTTTCATTTGACCTTAATACCAAGTGAAAAGGTTTAAACTACTCAATATTTCTGATCACATTGAAACATGTATCCATACAGATGCTATGGACCCTTCTGACCATCTTGAGTGAGAGAGGGTTAAATACTAATGCAATACATGTAACCTTAAGATAAAGATGACAGCACTCACAATTAGCACACCACAAACATAATGCTTGTCACAATGTAGCTTTTCAGGGCCCATTTTTCCAGCAGTAGTCTGATAAGTATCTCAAGCCCCTGCCTAATGAATTGGAACTGAAATTTAGCTGGGTTAGGTACTGCCTATTGAATGAGTCATGTGAATTTGAATTTTATCCTCATGGTACATGTGAAGATACTGATCTGCGCAACTTTCAATTCCTATAGTCATGTGAAGATACTGATCTACTCAACATTTACCATCAATTGAACCCTTTGTGACAAATTATCCCATTGGACATCATAAGTAGTCGTGCTGCCTCAAGGTCGCAAATTCATAATTTGGGTCATACCCTATTTCTTACTAATAAGCCCTAAATATATATACATGTACATGTATTCAAGTCTTCAAATTCTTCTGATTCTTGCCTTTACATACTGAACAAGAACACAAACTCGTTTACTGCTTCTCTTTTTATATAAATCTGTGACATGCACCATCTTACTGACCCTGTGCCCTTTTTAGTTTTGCTGACCAGGACCACTTGTCATTGACCCAGACTCAGTAAACCTTGTCAATTGCTGTCAAAGAGCTGATTTCAGCAGATGAAAACTTTCACTCATTACCTATCCTTATGCACCTGACTCGCTTCTTGAACAGACAAACTTGCATGCACTCTCCACTCCACACAATTTATAGAAGTGAGTGTAAAAAAAGAAATATGGAACTTAAGATGCACGGGAGGCAATACATAGACAAATTTTAGTTTAAAAAAATTAGTAAATAACTGGTCGTATTTATCCTGAAAAAGATAGTATGGTTATACTCTGAATTCTAATTCCTTCCATGGAATATCTGTTGATAGTGCCTGATGCATGTGCATGGGAGAATTCTACTTTTTCACGCTGAATCATTACAGTGATCCCGGTCTTGAGAGACTACTCTAATGAAAGACCACCTGTCATTAAAGACCTCTTTTTAAAGATACTGTGCTCAGTACTTTTCATGTTATTTTTACTTCCTATGAGATACCATCTGCCTTAATAGACCACAATTTGGTCACCCTAGGGGTGGTCTTTAAAAACAGGTTTTACCTTAGTTAGGTTGGCTAAACATTACTTGTGTTTAATTTCATGTAAACACACTGTAAGTCAGGGACTGGTTTACCCTTACAAAATTCTAAGCCAGCTTGGGAAAGAAAAGCAAAAATGTCAGAAATACAGCAATGGCCTCCAATAATTCAAAATGAAATCAGTTTGCTATTTACAAATTCTGTCAGCCAACGTGAAGAAACATAACCATTTGGCGAATGACTTGGGCATCATCAGGTGCAAACACTTAACATGCAAACAAGGGTACAAAACGATTATACATATAGGATTGCAAAGAATATAACAACTAACCTCATTTCTGTTGCCACAGACACAACAGGGAAGTGAAAGAATAGAAGGTTGCAGTATCCTTCAGTCAGAAAGGCTAGAGTTTTGTACTCTCATTATTTTCCATAGTACACATGTAACTTGCAACTTAATAACTTGAAACCAACATATACAGAAACGAATGTCTCACTGTAAATCTATATGAAGAACTTAAATGATTCTGAAAATTGTATTTAATTAGCATCTGAAGTTATGATTTTATTACAGGCTACTTTAAAATGCAATCCAATGTGATGACACTATTCCCGGCTACAAGAATTGTGTGCTGGATTGTGTGTTCAGCAACACATAAAATGTTAACTGTGACTTTTCCTGTCAGGAGATTCTCTTTTCAAATTTGTCAAGGTTATTCTGGCTGAAAAAGCCAAGACAAATGTTCCTCAGTTGCAAGTCAGGTCATTCAAGTTTACCATAATAAACAGTTCAATGCAAATAATCACTTCCAGTCTTCTGTTTCCTGTGCACTGTATTTAGTTGAATACACATAAAATTGCTCATTGTAACCGTTCCTTTTAATATGATGTTGACAAATCACTTAATCAGTTGACTTCAACTGTTGCTGTCCAGTGGCAGCAATTCCAATCACTGATTACACTATGAAGTCCTGCAACAGCTTTTCATTTTCCAAACTGACTAGTCTGCCTGTGCATTAATGCACTCCTGAGTTTGTGTACCATTTTCAGAGATAAAGTGTCAAAGACAAAAGATCTGAAAGGTTTAGCAAACATGATTTCAACCATTCACAATTTGACATGGTTAGTATTGCAAAGTTATACTAACTAATTACAGACCATTGTTGGTCTGCTGGAAAAATATCAATGTGAAGTTCGCATAATGTTTTGCACATGCAACGTGAAATGAATAGCAACTCTTTACTTTTGAAACACTGTCAAGCCAGTGGATTTGATCAATATGCTCAAGACATATAGCAGGTCGAAACCCATAAAGAGCACAATCTGAGGCAGCCAAAAGCCACATCTGCATGCACCATACCAGACAGCCATGCATCTCATTTGGCATTAAAGTTGATACCTAATGAACGAAGAAAATATCCCAAATTCAGGCCAACTGTAAAAACAATGTCAGACATTTAGACCTCCTTACATAAAGAATTCAGTCACTGTGAAGTTTTAGCCGGTACATGCAAAGATTCTACAAATTCTTGTGAGGGCATACCCACACACATGTCCATGTATTTTCAAATCACTTGCATGGGTCTCCATCTGCCCACTCTCACATCTTGCTTACCATTGGATCACCAAAAAGCAATGCTCAGACAGTGCAATTTTCAAGCTTTACTATTTGGTCCAACTGGAAACTGGCAATAAACACCTATCAACCTGTAAAATTAAACTCACACAGTGTTTAAAACCTGACAATGGTATATGCAAGGTCTGAAGCTTCACTGTGTAGTGTGACTGGCACAATGCTACCCAGTAGGACCCAATCTTCCCCTACATCAACACCCCAGGATACCATCTCACTTATACCACTCAGTGAGACTCTTACATCCATGCACTCATGTAGACTGTCACTGTTCTGCCAATAAATCATTTGAAATTTCTTTTAACTGTGTCCACCTCAATCAAAATTGTTCAATACGATTGAACAACTTGACTTTTATCTATCTGAGACTATGATAAAAAAATTTGTACTGAGGATTGCCATCATGCTGTGTTATTCTACAGACATGTCTGGAAGCCAAAGCCACTGAAACAACAACAAATATGCATACACATACCACAACAATGCAAAGCAAGATCACAATTATCGCTCAAAACCCATCCAGCTTGCACGACCTCAAAATAGCAGTTTAAATTCCAACGATAAACAGTTCACAATCAACGCAAAAACATTTGAAATTCCACCATTATGCTGCAACTGCCAACAATTGTCCTTCACATATATCCAATTCCAAATATTTGGGTGTGCTATGGAACAGAAGAGACACAACAGGGCAGTTCCTTTCTATCTTGTAACTAGAAATGTCGGGGACCACTTGTGGTCAAACAATTCTTACATCATGTACATGGTAATCAAAAGGCCTTTCATGGTGGTTGTTTGTTTTCAACAATTGACAGTGTTTTCTTTCATTACACTCGCATATTTTTCTGCTGCAGGACAGGAAACTGTGCATGCTATTTATTGTCTACACCATGCTTGCCACTGCTCCTTGTGCAGCTCTGCAGTCGGTAAAACTGTGCTCATGGTTAGTGTTGGTGCAAGCCAATTTACATACAGGTACATTCAAACCTTCTTTCAGCAACTTTCAAAACAGCTGCTTTTTAATATGAGGCACAAATAACTAAAAAAAATACTATGTAAAGTCAAGAGCTGCCCTGAATAGGCGATATTTCCAGACAAGGTCCATAATATATGTATATCACCTCATACACACTTTCAAGGTCACAATCTTGAGATGTATGGCTCCATATCTGGAAGTTTTAATTCAAGCAACATCAATACAAATATGTAAAGGCTATTTATTTATTTTTATATATATATATATATTGCTTTGACTTGGTTCACTTGTGTTAAAAAAGGTGGATTCATTATGGGGTAATACCTCTATGTTAAACTTCAATTCATTCTGACTTATTTTTTATTATTATCCATTTGTTTATTTTGATTTTTTTTTCAGTTTTTATGGGAATTTTACATTTCAATTCCTCATAATGTGAGCTTCCATACTCCGTTTTGACACCTGGTATGAAAGCAGTGATTTTGAATTGCTTTGCACATAATAGAAAGACAAGGCAAGTGTTGATGAAAGTAGTACACAAGATGTGCTAAAATGCCTGACTGGTTTCATTCATAACTGGACTCATCAGAGGCGAGGGATTTCTTACAACCCCAAAGCAAACATAAATATTTATGTAAACTAGTTACAGGGGGTTGGTCTCTGTCCCAACTCTCTACTCTGTGATTCAACACCTCTGCACCCAATGCTGCAGCTGTCACAAAAGCAACTGCACTCCCACGCATGACTTGTCTGGGACAACAAAATACCACTAACCATCACCTTTACCAACATAATCATAAACAAGTTCAGTGAAATGGAGGGACAAGAGAGATAAGCAAGATCAGAGGACTCATATACATTGTGTACGTCCACTCCTGAATCAGCATAAGTTATTTAATTTGCAGCACTACACCAGTCTTGCCTAATGTCAAGCCCTGGCTAGCTTGTTTTCAATTATTGTATTACCCCTTTCAAATGTATGGGACACAACTGAAAATTTAAACTAAGCCTCAATTGCAGATCTATAGTTAGGTTGTTGCCTTTTCCCAACTACTGTTCATAAATTAATGTAATTTACTTGCCTGCATAACAGACAAAGTTCCATGTATTATTCATAGCATACACATATCATCAGCCCTTTGCAGGGCTTGACATTGAAGCAAGCCCTGTTGTCTGGAAAAGCTAACGTTTCTATCAGAACAAGTAAATATTTTGAACTCCATAGAGATTTAACCCAATGTTACTTGTACCAAATGGTGCAAAAAATACCTGTTTCACAAGCATATGTAATGAAAAACCTAAATATCAAGCCCTGCTTTGCCTACATGAGGTATGTTTATCTTTGAAAGTCAGATATGATTCAAGAAGATGTAACAGATTGGCAACCTTGAAATCTGTCAAATTGAAGATATTTAGCTGTTATAAAATATACAAATAAATTCCAATTTAAATCAGCAGAATCAAGCTGCAAAGTCAACATTTATTGAGACACAGCACCAACAGTTGAAGTATGTAACAAATGTCAACCAACTTAAACTTGTACTCCTTCAACCCTGCTGGTTAGCATCACGTTTCCTCAAGTCTATGAAAACAGCAAAAGGCATGCACATAACACTGGAACAGAGCATTTGTTACACATTTAAGATATATTTGACAGGGCCACAAGTTTTGCACTTCTTTTATCCTCACACCATATAATGTACTGATATTATGTACATGTCCAGCTTTGTCATTTTTACATTAGTGAAAGGCGATGAAAGGTTGATTTTTTAGACCCAGCCATCGGATCGATCACTGTTTTTGGCCTTGGATTTTTTATGTCATGTATTACAAAAGAACAGGAAGTCAATCCCAGACTTCCAAAACAGTTCAGACATCCAAGCCTTTCAAATTGCCGTAACCTGCACCTATTATCCACCATAAAATGATCATCAAAATTACAGGAAAAAACATTTAAACTCTTGTGCACCACTTCCCCATCTTTTCATTGCAGTACATGTACATCAGAGTGTGAAATGCCCACAAGTTGCAATCTCTGTGTGTGTATGCTGATGCACACAGGTTCTGTACCCCCACATATGAGGGGCATGCATTTCCCTGTCCCCTGCATCTGGCTTTTGTTAATATTGGTAGTAAAGTGTGTCACTTTTTTTTTTTTTTTTTGATTGCATTTAAGCTAAGAAGACTCCCTGTTTTAATTCTCCTCAGATGTGGCCCTCATCAAGTCAAATAGTCAATACTATGGCAAGCCTAGCAACAGACTATCAGCTGGAGTGAAATTTCTTCACTGGATGACAACTGTCATATGACCTATTTATCATGTCACTGTCATTTCTTGAAACAGATCAAAATTTGTATTTAATTCCGGCCACATTCAACAGGTGTTGAGCGCATGCTGCTTGGTATGTTCCTGTGTTCATTTGCTGAAAATATTGGCACAATGTCCCGTGCATTTTGAGTGGTTGCATACCATGTTTCTTCACTGTCACAAATAATCAAGGTAAAATGTGGTAACATGTACCCCTTGGAAAGTCTGCAGTACCTTTTTAGACAAAAGCAAGACTGCTATTGACATTAGTGTCTGTGGAAGAAGGGCAGCTGCCTTATCTTATGCGTCTGCTGTGCAGACATGATAAAACTGAAAGTATACATCTGACAACACAGGTGCAGTACTGACTACTGTGCAATAGAAAGACCAGCCTGGAAAAATATCGCACTGATTGAACCAGCAAATTACATTTTAAAATATTCTATTATGCAGAGGTGCGAAGTTGCCCACCATATAAAACGGGTGCTCAAGCTGAAAAATGTTGCAAAAAGCGGGAGTCCTATTATATTATAATGGAGGAAACCTGTGAAAAAGCAGGAGACAGACAAATTTGGATGATTTATTATTAGAAAAACAGGAGATCTCCCACCAAATCGGGAGACTTGGCACCTCTGTTTATGATGAACTTGAAACTTTTGCTTGACAAAAATCTGGGCCACCACTGCAACAGATAACACAATCATTTGCAATTTTCTCAGGCCTTGTATCCACATGAATGCAATTAATTGCACATGGAATGCTTTAATATTTAAAAATCTCACAGTACAGGCAATGAACTTCTTGTACAGATTATCTGCTCAATGCAAGAGCAGCATTGTTCAATCATTGATTATTTAAACATGATAAAAGATACCTTCAATGTCACTAATTTACAACATGGTGCTGAACACTATTGTTTCTCCATATATTTACCCTAACACCTTGGACTGTTCAATGAACCAAAAATGTTTGTCATAAAAATAAAACAAAATAAATAAATAAGAATAAAACTTCCATCTGTTGACTCTTCAAAAAGATCAACGTAACCCGAATAATCTATTTCTTGTAGAACCTAGGCGACGAGGTGATTGAAGGAGTGAGTGATGAAGTCGGGTTCAGTTCTATGATGGTCCTATTGACCTGCTGACCAGTCACTTCATCGGCCAGGAAGTCGCAGAACCGACTGCCGCACGAGCCCCGCGCACGACAGTGATCTTTGTGCGGACAATAATGTTGTCTGCGCAGTTTTGCGGGCTCCGTGCGCGGTCTTTTACAACCAGTTTTACAGACTTTTTTTCCCCCCTGTCAATACAATTCACACAATGTCTCTTTCGTCCAACAGTACCACTACTACTACTAGCACTAGACAAGTTTTACGACGAGGCAGACATGCAGCCTAGTGTTTTCATGAAGTTATGGGGCAGCCCACCACAGGCATAGCACGTACACGAACGTGAGGCAAGTTTCCAGTGCTTTGCAACCTGTACCTTTGTGATAATCTGGACTTGTGTTTCGTTTGTACGCCTTAACGGGCGATTCCTTACCTTGTGACAGCTTTGTTAAGGTAACAACAGTCGCTCCTCTTAGATTGTGGATGATGTTCCGAACTTCACAACTTGAACTGTGACTGTCCTGGCTGGTGCAGTTTTTGTTTAGCCATGCGGCGCCATCGTCGGTATACGAGGTCACCCGGATGACATCCCCGGAGGTCACATGTGACGTCATCTTGTCACCAAATGGGGATCCGTCGTTGTGGAAGTGTATCAACAGACATTTTGATTTCCCAATAAATCTATCTTTCTTTCACTTATCGGTTGTTTTTGTTGAGCACTATACACAGAAATTCTAAATTAAGCACAGATACAGCTCTGTAGGTGATACTGTGCACCTCACTAAGAATAAACAAGATGTTTTTATAAATCAATATGTGATCCATCTTCATGTTACCCAATCAATATTATGACCCCAAAGCATGGTCTCTTCATTTTGAAATTGGGGGAATTTGCAAATGAGAATCTAGACACATCCGATGGTACATGACCTGAGTCACAGTCTTTAAATTTAAAATTTGGGGCAATTAAAAATGTTAAATATTAAATTTCAAAAGTATAATTTGAAATACCATTCAAACTTCTGTGATAGCTTTGTGATATAGCATCATGGACCTACTATCTGTAGTAGGTCCATGATAGCATCAAGTGAACCGTAAATCTTGTTCATATTTAATTTAACAAAAGGCCCATGTGCCTAATGCTCTGCTGACCACCATCACCAAAAAATAATTTCCTGAAAAGTACTGTATATTGCTTTATTTTTGCATCTATAAATTTTCACAGTTTTGGTATTTTTGACATTTTCACAGTAATTTTACTTTCACTGTTTTGGACAATTTCTATTCAAACCATTTAAAAAAAATACTATGTATTTCACTGTTTTTATTTCATGGTTTTGTGCCATCAGCAAAACAAGTGAAAATAACAGTACAGCAAAATTAAGGCAACCTACAGTCTCCCCCCCCCCCCCCCCCATGAACTTGAAAAAGTAATCATCATCCATATTATGCACTATCACACTTCCACATTGTACATACTTGTGGCGTATCTGGTGATCCAAAAAGTAGGTTACCAAGAGTTTTATATACAATTTTCTCAAGTGCAATTCTAATCTGGAGGCTCAATTCTCTTTGCTATTGATTTCGAAGCTACACCCTGCCATTACAAAATCACCTGTTCCAACTTAACAGGTATACTGACCTAACAAAAATAGGTAATGGTCACTGATCTCACATAACATATTAGCATTGGACATGATCTATATATCCTATTAATTTGGCATGTCTACTTAAATTAATTTTTGAAACATGGAATTTTGTGTCAAAACACTTTTACTCAAAAATTCCATCAAAGTATACATGGTTCCACCAGCATCATAAGCAACTAAGATTTTGACCTCTTCTACAATCCCCCTAAATTTTGTGAAGATCCATAAAAAAATACAGATGCTGAACTAGTAAAATGATTTTCACATTTTGACCTGTATATTACATAACACTGTTGGGGGCCCACCAACATTGATGTCGACATAGATTTTCGTTCACTTCATAATTAAGTTCTAAAAATATATATGTGGGCCTAAATCAGAAACTGTGGGGGTACAGAGCATTCACAAGATTACTCTTATATTCCAACTGGCCATTTGACCATGACCTTCAACTCGGATTAAAAAATTGTTATATTCAAAATGTGTGCCCTGAATCCAGCTTTTCATACATGGTCTGTCTGTTTGATCAGATAATAACTTTTCGAGTAATTGTAGAAAAACAATAAAATAAACTTTGACAAGTGCCAAAGTCCATAATCATTGGGTCACGGTGACTGAAAAATTAGGTCACCAAGTACAGTTTTATGTACAATCACAGATTGCCTCCACGATCTATGGTACAATGTAATCATATGCAATTTTGATCTGGAGGCTCAATTCTCTTTGCCATTGATGTCCAAGCTACATTCTGCCATAACAAAATTAACTCTTTCAACTTTACAGGCCTGGTGGCCTAACAAAAATATGTCAAGGTCTCTGATATTACATAGCCTAAAAGCATTGGACATGGTCTATACATCATATAAATTTTGCAAGTCTCACTCAATCACTTTTGAGATGGAATTTTGCATCTTGAAACACATTTTGGCTCATAATGTCAAATTATAGGTGGCACCACTAATATCAAATGCAATTGTGATTTTGAACTCCTCCACAATCCCACTTAATTTGATGAAGATCTATTAAACATTAAGGATGCTATAGAGTGGTCACAAGATTTTCACATTTTGACCCATATATTAAATAGTGCAGGTAGTGCCACCAATATCAAACTCGACCTAGATTTTTATACACTTGACAAGCCTCCAAAGTTATATGGTGTTTTCTTGAAAACCATGGACTGTATAGCACTCACAAGCCAAAAGTTTAGGGACGGACGGACAAACATGAGTGATACCAGTTTATTAGCTCTACTGGCCAAAGGTCTGTGTGACCTTTGGCCAGCAGAGCTAATAAACTTACTTGTACAGGCTAAAGGGGCCATTGCAATAGTTGCCCACATCATCCGTTGGGTTTATGCAATACACTACCATACACCCTTTTGGGTTAAAAAAAAAAAAAAAAAAAAAAAAAAAAAAGAAGTTGTCTGGTGAAATTCAGGCCAGTGGTTGACATCTTGTTGCACACAAATGCAACACAAGCACAAGAGGTCTGTGTAAACAGCTTGCTACAGCTGACCTTGTCATTCAATCCATAATTCCCACTCTGGTCTAGGGGATGAGGATTTTGGAGAGGAAGTAAAAAGGCCAGGTTTCAGAACTATCCGAGTGAATGTTTTGTACAAGTGAAAACTGGGGTGAGAAAACAAAAATTTGTTAAACAAGAGGCCCATGGGCCTAATGCTCTGCTGGCACCGTGGCTATATTGCACCTATTCATTTCAAAGTTGCAAGTCCTCAAGTGGCTTCTGAACATATAAAGCTTATGTAAATTTAGTGTATAAAATGTCCACCAGATGGTATTTGCTCCATATGTAATCATAGCTCATTTATGCAATTCCTGTGATGGATATTGTTGCATTTGCCAAGACAAGCATGAATGAATCCTTAACCTTGTGCCCTCAGTGACATTGGGATAGAATAATAAGGTCACCTCTTGTTATACAAGAGGCCCATAGGCCTGGTGCTGTGCTCACATTCCCATTGATGTCGAAGCTGCACTCTACCATTCCCAAATCACCTCTTTCAACTTTACAGGCAGGGTGACTTCACAAAAATATGTCAAGGTCACTGATATTATACAAAATTCTAGCTTTGGACATTGTCTATATATCCTATAAATTTGGAAAGTCTAATCAAATTACTTTTAAAGATATGGAATTCTATATCTTAAGACACATTTTGGCTCATAATTTCCGTCAAATTATAGGTGGCACCACTAGTATCATTAACAACTTATGCTTAGACCTCCCCACAATCCCACCAAATTTGAAGATCTGCCAAAAATTAAAGATGCTAAAGTGTTCACAAGATTTTCATATTTTGACCCCTATATTACATAACCTTGTGGGTAGCGCCACCAATATTGAAATGATCCTAGATTTTTATATACCCTAGAAGTTCTGAAAGTTATATAGGGCTAACTTGAGCAATCTGGATAGTATTGTGGTCACAAGATTTTCACATTTTGACCTGTATATTACATAATACTATAGGTGGCGCCACCAACATTAATATTGACAAAGATTTTCATGCACTTTATAACTTCCAAACGTTATATGGGCCTATTTCAAAAATTGTGGGGTGCAGAGCATTCACAAAATGACCCCTATATTCAAACTGGCCATTTGACCTTGACCTTCAACTCCAATTAAAAAAATGTTATGTTCAAAATATGTGCCCCACATCTAGCTTTCCATGCATAGTCTATTTGTTCAAATCAGGTAATAACTTTTTGAGTTATCAACGAAAAACAATAAACTTGGGACAAACGCCGATTTCCATATTAACTGAGTCACAGTGACCCAAAAAGTACTTTACCAAGTACAGTTTTATGTATTATGTGATCAACTTCAATTCTGATCTGGAAGCTAAATTCTCTTTGCCATTGATGTCCAAGCTACACCCTGCCATTACAAAATCACCTTTTCAACTGTACAGGCATGGTGACCTCACAAAAATATGTCAAGGTCACTGATATCATGTAACATTCTACCTTTGGCCATGGTCTATATATCATATAAATTCGGCAAGTCTAATTCAATTACTTTTACAAGTATGGAATTTTATATTTTAAAACACATTTTGGCTCATAATTTGAAATTATAGGTGGCGCCACTAGTATCATTTGCAACTTAGAGTTTAACCTCCCCCACAATCCCACCAAATTTGGCTAAGATCCACCAAAAATTAAAGATGCTAGAATGTTCACAAGATTTTCACGTATTGACCCCTATATTACATAATGTAGGTGGCACTACCAATATCAAAAGGGGCTTAGATTTTCAAACACCCTATAGGTTCTGAAAGTTATACTGGGCTAACTTGAAAACTGTGGTATTGCACTAACAAGCAAAAGTTTATGAACAGAAGGATAGACATGACACTTGAAAATTGTGGACTGTATCACATCCACAAGCAAAAGTTTATGGCTTGAAGAACAGATGAAAAATCACATAAGCTCTGTGAGCTACAAGTCAGCAGAGCTAAAAAGGATCCATCAGTTTTCGGTGATCCAGATAACTTACCTACCCCACAACACTACATACCCTTTAGTTCTCATACATGCACAAAATCTCATGCTAATGTGCCAAAGCATAAAAGATGGGCACAAAGATGACAACCCCATCAGTCAATCAGCCAAGAAAGTACATGTAAAATACAAAGATCACAACTTGGTATCTCAGATACCACCTGAACAATTTCTGATGGCTGCAGCTTTCCATCACTGACACCACACTTCAAATCAGAATTCTATATAAATACACAAAGCTGGCAATCTTGTTTACACAGAATGTGTATGTATGAAGTAATTTACAAAGAACACACAATGTATTGTCAGTTTTCTTTAATGCTGAATCATAACATAGGACTATAATGCAGAGAAATAGTCGCAGAAAACAGACTAACTTGAATGTTTTCTCTATTCCCCTTCAGTGTCTTTCATTATGAAGAAAATAAGCTTGAAGTCTTCGTAACTTTAACCTCAACAAAAGTAACAAATATTAAATGTACAGCACAAATCCTAATTTTGAATGCTGGATGTGTAATACATCAGATTGAACAAAGTTTGTAAAATCACGAGTTTTACACAGTGAAAAGTTTGATTGTCCAAGTACTCAACTTTAAATGTAAACAGACACCTGAAAGGTGATATTACAAATACTACACCAGGTATATCAAGATGGGGAGTGTTCAGTTCTGTCACATTTCCTCGCATCAGTATTTCTGTCAGCTGTTGCATCTACACTACACTATGTTTGCTACTTACAATAGTGCTCTGCACCATTAAATTATTTCCAAGCATTTTACTTAGAAAATGAGGTATGAATTACAGTGCTTTTCAACATAGGCCTGCTGTATTTCATGAACTGCATCGACCATAAAACAATTTCTAAGAAAGCCAAGACTTTTTTTCTTAAATTCTGCAAGCTCAATTATTCTTTTTGTACCATATTGAACATAAGCACACATCGAGTGCCATACAGCAGTTCCTGCCATTTTGGACAACCCCTACTACTGGGCAAAAGTGCTCATATATGGCAAGGGGTCTTTCATTGCAAGCAACTTAACACAGAAATAGGGCCCAGTGTCTTCAGTGGGTGATCTTAAAAACTGGTCTCTCATGAGAGGTGGTCTTTAAAGCAGGTACCACTGTACTTGCATCATGGAGAAATATCGTATTTTCCTTTTTAAACACCCAGGGTGCTTCACAAAGTTAACAAAAGTAAGCTTATTGATGACCTATATTTCCAATATTTCCGAGGAATTAATATATAAATGATCATCAAACAGTGAATATTTAGCATTGTTTATATTTATGGATTTAGGAAACAAGTTGAGACAATTAAGAGGGCAATGACCTTTAAAAGGAAGAATTTTTTCTTTTTTTGTTTTTTTTGTCAGGTTTCTAGTTTACACATATATCAGAACACCCTGATTGCCATCCACATGATATACATAATATTTATGGTAGCTGCATGATGACATTACCCTTTAAACTTGCAACTTGAATGGATTTTCCAACTTTGGTCTATTACATAAACGCCAAACACTTAACAAAACACGTTAACTAATTTGGTAATTTAACTTTCAATACTATTTTCTTGCAATTCAGTCACACTCACCCATTCATGAGATGAAGTCCATGTTGTTCTTGTTACATTTTAATTCCACTTATTTTTTTTTTAATAGTAAAGGCATTTAATTTCTGTTTCAGAAGTTTTTAACTGAATTAGAATTCCAGGGTTTGCAATATGTCAAACTTCAGTGTTTACACGGTTACCTGGATGCAACACGAGTCATGACATTTTCTTCATTTCCAGACATCTCTTTGGTACACATATCACACAGACCATTTACAAAAAACAAATGTCTGTGAGAGTGACTATTATTTCACTTATGATGCAACCACTTATTCATTGTGCATGTATCAAACAAGTGTACTTCAGCCAGGTGCTCGGGTATGCTTCCAGAGCACAAAATCATTAATTTGACTGTGTCTCTGCAGAACTAGTTTTGTAACAAGCCCGGGATTAATGACTACTTCATGGAGTTGTTCAGATGCAACAACGTTGGCGTAGAAACAAATTAAAACCAAAATTTGCACCTTGAAAGTAAAATTTAAACGCAGTCCAAACTGAAAAGGCCACAGTGCACTTTCCACAAACCTTATTGCAAGCAAGAAAATAATACTAAGTGTAATTAAGCATTTTTTTTGGGGGGGGGGGGGGTTGAAAAAGCTCAGCATTTCATCTGCAGATAATTTTGTATGTACCCTTTGAAATTTTATACATGAATCGAGATTTAATTTGCTTTTGGAAAGACTCATCAGTGCTGAGGCAACCTTGCAGCTTAGGTATCAGTCACCAGTGCCACATACTGCAACAATACTACACTGAGCCACTGTTCAGGGTTTGGAAAACTGGGCCCTGGGTAATTAATTCATTCTGTTTCTCCACTTGTTTTCTCTTGCCCGTTGCATGCAAAACAGACTAAAAACAAAATAATAATCAAACACAATGTATGTTTGAATTAATGTATGCACACAAACAGGAACTGCCAGCACTAGTGACAAAATTCAAATTGCAACTTTAAATATTTGTGTTATAGCTCTTCTTGCAATTTTTTCACTCCTCACTTGTTTGTGTGATATATGTACAAGTACCAATTTACATTCTACAGTAACTAGGTGCCAAGTTAGATGAGTTTAACTCGCCTGGAGCCTTCTGCCCTCATATACCTACCACCTACGCACATACAAATGTTAAAAAAAAAAAAAGTTCACAGTTTCATTCAATAGGTAAAATGATGAGTTGGAAAGTTAATAAGACTTCTTGTAGCAAACTGTGTCTCTGTGTATTGGTCAACCATATTGTAATGAACCTGATGCAAATTTTGCTCCTCCCCCCCCCCCCCAAAAAAGAAAGAAATTTGAGGTATATGTACAATTTGGTAACACATTGCCATCGCTTGTGATTTGCACACACCAATATGACAGCAATTAGCACAGTTTTAGCAAAGTTAAATGTGTCATACCATGCATGGTATGGGACCGCAACAGCCTGATCATAGAAAAGCCCCATATGAGGTGACATATTAGTACTGTTGCAAAGTTTTACAAATCTGTGTTGGCCACACGGCTGGAAATTAAGAAATATGTTTCAACAGTCATTGCAATTCTATATTCCAAGCTATACAACATATTAAAAAGACAAAATATACAAAATAGAAGTCCCATTATTTACATGTCTCTTTGGATTTACAAGATAAATGTTGTTTTCAGTAAAACAATAATTACATGTTAGTTTCATTGACAGATTCAATGTGTGTGTGTAGCTTGTAGCAGCTGATAATGCACCAATACAGGATTCCTACCTAAAATTAAAGTCAGACATGCAGGACTGTCAGGCACGGATGCCATTTGTCATATTGGCTTTGCAATACTGGTATCAAAACGTTAACAGCTGCTTTCATTTTTACGAGACAAAACAGTCAGAAATATGCATGATAGGCACTGATGTGTCACATGTGCCTTGGAATACTGGTATTTAAATGTTAAGTTGCATTTTTTTCAAAGACAAAACCCAGCAGATATTTATAAAGGTGAGTCTCGCTAGCACAGGAGGGATTTTTTTAAATATACAGCCCGCACTTCGTCAACAATTACATTGTGATTTGAACAAAAGAACCTCAGAGCTCCAATAACCTTGGTGCCTTGGTTGCTTCTATCAACGACAACTCCAATTTAATGTGTAATTTTAACAGCATCCTAACAGTACCACACTGCCCCATAAATATGTACAGATAATTTGCTGGTGTCCTGTAGTTGTATCATGAACTTTTTTCCACCAGTTGGAGGATAATATGCAGCTTACACTTCAAGTACATGTACAATGTATGTACCTGCTCATCTGAGTTAGTACATACTACCCTGTTGTTTTTTTTGGCCCATGGGAGACCTGGGCTAGGGCAGTTGTTGTCCTGGCCCATGGGAGCCCTGGGCTAGGGCAGTCATTATCCTCCATATGTAAAGTGGGCATCTGGTGGGTCAAGCTTAGCAGAGTACAACAAAAGGACATTTTAAGTTTAAGCAAGCATGTCAGCATGAAAATAAGGTTGGCAAAATCAGGCTCGCTTGTGGCCGTTTTCCCTACTACCTGGTCCAATTTAAAATTATGTAAAATTGCAATGTCCATTTTAAAAATCTCCTTTTGAAATAATGTTCTGTCTGCATCTTCAACCCAAACAGTATATAAGATAAGCTTAAGGCAGTGGCACTAAACATATATCAACTTATTTACAATTTTAAAAAAAGTACATACATGTATAATATATATATATATATATATATATATATATATATATATATATATGTGTGTGTGTGTGTATTCACATATATATATATATACATACACACATACATACACACACATACACACACATGTATACTGCAAATTGACCAGGTATAAAAGTGAACTCACCAACCTGTTCCCTCCCCATTTCTAAAATTTGGAGCAGCAAGGATGTCAGCAAATTACTGGTTGACAAACAAGTTCCCGTTTTTGGCAACAATGCATGTCATTACATTTACACTCCCTAAACTTCAGAGTAAACTGTTATTATTTCTTTGCAACTTCAAACTTTTTATTGTACATTTAAACATGTACTCCCACAACCTAGAGAATGCAGTCTCATGTCATAATGCCAATATACAATGGTATGTAAGCAGCATGCTTTCAGAAACTTGAATGGACGAGAGCAAGCTGTGTACTTGTTCAAAGGTATTCTCTTAAGCAACTATGCAGCTCCTGTTATCCCAGAGGACTTTACTTACTTTGAACAGTGTATTTTGTTGTAAATTTCAACAGATATTTAACTGACAGTGCTAGAATTTTCCTGCAAACTGGCACTTTTTTAATTTTTGCCCATTCTTCACAAAAAGTGAAACCTTAGAATGCAGGAGGGAAACATTGCTATACTTGATCTAAATGTCATCATATCATTTTTTGGGGGTGGAGGGGGGGGGGGAGTTATAGCTTCTGTATGCTTTTTTTTTTTTTCACATTAAAACTATGAGCAGAAAGTTCCACTGAATATACACATATAGCTGAATAGCAGGTTTCCATTTTATGGGTGCAATACAAAATATGAAGTATCTATTAACACGTTTCCATGAAACCCAGTCAAAATACCCGTCCCCATGATCAATATGACCACAGAGCACTGAGCACCAATCGATGTTCTGGATGGAGATGAAAACAATGAATTCTCTGTGTAATGACTGATGGTAATTAATGTTGATGGTGATGAGCAAAGGATTGCATGATGAGGGTAATATTATCTTTAGTCATATTTCCACCACGAGGAAATTTGCCAGTTGTATTATAGCAGATTAACCCAGCTCTTACAGATCTCCTTATGTAACAGCCTAACAGGCAATATACAAGAATTTCTTTGTCAAAATTGCCATCAAGTAAAACAGAGCTATCAAGCACTGATGACCTGCCAGATGTTCTGCAAGCTTTTGTTGTTTTTTTGTTTTTTTTTTTAAACCACGACAAGAATTGGGGGTTTTCTTTTTAAGATAAAAATATACAGGTATAAATGTGAGGAAGCCAATGCTGATCTTGACAAAAAAAATGACCAGTAACATTTTGCTCTGAATGCTCTGTACTTGAAATGCAGTCCGCAAGAAATGTTCCAATTTTTATAGCTCCCTCTAATGGCAGGTTTTGAAGGTAAGGAAGCATCATGTGAATTAATTGCAGAAGCAAGCTGCCACGAAGTTACAGTTGAGATCCACTTCTTCAGTGACCGATGTGATGAATCTGAACCTACTGAATTCCTGGGGCATAGTTCACAGAAAAGAAACAGCACAGGTTATAAGCATCTCAGCTCATGTATGTCTGCAGTATTTCTTCACTGGTACCAGGTCCCCAGTGGGTCAGCTGGTCCTGCAAAGGAAAATAATATTAATCATATATTGTAGTTCTAGAAATTTTAGTGCTCAATTTGATTTCACACTACCACCCAAAGCGCGAAATTAAAATGTGTGAAAAGAAGTAGATTGTACTTTACTACATTGTATGGCATTGGATTGTGCAAAATTAAACACGCGCGAAAATTTCTAGAACTACAGTGGACAAAGTCACAAAAATAAACCAATGAAAATAAACAAATAAATACAACTTCACATGATTTCTTCAAAAATATTAAACACAACTTCATGAAGAAGAAACTTAACAGTAATAAGAAAAATTCTTACATGTACACTTTTAAGTCTTATCTACTCATTTTTTTTAAACATGCTCTTGGCTTTTTCAAGAATTACTTCATAAGGCAATGTCATACTCACAAAATGTGTAAGCACAGTATACAGACCTTTGAAAGTTCTTAAGGACATAAAACCATTTAAATACGATTATATGACAATTTCACTCATGTGCTCGACACACATTCATGTCACAAGCATACCTCCCTGCATGGGGAGCTGTAGCGAGTGAATTTCTTAAAGTCACTTCCACTGAATCAGGAAACCTGCACTTAAAGTATCATGAGTGTATGACAGATAACTATATGGTCCAATGAGAATGACTGCATAATTTTACCTGAGGCAAGTACAGGCATACGCTTGACAGCTTGAAGACAATAGCTTTGTTCTTTGGAGTCTGAAACAGAATGTTAACAACAGGTTAGTCAATTATTTGTCAAGGGTAAAATACAAGAGGACTGTGACAGTCCTACAGTCAGCTGAATTTACAGGCACAGACTGAAGTGGTCCTGTGAACTCCAGAATAACATCAAGATCACTTCTGGTTAAGACCCTCATCACTATTAGCTACTTAACTTTACCTCTCAACCACCACTGCCAAGACCTCCGTGTCTGGGCAAAATCACCTGACAGAATGGAGTTCGGTTAGTCACTCGATTGTTTACAAAAACCTGATGGTACCGGTAGCATCAGCCCTCGGTTCTTTTATATCCGATGGTGACTTCTGGTGCGCATGCTCCCTTGATCTTCCTTCCTCCTCAAGTGCCATTTTGACATGGTCTAAAGAGTTTGCAAGCTCCATGAATTTTTGTTCACTACCACTGTTGTAATGTTCTAGCGCTACTCGCACCTACTCTTCTGCGGAAAATCCATTCTAAGCAGTCATGGACTCTTCAGAGACAAGGATAGCTTATGTTTGACCTACCAACATCTATGGAAACATGGAAGTAGAGCTGGTCATGTTGGCTTGAAATTGAGTTTTCCCAGATGGTATCTGGCCAATCAGATCGCGGACAGAGGGAGGACAGTGCCCACCAGGCAATTGCTGCTTGGTAGCAAACCCTAAGTGTTGATCCCATGACCATTAATTTTCTCCTTCTCCCTTGTTGGGAACAGGTGAGAAGCTGGATTTACGAAGCAGGCTTCATGGCAGCCTGAGACGATGAAGACCATTGATCTGATTGTTGCCAGCAACTTATCCTTGTGTGCTCTTGTGAGCAAATATGTCCGTTTCGTTCTGGTTGGGGACAGGACAAGTGGCTGCTCTACCTACAGGCCCATAAAAAAGCAATAGAGCTAGGCTTCGGCAGCAAGTTGTTGCAGCTAAACGCTTGGCCTTGGACTTTGACTCCATGCAGTCCTCTCCTGCGACTCCACTAGAAAAGCATAGATGATCTCGCATGGAATGCTTGCAGGCTCAGGTGGCTGCTGTCTCTGCACCTGACAACCTGCAGGGGGAGAGAGTAAGAAGAGGAGACGATGCAGTCACAAGCAGGGCAGCAAGATAAGTTAAAAGGGAACGGAAATATGAGGAAAATAAGATACCTGGCGGCGGTGGAGACACTGCAGCATGCAACGAGACTAACCACTACAGTAGTCTCCCTTTTGAGCAACCACCCCTAGCACAGACCAAAAAGCGGTTGTATAATGCAGGTGGTCGCTCATTGGAGGAATCCCACATGTACGACCTAAACCGCTCAAATCCTGAGCAGCCTTCCCCTGGCTGGTGGTAGCGAGGTACGCAAATTTTTGTCACCACCAGCTCATCATGATCGATTACATATGCTTTGAAAAGAAATCATTCATTAAATTTAACAATTACAACCCTTAAAATCTTGATTTAAATAAAGAAGTCTTGCCTGGGTGCTGAAAGGTATGTGTGGCAATTTGAAAATATTTGCTGGTCATGAGTTTTGTCTTTTTCCCATTACGCTCAATGAGACAATAGGCCTGATGTATCACTCGGTACGGAGCCTTCTCTTAGGAAGCAATGTGCTTAAACTGTTGTAAAATTGTTTTGATGGCATAACTCACTGTCTTAACTTTACTCTACTCGTTCGGTGGAGCATAACTCACTGTGTGTTTTGGGTGCCATGTTTATTTCGATCTGAACCGTGGTAAAAATAGATCGACCCACTTCGTCAGTGTCAGTCCCAGTCATGCAGCCAAGCACGTGTTTGATCAGGGTTTTGATCTAGTGAAAGTTATCATCATTCAATTAGAAATGAGATCACTAAATAATAATATTTCTGTGGCTTTGCGCTTATATGCCACGGTTAGGTTAGGCTAAGTTTGGCATGTAAAAAATCGATGACCCATGGGTTGTCGATCTCTGGGAAAAGACTAAGATTGTTTTGGACATTTCCGGAGATCATCGGCAACCTTCGTCGTGCATTTGGATTTGAATCATTTCAAGATGGATTATGTGAACGATTAGGAGTGCGAGCGATCAAGTTCCCATCACAAGTAAATTTCTGCCGATCATTATGAAGTTTAGTTCATAAAACAATCTATAATATCCCGTCATACAGAGAAAGAAATATAGTGGTCGAATCTCTCATATCTGCTATGGAGAGGCCTGCCACATTCACTGCCTTGTAAAAATGTAAATAAATGGAAAGACCCTACGCGAAAATTTGAAATGAGGAATCGATACAGATTGATCAAATTAAAAAATTGTTTTAGGAAATTTACTGTTGAAAGAAGTCCTTTATTGTTTGCACTAACTAAGTTCGACAAGAATCATGTCAATTTTATAACTGGGTGAGTTGCGTGCATGTGTTTTCTTGGCCAACTTGAGGCGTAATGGCTGAATATGGCTCAAATTTGTGTTTTGTGGTCACAAAGTCTATTCATTTTGCATGGTCGCTGGTCCCGTTTAACCGGTGGTCCTTCCCAAGAGGCAAATTATTAAAGAAAAACAACTTTGGCGGACAAATGTGGTCGTTCAAACCAGGTGGTCGCTCATCGGAGGGGTCCTTCAAAACAGGGACAACTGTATATGCATCCCTCCTCTGGGGGATGCATAATAAATGCAACCAGGCCAGCACTTGTCTTTTGCTCTTTTTTTACGTTCCTCAGGCAATCAGACCTAATTTTTTAGCCCTGTGTGCCTTTTCTACAGAGGAGCATCCAATACATATACAGCATGGCTCACATGCAAAGCATCAGTTTATCCCCAGTTGATTTCCAGGTAAGTATGAATTTATATAAATTTTAAGTTAGATTCCAAAGGTATGCACAAATTCAGTCAGCAGCTGTAAATGTGCGATTTATAACCATATACACAGTGTGCAGTTAACCAAAGCCACATGCATTGATCATATATATGTACAGTAGTCCCTGCCTTGAGAGACCACCCCTAGTGCCATTCAAGAAGCAGTCAAAAAAAGCATGTGGTCTCCCAAAGAAGGTTTCACTCTTGCACCACTTGCTCAACAACTAACCATTACTTTGAAATCCCATGCATTATTTAGATTTAAACATGACTGATGTTCACTTCTTACACCCCATTCCATCTTGCAGTCATGTGTTTAGTCATATAATGGTATTATAAACATATTTTTCATTTGTAAACTTGTTTTGACAAATTACTTTATCATTCTTGTACAATATCTGGGTTTTACTTGTCTCAAATGACGATTTTCTGGATGGATAGGTGGTGTTTTGGAGTAAGTTTGGGTGGTCCTTGGTTAGGTTCTACAGGTGGTCTCCCAAAAGAGGTAAATTATCATTAGAAGGTCCTTTTGCACAGCGAAAAATGTTCACATAATGCAGAGGGTCTCCCAAAAGGGGGTCTTACAGAAAAGGGACTACTGTACATGTGATACAAATGTTCAAACTGACTGCCACACAGTGACTGTTCAGATAAGTGTGAATGACATATGGGAATAAAACTGAATGACAATGATACCTGCAGGTGTTGTCTGTCAATAAATAGGAACATAGACTGTGCAGGATTGTTGATAATGAGACCTGTCTTGTCCTTCCTTGCAAGCAAACGCATCAACTGCTTCTCATAATCTGCATGACTGAACTGGAACTCTGCCTGCAATTATCAAATGCAAATTCTGCACACCATTCAAAACTACAGTAGCACTGGTTGACTCTGACCATGTGTTTCCACAATGTTGTACTTGTATGTAATTTAACAAGTGTAAGAATCACGAAATAGAAACTATTGGTGCCAATTTGGCTGGCCAAACATAGTTGTCCCATTTGATGAAATTCAGCTCTGTTAAATAAGTTCAAAGAAGTTTGATTAAAAACCACCTTTAGGATGGCAGGTCAAAGAATCTTCATCCATTTGTATATGCAACAACATTAGCCTACAATGCTACCTATTAGGTCCTGAGCCAAAACAGCCAGGGAAAAATTACATTTTCAACCTTGATTGGCCAATTCCCCTTCAACTAGTGCAAAATGATTTGTCAAGTATTCAAATGAATTATAGAATTGGCTAGCCATTCTCGTTTTTGACTTGCAATTTTATCATTTTGATTAGCAAATGGCTATGTAAATCCAGTTATTTTGTGCCTTGTAAAGCTATTTCTCAGATGCTGAACACCACATGTTGGGCTATGACTGCAAGAGTACAATGTTATGCATTGTTAAGAAATTAGTCAAAATGTTGACTTTGCACCAAAATATAACATGCCACTTGAATCTGCTGAGTTTGATGAAGACAGATCAGTATGAACCTTCCATTATGACTAGGTTAGTCTCAGCTTCCACCAAGAATAAATACATAGTTTTATAGTTGTATATAAAGATGTCTTGCATAGTTTTACTAATAGATGTAGTGTTCTCTACAACTGATAAAAAAGGGAGATTTACTCTAATTTTGCTAAGTCTTTTTTCTAGATTTCTCCCAAGTTATACACTTTTGCAGGGTTTAACATTAAGGAATTATAGTTCTTGTCCAACACCATTTTTTTTAATTCTGAGGGGCAGTTGGTTAATCTCTATCAAACCCTAACATTTTACTTGTCCAGCCTGAAAACTTCATTGTCCCAAAGAGTAGGGCTTGCCCTGTTTTATGACATTTGATGTCTCACAAACAGCATATTTTGATACAAATTAAATTAAATATAAATAAAGCTGCTCATCTACTCAAATTCAATTAAACTTTCAAAGAATTCCCATTTCTGATGTTGTAAAATGATCTAGCTTTGGATTTCCATTTCCTAGGTGCCCCTTATATATATACAGTGTATGTATGTACGTATATATAGATGTAGATATATATATATATATATATATATATATATATATATGCGTGCGTGTGTGCATGTGTGTACATGTATGTTGCCCTGCATTCTTTGAAATCTGCAGCCACAACTGTCATGTTCTTCCCAGACAGACCTCTTTACATCTCTGTCAGTAATCTACTTGCCTCAAGTGGTTTGAAAGGTTCCTCTTCTTCACCTTTCCATCGGGAAAACAATAAGCACTGAATATGATCAATGTCATTCCTTGGCCAAAGAAAGAAGTCCATTTCTGTTGTGCAGCCAATAACATCCTGTGGGAAAAAAAAACAAAAACATTTTGTTACAGGTAGAATACAGTTAGACATAATGAATCTTCACCATTCAAGAATGAAGGACAAGCTTTCGCACTGCAATTCAAAATGTTAAATCACACCAGCGTAAATTCATGATACTGGTATAATATAAGTAATATCCATTAGCAACCCAATTGAAAAGTAACACATTAAAATTAATCACTGATTTAAACAGATGTTGCTTTGCATATTAAATGAAGTCACATCCATACCAATCCACAGAAACTGGTTCCCTTAGTGAAAGAATTACATACATTTAATCTTTATCTCTTACAAGCATCAAGTGCAGTTTTAATCTTCCAGGGCTGGACATCAACAGTTGTCCAAGAGCCCTGGTCAACCAGATAAAATCCTCAGGTCAAATGACAAGTTCAAGGTGCCGCCCTATCGGACAACCACATTTTTATTAGGATCCGTCAACATGATTCTTAACTCCTCAAGTGCCAGTCACTGCTAGTGCCATGCTGACCTTTTGTGGTTCCCCAGTGCCAGTTGTGGCGTTGTCATGCTCGATACATCTCTAAAATTGCATATATTTATTCTGCAGTAATTTACTGGAAATGACCGTTACCACATGGGACTCATTTTTACAGTGCAAAATCATATTATCTTGCTTATTTTACAAGTTATTTGCAAATAGCAGTTGGTCTTATTGCAGGCAAAACTGATATGTTTGGCACTAAATAATTCTTCTTTTGTGCAAATGGAGTCCAGCCCTTAGACGTTGCCTTCATTGGGACCAAATGTACATTGTAGTCAGTTTGCATACACATGTACAGTATTGGCAAGTCCATCGCAATGACCAGTGTTCTTAATTCAAATGAAAAAAAAATAAAAAATATTTCGAATCAGAAATAGGTCTCCTTGTAATGCACATCAAGTGTGCACACTTTCACCCCAAAAGTTAAAAATTAGCGGTAGCATTTGCAGGGGTTCACAATGGTCAATCATGGAGGACACACATGCCATGAGACTAGATACCCCTTTCTCACAAATTTCTTATCCTTCAGAGAAATTTATGTTTCCATATGCCAAAGTTGTATTCATTTAGTGCTTCCTAAATTGGATATAAGAATAAATTTCCATCTGCTTGTACTACGTCTTCTTTATGTCCCAAACATAATTAATATCCCGCTTGCCCACATCTCGGCAGATGAGACTATGGTTCCAAAAACAACCAGGTATGCAGTTATGGTGGGAAATAAATACAGTAGTCCCTGTCTTGAACAACCCATCCAATGAGCGACAGCCTGGTTTGAATGACCACATTTGGTCGCCAACATTTTTTTTAATAATTTACATCTGATGAACAACCACATGTTCAAAGCGACCATGCAAAATGAACAAATTTTGCAACTGCATAACACTAATTTGAGCCATATCCGGCCACTACGATTCAAGTCAGCCAACAAAATATACGCACTCAACTCACCCATAGTTACAAAATTGACATGGTTCTTGTCAAATTTATTGAGTGCAAACAATAAAGGATTTCTTTCTACAGTAAATTACCTTGAAAAAGTATTTAATTTGATCAATCAGTATCTATTCCTCTCTATTTCAAGTTCTGATCAGCGTTGGATCTTTCCATTTATTTACATTTTTACAATGGCAGTGAATGTGGCATACTCCGCATGTATCAAGCCTCTCCATAGCGGATCACAGAGGATTTCAACCACCATATTTCTTTCCCTGTATGCTGGCATATTATGGATTGTTTTCTGAACTAAACCTCATAATGATCAGCAGAAATTTACTTGTGATGGGAAGTAAATTAAATGATTCACTCCCACTCATGATCGTTCATATCATCCATCTTGAATGCTTCAAATCCAAATGCAGGACGAAGGTTGCCAATACTCTCTGGAAAGTGCAGAACAATCTTTCAACCACCATATTTCTTTCCCTGTATGCTGGCATATTATGGATTTGTTTTCTGAACTAAACCTCATAATGATCAGCAGAAATTTACTTGTGATGGGAAGTAAATTAAATGATTCACTCCCACTCATGATCGTTCATATCATCCATCTTGAATGCTTCAAATCCAAATGCAGGATGAAGGTTGCCAATACTCTCTGGAAAGTGCAGAACAATCTTCGTTTCCCGGAGATCGTAGACCCACATGGTCATCACTTTTTTGCAAGCAAAACCTAACCTAACCGTGGCAAATAAGCAGAGAGCCACAGAAAAGCATTATTTATGATTCTCATTTCTAATTGAACCATGTTTTATCATAGTATAGTCTATGAAATGAACGATGATAACTTTCGCTAGATCAAAATCATATGGAACACCGATCAAACACCCGCTTGGCTCCTTGAGTGTGCAACCGACACTGACGAAGTGGCCCGATTCATTTTTCCCACGCTTCAGAGCAAGGTAAACATGGCAGCTAAAACACACGTGGTGGCAATGGGAAAATGCGGAGTCTTATTTTGATCCGTAACTTATGAATTGCGGTGAGTTTGGCTCTACCGAATGTGTAAAATAAAGTTAAGACAGTGAGTAATGCCACGACAACAATTTTACGACAGTTCAAGCTGATTACGTCTTTGCAAGTGAAGGTTCCGTACCTGGCAATGCATCAGGCCCATTCAATGTGAAGGAGAAATAAAAAAAACTCAAGACCGGAAAACATTTTCAAGTTGTGAAACACATCTTTCAGCACCCAGACAAGAGGACTTTATTGAAACAAACATTTTACGGGTTGTAATTTGTTAAATTTAATAATTGATGAACTGGTGGTGGCAGAAATTAGTGTACCTTGCTACCTAGGAAAGACCAACCTTGATTTGAGCTGCTGAGGTCATAAATATGTGGTTCCCCAATGAGTGACCATCTGCATTTTATGATCGCTTTTTGGTTGGCGCTAGGGGTGGTTGTTCAAAAGGGAGACTACTGTATTCATGCCTTGTATCGACATACATACCTTGCGCATGGACTGCCACCTGGGAGCATGGAGTTGAACTACATCTTTCTCCAGCAGTTCCTTTGAGCTCTCAAATGAGTAGGCTTCATCCTTTACATACAAAGACATAAATAGATACAGTGAGGATAGCAGGCCAGGTTTAACTTTTAGTTCATAGAAACTAACCTAAATTAATCTGGAATTTCAGTATGATGGCATGAGGATTTCAGTCTTTGTCTCTACGCTCACTTTTAATAATGGAGATATCTGGTTAAGAACTCTTTGCTGCACTCTTTATTTTCCACAGCAAGTGCTTTTACAACACATCATATTCCTTTCACACCTGATATTACAACTTTCTACATTATTTTAAACATTACACCACATGTATTTCACATGAAAGCATTACTTCATAATTTTTATATCTACATCGCATATATTAATTATGTAAATGACGACAGGGTGAAGAGTATGTTAATAGGTCTTGTGCTTGTTGACTAGTGATCCAAACAAATAGATGGAAGTCCCTTGCAGTTCATTTCAAATCTTACAGTACCACATCATATAAACAGATATCAGTTTTGCAAACCTGACCACAAAATTATGCCTAGTCTGACGACATGTTTTTGTTCACAAACAGGGATGCAAATTAGACCAAGTTTCCAGATGCCAAATGTGTGTGTGGGTAGAGGGTTGTCTTATTTAGTGTCAGTTGATGACCACTAGCTTGTAAACCTACCTTTGCCCCCCTTAATATGCTGTCTTCATAGTCATTGGTCATAACTGGTACAACTTCTGCTATTTCAAACAAGGCACATTGTTTCTTCTGAAAAAACAAAAGCTACAATTAAAATTTGATCTTGGTTCACACCATCAAAAGTCAGTCTCACCATCCCAAGAGTTACACCACAACCACCAACAGTATTTTTCTTATTAACAACATATACCTGTAAAAAAACAAAAATGAGCTGCAAATTTGTGGCGTTACAAATATAAAACTATTTCCACTTTTCCGCAAGACACAAAAAATATCAAGACATATTGATCTGCACACGTCCAGTGTCCGAAGTACTTGTCTGCAGCAGGATCACTATGGACAAGTGGGCATGCCCTATTTCAAGCCCTGAATTGTCACTATACAAATAAACATGAACGTCGTTTAGTTGGCAAAATGTTAATGTTTGATATAGATATTCATCCATCATAGCTGCCTCTGATGGCAGTCTGGTATTATAAATGGAAAAACACAGCAAGTCCCAGGACGGCGAAACCTGGCAGTTTGATTGCACACAGTATTTAGAAACTGTAAATGAACAGATCGTGTATGACCGATTCAGGGAACAGTAACAAAAAGTCTGACCGGTTTCGCCCTTCACCAAAGCTCATCAGAGACTCAATTTTTAATGGAAAGCTCTTGGTATTTATATACTGGGGTGACATCGGCCTTAGTAACATAGTTACGTAACTGGCCATGCACTGGAAGGGATTCTTGACGTTCCTCCTGATAACGGTCAAATTTGACATGTTGACCTTGTGGTGTAAAATCATGTGCAGTCACGGGTTGGTCGCACATATCTGCACATGTAAACAATCTGTTGTCAGGGAGGGAGGATTCTTCCCCGTGGGTGGTTCCTCACTGGAGTAGAGATTCTCAGTGGGTGGAGGGCAAGTTTCACTGCCCCCAGCTGTGGGGTTAATGATGCCCAGGCTAGTGCAGTGGCACCCATAGGGAAGTATGGGGTCTGCACTGTATTGGGGAATGAATTATTCCCAATAGTAGTACTGTAAAAACCTTTGTTCCTTTATTTAGCAATCTGTTATGGACAGAAATATTCCTTCCCTGTCCTCAACAAGTGCAATGCAAATGCTGTCATGGGGAAAATCGGGCACGTGAACTGTAAAATTTAGCATAAGACTGGGCAAGCGTGCCTATTTTCCCATGACATTCAGACCAAACGGTTCCATTGTGCACAATTGGTGGATCCAAAAATATGGTATTATAAATGATGTCCCGCAGAATGCCACAGGTTGTCACTTGTTTTTATTAGAATGGGCTAATCTGATTATCCCTTTGACCATTGGCAGAATGTGTGACTTGCACTGCAGTCTTTTACCATGATAACCAAAGTAGACCAATTAGATATCTAGTCACTTTTTCAGCCCTAAACAGTGATCATGTCACCAAAGAGCAGACCTCGTGGATAAAACATGGTGATTGGTCTGTTTATCAGGAAAGTATTTTTCATGAACACAGTTTTGGCTACTCTTTCTATCACTTTGGACTGTGCACTTCATATGTACACGGAATGATAAGTGCAGTTAGATTGACACAATTTGATCTTCAATAAAAAATAAATAATTTCCCTATAGGCTGATTCACAGCCTTACATTATACGTATTTTGTACTCCCCTTTTGTGTTCTATTCAGAATTGTAAAAATAATATACTATTTATTTTCATGTTCTGATGAAACAAGCTCATGACAAGACCACTATCAAAATTCGTCACATTTCCTTTATCATGCACAAGGCTAGAGCAGCCATTTATATTTTTTCTTCAAATTCACTGATGCATACAAATCCTATTAAAATACTCAGAAAGAACCAGTAACCATCAAACCTTCCCTCCCCAAATGTTAACCAAGAGAGATGAAGTAACAACCACCACAGAACTTTAATTACACAACATCCTCCCTAAAAAAATTTTGTTTACTTCATGACTGCACAAGAACCTGTTAATAGTCTGATCATGCCTTAGACCAGTGTACTGCACATTTATTATGTTGGCATAAAGTACCAGACATACCACAAAAATATAAATTGTTATTTTGTAAGGCACAGCAATATTTGCTGTATGTGGCCACCTCAGGGTGAAAGTAGCTACAGGTACATCCATTCAGCAACATTTTCTTTCACACCAGGGCTTGGGATCCAGGTCTTTCTGCAACTTGCACAACCACCCCTGCTGCCATTATTTAAGACATTTTCTTTCTTTCTTTTTCATTATACGTGTGGATAAAGAGCAAGTTCAACATCAAATCCCTATAGAACACCAGCCTGGTTTGCCATGCTAACCTATATGCTGCAGCAAGCAGTGGTAAAAATTATTAAAAGACACATCAGCTTAAAATACAGATTTTATGATAACCATTGATCCATATTGAGAGATACATGAAGCTTTAATTTTGAAAAATACGTATATTTTTTCTCTACTTTTGCTTTTTTTCCCCCTTAGTGAAAGGAATTGAACACTTTACCTCCTGCACTGACCAACCCTGGCTGAAGGTAAAATGTGTTTTAAAATAATAGAGAATAAATTAAAAATAATTTTAATCAGAATCACATATATGTTCTATCACAATGGCATACCCACGGTTGACACCTTACCTTAGAGCAAGCTGAATGCCCAACCCATCCCAAGAAAATAATCTTTTGACTCTGACTTAACAGGAAAAGGATTTGAATTGCTTTTTTTTTTCCCCTGAACATCATAATGTTAAATATGAACATGGCTCAATATTGATCTACACTTGTGTACAGTTGATACCTTCAGCATCAGCTAAGGCCTGCATGGAAGTTGCCCAGTACGAAACCACAAGGGCAACTGGCAGAATGGCCGTCCTCTTATTCTGTACAGATACGAACCCATCGATACTGACCACCAAAGTTACTGTCTACCAAAAATACTGGTTACGGTTAGAAGCCCTGGAGAAAGCAAAACAAAGCACCCTACATGCTGCTTTCCTGTTTTTAACACCTCCTAGCCCCTCAACACATAATCCAAATACCAAAAGGTTTGTCACAATCCATTGATTTTACACCACAAGGGCAACATGTCAAATTTGACAGTTATCGGGAGGAACGTCAAGAGCCGTTCAGGTCAAGGGAATGACACTCGTAGGAATCTGTGCCAGGTGACAATATTTCCAGATGGCGCTGCGCATTTTGGGAATTCCGAGAACATGAACTAAGCGAGAATATTGCATTCTAATGTTTATAACATGGCAATACTTGGCAAAGTGAATCACAGTTGGCTTTGTACTAAATGTTTTCATTAAGTGAGCGTGATGTTTCATTCTTTCATCCATTCACAGGTGTTACTTCTCTAGCTCTGGGCCTTTCATGGTCCTCTTGAATTCTGGTAATTTGGTGCCACATTAACATACACAATTTCTTGTAAATTCTCATATGGGTCACAACCATGTTGGAATTCGAAATTAGTTCCTACATTTATGAGCCTTTGATGGACCTAACTGTAACTGTAAATTTTCATATGGGTTCAGACTGTTTCTTGTTCAAATTTATTTTCAATGATAGTATCCTATCATACTGCTATGGTGAGCACAAAATATATTTCCCAATATTTGAGAAGGTAAAATGTATGCTTTATGGCACTTTCAATTTGAGATTGTGTTCTCGGATGTTCATTGTATCGTCAACAATGCCTGCCGCTGTGTATGCGATTGCCACATGAGTGCGCTGTATCGGAATTCTCACATAACACTGTGTATTGCGGGAATATTCTGACATGGCGCAGATTCCAATATGGCATGGAACAGTATCACTGCACCATCATGACGTTTCAAAATGTTTAAAACTCTTCATTATACCTTATCTTTAAAATGGAAGGCCATGTACATCTTGTATTCAAACTGATCTGCAAGTGCCTCCCGTTTTTTCCGAAGGTGTTGTCGTAGACGATTCCGAGCTGCACTCTTGCGAGCAACTGGATCCCCCATATTATTGATCTTGTTGGCAGTTCTATAGCATCAGTCTGGGTTGGGACTAGGGTCTGTACTGGATTGGAAAATGAAGTGGACTTTATGTGACTTAGCTAACGGGCTAAGACATGCAAGACAAAACTTCCACGACCACCCAAACCAGGGCACAGCGGCCACTTAGGACTGTGACAGCATAGAAGCCAAAAGTCGAGTTGAACTTGGGAAGGACCCTTGGCTGGAGTGGAGGATGGATTGGTGTTAACCAACTGTCAAAACCCTGAAGATCCGCGCGGCATGGTTAATGGCTGTTTTTGTTGGCACTATGTCGTGACCTTAATCGCTGTCTGTAAAGGGTGTATACGGCAACTTCCATTCTTAATGATTATCGTCTCCATTTGGACGTCCATCTGATGGCCCTGCGTCCAAGACATGCACCTTTCCGCCAGGCTTTCCTCATCAATATGGCGCAGCCTGACGTCACGATCATATCGCGCCAAAACTACGGAGAGACGAGACTCATAAAAAAATGTATAAAACATAAGGAATTCTAAATTCTTTCAAAAAGTAACATTGAATTATAGGAATCATTACACTATTTTGTAAATTTTTTTGCGAACACATACATTTTATTAAGATATATGTAACCATAGTAACCAATGAACAATATGGCGGACAAACGATCCGATCAAAAATAATGGAGGGAAGAGGTAACACCGTGTTACACTGACCTTTTGGACAATATTGGGCAGCCCGGTGGTATGTTGTTTGCTATTGATCAGAACGAATACTGTTTCAAATATGTTGTCTTTTGTGCTGACATTCGTAGTACTTGTAGGGAAAGAGCAAACAGGAAACCATCAACAAGTGCTTGATTCAAGCACTTGTCGTGCTGATGGTTTCCAGTCTTGGAAGTGGAACGAGTGTGCATGTAATGCCTAATAGTCGTGACTTTGGCTGAGCCTCAGGAGCATTCGTTTATTTAATTATTTCCGAACGTGTGTCAACCTGCAGGCGAAAAAAAGTCCAATAATAGACCCAGTAAAACACTATACATTACGTATAACAACATATGAATCTGATCATGACATAAGTCAGGCTAGAAAGAGAACATAGTCATGGACATTCTTATCAAAAATCATTAAAATGAACAAAAAAGTAAGAACCGTGGCAACAGCAGGATACTCTGAAGTCACAGTACTGTGACAGCAGTTCTGAAGGCTAGCATCACGGTACTGTAGTGTTAGCATTGTTGTAGCTTGGGATGCATGGAATTACAGTTCTAGCCCTTCAAATAATGTAGACATGTTTCTGTTTTGTCTTTTGCTTGTGCTCAAATTCCCTCAATATGCAATGATTCATACTAACTAAACAAGTCAAAAGATCAAGCATTGCATAGCAATACATAGTCCCCCACCAGAGAATAAATAGTCAGGTTGACTGTACAAGATATGCGACACACTTATCCTATGAAGTGCCCACACACCAAATTGTAGTGCAGTGTAATGTGTAGGTGTTATGGTATACAAAATATGGCCCGGACAACCTAAAACTTTAAGGAGGAGTCAAAGCTCAAGGTCAAATGTCACAGTGACCCAATTTTGGTGCGCAACACATCCATATTTTATGAAGTGTCCACACACCAAATTTGGTACCTGTAGGTGTTATGGTATAGGAAATATAGCCCAGACAAGCCATTTTTTTTGGGGGGGGGTCAAAGGTCAAGGTCACAGCGACCCAATTTTGGTGCATGACACAGCCCTACTGCATAAAGTATCCACTAGTATCCAGCCACCATATTTGGTAGCAGTAGGTGTGATGGTATACAAAATACGGACCAAAAGAAGCTAAAACTTTAAGGGGGTCAAAGGTCACAGGGACCTATTTTAGTGTGCAACAAACCCCTCTCATATAAAGTGTCCACACACCAAATTTGGCAGCTGTAGGCCTGTGTTATGGTATAGGAAATATAGCCAGACAAACTAAATTTTTATGGGAGGATCAAAGGTCAATGTCACAGTGACCCAATTTTGGTGCACGACACACTCCTACCCCGTGAAGTATCCATCCAGCAAAATAAGTGTTGGTGTTACAGTATAGGAAATATAGTCAAGGCAAGCTAAATCCTTATGGGGGTCAAAGGTCAATGTCACAGTGACCAAATTTTGGTAGATGACACAGCCCTACCCCATATAGTATCCACTAGTATCCAACCACCAAATTTGGCAGCAGTAGGTGTGATGGTTGGCCATGATGGAAGGCATTGGTTCCACTTGTTAACAGTTAATGATTAAACTGTCTGATGGTACTGCAGTCATTGAAGAACTGAAAATAGGGTAATCCTGCAGTACATTATTGTTAATCAGATCTACTGGCTATAGGAAAGCAGCCAAGAATGATGTCATAATGAGCGGATAGCCCAGCATTGGAGCTACTTTGGGAAGGCAATAATTTATCCTTCATCGGATGGTGCTGCATGTACTTTGGATGGATAGATAGATAGATCGATCTTAGCTTCCCCAGAGTCCTTTTCACATGCCATGCAATCAACCATTCTCACACATGTGTGCAGTGACCTGTTGTGAATGCATTTCTTATGGCGGCTACTGATTTACAAGGCTTGCAGTCCCTGTCATCACTACTGACATAATCAGGTAACCAAAACCTGTCCCATTAAGCCTTTGAGCAGTTAAGTGGTCAAAAACAAAAGACACTTAAAAGTCTCTTGGATCATGTGGATTGGCCAGGATTTGAACCCCGTACCATCACACAGAAGCAAGGACCATAACCATTCGGCCACAGTGGTTCTTCAATATTTACAACTAGAACCCACATCTTCCCTCCAGGCCAACTGTCTGTTTGCCCTATGAACTATGAGCATGTGGCACACCCATATTACACAATCATGTTCAATTTTTACTGTGATTTTGAGACAAAACAAGCTGAGGGTAGAACTTCTCCAAAACTCAAGTTGTGACTTCTTAATATCTCCTTGGTACATAAAAGGAACCACTTGGAGGAAATGTACATGTAATATAAACCTTTATTTTGACAGGGTACTGTAACTCATATAGCAATTAGCTGGTTTCAAGTGATGTCCTGCTGGACCTAAAACAGATCATATAAATAATTTAAAAAATAAATAGCTGTGAAACAGGAAAAATGTAGAATGGAAGATTGCAGTCCACTAAAACATAGCTTATGATACCCCATTACGCATATTTATGCAAGAAATACTTTCTGCTTTTACTCTTAATTGATGCCAATTGATGTTGCCTTTTTACATGTTTTCAGTAGTTCATGCCAGCATGTAACCCCTTGGCAGATAAAAGTCTGCTTTTCCAGTGACAGTTTTGGTTTTGGCAGGACAAGGTCCTTACAGCTTTGTGATCAGTTTGTGTACAGATTTGATACAAACTGAAATGATTTAAGAGGTATTCTGGAGCTTGTCATTCAGATATTTAAAAAATGAAACACAATTGTGGTAGGTGATGCTGTCTTTCAAAAAGCATCCATTGTCTCGTAGAAGCGTGAAAAAGATTTTTCCACCCCTATTCTGCAATGTAACATTTATATTTGTTTTCAACAATACATGTACCATGGAACAACACAAGTGCAAGTTCCTTCCTCTGCATCTAGAGAGCGTAGGAAGATTACTTTACCAGCTGCATCATGGCCAATATTGTGGTACAAATACAAAATTTGAAACATGAATATTTTGATAAAGCTTTTTTTTTCAAAATTTTAATGCTGAAGCATACTCTGCAGAAAAGACACAAGAGCATTCTCTTTGCTGTAGCCCATTATTTAAGGGTGGCCTGGTGCGAATTGGCCCATAACTCAATAATCTGTACACTATATGCTGTACAAAATCTTTCTGAACTGTCCTGCCATTCAATGTATTACTTGCCATGTAGCAACACTTGCATATATGCTTCATAGAATATGCACAGAATAATATGATTCATGTTGAGACGTGTGTAGAGACTCACTCTGAATTAAGAATAATTAATAAAAATGTGAAATAATTTACTGGACATTTCATATTGGCAACAAGTATGGTTTGCACCCAGTTGGAAACAAAAGTTTGCTTGTGAGATATGTATCTACGGTATGTGTGTAGTAGTCCCTGTCTTGAGAGACCACTCCAATGAAAGGTCATCAGTGTGGAAAGACCATTTTCAGGATATATTGCTTGAACATCTCATCTTGTTTATACCACCTATGAAAGACCACCTGTCTTGCGAGATGACAAGTTGTCACCCCTAGGGGTCTTTTGAGACATATGTCAATGTATTGATTTAAACGTCCTTGTATTTTTGTATGATTTTCAGGACTGATGAATTATGTACAATGTTTAATGTTTGTTTTCATAGGAAAAACAAAATGAGTTCTAAGAGTGGAAAACACAGAAGAAACAGAAAGAAAAGAAGAACTCAGAATGATGATGATGAAGATGGAGAAGGGTTGTTTAATGACGCATTTGAGATGGATGCCATAGCTGAAGAAAAGCCAAATAACAAGTAAGCATGTAAATGATGGATACTTATTATTGAATTTTTTTGTGAACAATGGATATCGATTATTGATTTTTTTTGTGAACAATGGATATTGATTATTTAATTTTTTGTGAACAGTGGATGTTGATTTTTTAAATTATTTGTGAATGATAAACACAATTGTATACTTATGATTGATGAATAAAAGAGAGAAAAAAAAACAAGTAAGCAGGACAATAATTTCGTGCCATTTCAGGGTTTTCCCCAAAGCCCTATAGCCCTAGAATTCTAGGGCTTTACATCTAAATTTAGTGCTTTGAAATCATTATCCCCATTATATTGAATAGGAATGTAGGGCTTTAATTTTTCTATCGTTGCTATTTTTAGCAATCCCACTACTCTTTAAGAAAATCCTTGGGAAAACCCTGCCATTTGTCTTTTTTTAATTTGTTAATTTAAAAAAAAAAAAATTTTATTGTGTTACATAGCACCTGGGTGTGAACAGTTCTGTAGCGTTTCCCTCTAGTAATCAAAACAATTTTGCTGTACATGTACTTATATAGATCCCGTTCAAACCATTAAATATTTTCATCAAGTTTCTCTGTCACAATGTGGACGTTTTTGTTCCCAAAATTATAGAATTTTTTCTTATTACTGACTGAAACATCTTTTTGATCTTACATATGCCTCCAGCTGTGCACAGGTAACAATTGAAATGGAGACAATGTGATAAAAGGGAAACAATGTCTGTTTCCAAGAACACATTTCAACAAGCAATCCAAGTTGCCTAAATTAGGAGCATTTGAACCCCCTTTATTGACAACATCAGCAGGGCTCAAGAGACTGGGCAGTAAAGATGATGGCCCCGATGATAAATCATAAATTCCACCAAGTATCGAAGTAATTTAGAACAATCTTTCCCAAGAGGCTGGGGGTTTTGGACCCACCTTACCTATAAGAGTTTCAACAACAATTTTGTTATGTCTCTGTACAAACACAGACATTCTGTTTTCCCTGGAGTTCTTCTTTCTTTTTTTCTTTCTCATGAATGGCATTTTTCTAGAACACTGTAAAAGCAACAACTTTGGAAATTGGTGAGAACAGTCTCGACACCTTACCTCAAGGACAGCTAAGATACCAAAAGAAAATTCCACTTTAATCAATCATAGCTCAAAATGTATTCGCAGTAGGATAACAAATTATATATGTATGTAATTGACATGCTCCAAAGAATTTATGTATCCAGTGTTTGGGTGTCTTTGATGCTAATTGTTGAATAAACAATCAAAAGTTGACTGCAAACCATCCATCTCATAAATGTTAAAAAAAGTCACAGAGTATTTGTGATAAAATCAAAATACATTTGCGTCTTAATCCTGACACATTGGTAACAAAAACAAACCTTGCAATATTTCATATTTGGCTCAGTTTTCCTCTCATCCATCCTCAAAGTTTGACATTTTAGTTTTGCCTTTGATCTCCAGGATGTTCATTTTCTTCATGTCATGGAAAAAGAACAAGCAAAATTTTGAAAATTGCTGATATGTTTTTGCAGTTCAGACATTACAATATCATAGGCGGTTTACCAGATTAAACTTCACCCTGTGGTTTTGTTGCAATAACCGTTCCTAGGTGGGATGAGTCTTTATATCCTTTCAGAGAAAACGAGCTTCAAAGGCTTTTGATGTTGATCATTTGACTCTAAAACTTTACCGTTTGCTCTAGTTGAGCTGACATTTGTACAACACGGAGGAAACATCTTCCCTGAACATTTGGTGAGGTTGTCAATTTATTATTGGGCAATCACATGAATAAAAGAACCTTTCAAGTACGAAAAACACTCTTCAGCGATCTGTCAAACGGTGACAGTGACAATCTGGCTTCAAAGCATTACGTCATGGAGACGGGCATTTGTGGCCCCATGACGCCAAGCCTGGCAATGAAAGTTGGCAGTTAGCATGGTTTGTGAACAGATCAAAGACGACTCACTTGGTCAGTTTTGTTCCTGTCCTGTCATTGATACTTTTTCTGCAACAGCTTTGGCATTGCAATGGAGTGTAGATTTTGTGCAGGATATATTGACCTCTGTGGTTGAAATTCAATGGGAAAGCTTAATTACTGTGTCACTTTACAAGAACACAGATTTGCTTCTGTGTCCATTGATTAATTGACAGTTTGTTCCAATTTTCGTGTGGCAAAGACCAAATGTTTGTCGGACAGAGCAGACAAGTATCTTAACTGACATGCTTTTTACCTAGGAGATGCTAGTCGTGCAAATTATAAATAACATTATTATACTAAGGATTAGTATATCTGATGATCTTTTAGCTCAGTCCCACCTGGAAGTTTGTATTAGGTCAATTACATGGCAAAGTTGCATTTTCATAATTTTTTCAAATTTGGTTGACTATAAACTCATACACATGAATGGAATATATAATACTTCTACTGTCTGAAACAATGTAAATTTTTGTGATATCACTTTCCAGTCCATAGATATCGTATTTTCATTTTAGGGTTACCGTATAAATTCAAAAAACACAAAATAATCTTATTGAACCTTTCCCTTCAATGCTATAATAGTTTTAAAGAGAAACAAATTATGTCCAACTTTTTCATGACCCCGAAGCACCTCTCTAGACAAAGTACATTGTGACAATTTGATAATTAGAGGTAGGACCTGTATATGTCTGATCTTCACAAACACGCTTTTGGCATGCCCCCTGATTTTATGGCACCACCATGATAACAGCCATTTTGGGCCATTGCTCCCTGCAGCCAAGTGACTGACTGTTAAGTATGATTGACAGGTGGCATTGTTCCACAAGGCGGCTGAAAAGCAAGAGCATAAGGACGCATGGACATTGCAGATGTCCACATGCCTGGCTGTTATTATTTTTTTTTTCTCCCTTTCTACTTTAGTTAGGAACTCGAAATTGTGCCAACAATTGTGCCAACTTATACAAAGTACAGTTAACTTGTAAAAATTGTTAAAATCTGAAAATCACCCATGCAAAGGTTTTCGTGTCTTCCCTGGCCTTAAACTACGTGTAAGTTCAGCATTATGCAAATTAGGGGCAATTGAAAAATTAAAAGTTTCATATCATCAAAACTGTTGTTGGTGAACAGAATATTTCAAGTTGTGTGTATAGATTGGTTACACCTGCTTATGCAGTGGGCCATGAACAAAACTTACAGCATTTTAAATTATGCTAATTGGGGCATTTGAAAACAGTAAAATGTTGAATACATGTATCTTCAAAAGTATAATATGTTAAGTTGTCAATCCAAGTGCAATTTATAAGCCTACACTATGGGCACGTGACATCCAGTGAACTATGAACCATCAATTTTATTTAAATTTGGTAATTTATGCAAATTAGTCAAATACATAAAATTTAAATCTCAAATATCAAAACTATTATAGATAGAAGTGTCAATCTTAACTTCATTTAGCTGGTTTGAGTTATATTCCCATGCAACGAACCACAAACCAAAGCAAGGCATCTTAATTTATGCAAGTTAGGCAAATACCAGATATTTGTAAGTATACTTACCTTTTGGCCACCATTTGCCAAGACCTCTGTGTCTGGGCTGAGTGCCCATGAAATTGAGTTGAATTCATTGATTTGTAAACACCTGACAGTTTTGTGGTGCCATCTGTCGTTCCTTTGGAACTGGTGGTGACTTCCGGTGTGCATACGTAACATCACCCCTCGATCACCATTTGCCGGTGTACGAGCGTATAGGTGTAGGGTTTAACGTTACTTGCATACTCACCACATTTGAACACCGGGTTCAGCAGCTTGGGGGTAACCATCAGTCTGAGTGAGGAGGCTATGTCTGAAGGGAAAACCTCAGAGCTACATGGAGTTGAGGCCGCCAACAGCAGAATCCAGCCGAAACTGAAAACCCTCCTTACCGACCAGCATGGGACCACACTGAACCCCGCGGTGCTCGCCCGCCAACATGACACCTGTACTTGTGGGTAGATGCTATCGGTTTCAGCTCCGTCAGACCTGGAGATCTAATAGGACCTAGTCATGAAACTGGTTGGCAAAAGGGAGCTGGTATGTGGTTCCTTTTAAAGGGCAGTGCACTCCAATGTTGAACCAGCAACAGGCTGGGACGTTAGGACAAACTGCCTGATACTGTCCTAGATTAGGTCCACTAGGCATGAAGCTGTACAAGGTCCACTAAGAAATGTGCCAACCTATAGGCTGCATGGCATCTAAACCACAAAAGCCCCATAAACTGAAACACTGTGGCTGCTCTGGTGGGATCCAGAGGGCCCAATGGACGAGTATCACACCTATGCAAAGGAGCCTGTTATGCCAACAAAGGCATACATGCCTTCCTCCAGCACTATCATGTCACACAAGTAGTGCTTGGAGAAAGTCATAGACGATGTCGACAACCATGACATTCCACAGGGTGTGCCAGGAAACATTAAAGGCTCACACCTTGTGAGCTCTGGCTGAGACAAGCTGCAAGGCACCAGGCCTTTCCAGCGAGATCTCATAATCCACACAAAGAAATCGTGTTTCTGCAAACTTGCTCCTTACACAAGTTACTTAGTGGTTGAAAGAGAGTTGACCTCCGTCCTATAAGTCCATCCTTGCCTGAAAGGTGCCAGCAAAGAGCTCTCACAGTGCACAGGGCTCTTTCCACAAGGGGAAGAGAAGTATCCATAGCACGGAAGGTAAACCCCTTAAAGGCCGTAGCAGGATCTCAAGCCACTTTATCGGTTCGTTGCAAGGAAGCCCAAGTGAGGCCTCAGTATTACATGGGAGTGGTCAGGTGACCATTGGATTCAGTCATGAGTTAGAGCATGGTCACGCTCCTGTTTCTTCAAGTCCCTGAAGTGAGTGATAATAAAAAACAAGTTTTCCACGTCCAGTATTTGAGGTTAATCCGCGGGGGGTCCTCAAATGGCCACTTCTTCACCATGACTAAAACCAGCTGCAGGTCCCGCCGAGGTAGGACCTGTCATGATGCCGGTCTGTCAGTGTAGAAGGATGTGATGAGCACACAGAGATAAGGATCACTCTTGATGCTGACGTTTGCAAGAGATGAAGGGATGTCTAATTGGAAACCCTCCACTGTTCTCAAGCTCTTGCCTAAAACTTCACACTGATACAAACAGGAAGTCGGCGAGTGGGACCTGGGAGTCCATTGAGGACAGGGAGCCCAGCAGGATGAGCCATTGTTATGCCGAGTGGACCTTGCTAGTCAGAGAGGCTCTGAGCAGGGACTGAAACTTTATGCAAATTAGGACCCTTTGAATAAATTTGTGCTTTAGGCAACAGCCAATGAACGACAACCAAAAGTTAAGGAATTTTTATTTTATGCAACTTAGGGGCACTTGAACAGTTTAAATGTTGAATATCTTAAAAAAATATTAAAGGTTGAGGTGCCATTCAAACTTCAATTCATAGGTTTGTGCTCTACGTGCATTCAGTGGACTGCAGACAAAAGTAGAATTTTAATTTAAGCTAATTAGGGACACCTGAATAAGTTAAATGAGGTACAGGTGTCTGTCATTCCTTCATTTCTCAGGTTTGTGACAGCAGCATCCAATTAGCACTTTTATATTGCACAGCTTTATGGTTGCCTATAAGGGCTAGTTTCAGTTTGTAGATGGGTGACCTTGATCCAGTTTTGAGCATTTACACACAGACAGTACACTTCCTGTGGTTTTTGCACAATAACTGAAGGTCAAGTGAAAATGAGTGACCTTGCCCTAATTTCCAAGGTCATAAAGCCAATTTGCTGAGTATGGTTTCTAAATGATGACTAATTTTTCAGCTATAACTTTTATATTGTCCAGGTTTTTAGTCATTTTTTAAGGGCTAGGTTAAAGTTTAAAGATATATGACATTGATGTATGATCAACCTTCACTAATTTTGTAAGGTCACGAGTGCCCCATCTACCACTATCAATAGGGTAGCGAGGGCAAGGGTAATGAGGGCCGGGGGCATCTATGTTTTACAAACATATCTTGTTTTTATTCTTTCAGTCAGTGCTGTAACAGGATTGTACAATAATTGTTCATTTTGTTCAAAATATGAGCATAAAAGTTTCACACTAAATGCAGAATCAACAGAGCTATTTTTTTTTTACAAAATTTTCGATAAATGTTTTCAATTTGACCGGGTTCACCATGATGGAAATTTTGTGAGACATTTCTAGAATGATTTATGCCTGAAAATACAATGTGTGTATAACTGTATTTTTATTTTGGGTTGGTGCTTTACTATGCCACGAGCGCTAGGTTTATGTGGACTTGAAGTCATCAGCTGCCAATGTTTAACTTTATTCCAATTTCTTTATTTCTGGACCTGAATGTAAATATTAGAAGTGCAGCCAGGTGTCTCATTCACCACAGAGACCCCATAGAAAAACACAGAAACTCAGAATTGGTCAATCTACTCAGATTGGTCCTGACTTGCAACAATTTTGAGTTCAATGGGGACCACTACATCCAGATAAGTGGCACAGCAATGGGGACCAAGGTAGCCCCCTCTTTTGCCAATTTATTTATGGCAGATCTGGAAGAAAACCAACTGCTAAAATTTCCACTGAAACCACGTTTGGTTTAGATTCATTAATGACATTTTTTGCATATGGACGTTTGGAGAGACAGAACTAAAAGTGTTCATCTCCAACTTGAACAACTGTCATCCCACTATCAAATTTACATCCAACACATCTGCAACTGAGATCAGTTGTCTAGACACTCTCGTTCAAAATTGATTCAGGACGTAAAGCATACACCACCCTGTATGTCAAACCGACAGATACACACACGTATCTCCATTACCGGTCCTCCCGTCCCACACATACCAAAACAAGTGGACCATATAGCCAACTCCTACGCGTGAAACGCATTTGTCATAAAACCTCAAACTATGAGGAAAATGCCAGAAAAATGCTGAGTTATTATGAGAGGATAGAATAGCCCTCTGACCTCACTGAAGCCAAAAACAAAGTGGATTCAGTGAACAGAGCCACTCTATTGGCACCCAAACCAATAGACAGAGCCAGTGATCAAGAAAAATTCTTCATGATCACCAGATTCAACCCAGCCAATCCACCAATCAAAAGAATAATCCAGGACAACTGGAAAATCCTGGAAGCCTCATGTCATACGGAAGCCATAGTGAACAAGGAGGTAGTGATAGATTTCAAAAGAGCCAAAAACCTACAGATTTACTGGTTCGCTCTAGAACCAAGTACACAATCACAAGTCCACAGAATCCAGCCATTTCTGGGACAAAGCACAAAAACGTTTGCAGTCGCAACAATTCCAAATACTGTGCAAGACTTGATGATTCTGGCCAAACGATCAGTTCACAAACAGGGAGAACTTACAAAGTCCCCAAAGGAGGATGCTGCGAAAGCTCCAACCTAGTATATCTTCTAACATGCAACACATGTAGGAAACAATATGTTGGCCAGACCTTGCGCCCCCTACGAGACAGATTGTGAGAACATTACCGTTACATCAGTAATGGTGACATTACTCAACCTTTGGGCAGACATTTCACCCTAAGTGACCACAAGGATCTGAATCTCAGAGTCCAAATATTAGAGTACATCCCAACTCCTTCCCGCCTAGAGCGCTCTAGACTGCTTCGAATAGACAGGGAAAAACACTGGATGCACCAACTACGCTCTATTGAACCTTTCGGTCTCAATATCATGGGGAAATGAGCTCAATCACTCAGTCTTAAATTTTTGTTGTCAGAGCTCCCCTCCCCATAATATTATGTACACTCTCATTGCCACACAAGTGGCAATTATTTAGAAACACTGGAATCCACTTCTGGAAATGTGCCTTCACACATTCCTTAGCCCCTATTCAGGGCCCCCACTGTAATATGTTTACAGTGACCATTCAAGCCCAAATCCAAGTTTGAACCCAATGACCCAGTGGTGTCGAGCCTAGGTTTTCAACCAATGAAAACCCAGCAGATTCAAAATTCCTTGAATCAAATCCGACCATGGAAACCAATTTTTCATCCACTAGGAATCTGCAGCTACGCTATCACAATACACGTGCATACGTAGCAATGGATCTGTTACCCCACGGTATAAATATAGGCCACTCACAGTGTTCCCAACAGTTCCTGATGAGTTGCAGGTCGCAATGAAACTAGTCGAACGTTTATCTTCAAATATCATTAGCCACAGCGGCCACTTGCCCTGTTTTAGTCATATGAATGTAAATATGTTTACAACCACAAACTTCTTAGTTATGGTTACACTCCCTCCCCCCCTCACCAACAAAAAAAAAACAAACAAACAAAAAAAAAACAAAAAAAAACAAAACAAAAAACAAAACAAACAAAAAAACAACAAAAAACATGTTCCATGTTAAATGCATGGTACAAGCCACCTGTAGATAAGTTGGCACTTTTTTTGTGTGTTTTTGCTCAATTTACAGGAATTTATTGTAATTTCACTGGCTTTTTCTGTACTTTGCTGAATTTTCATGTGTTGAGGTGAGAAAGACTGGTCAGAATTTTTTTTTTTTTTTTTTTTTTTTTTTTTTTTGGTGGCAGGTAGGCTAGTAAACGAGAAACATCATTTTGTTTGGCTTCACAAACCATTTTCTATCTTCATTTGGCAGCTTATTTTAGTAATCTACAAGTGATAGTTGCCTCAGGAAACCAATGTGTCTTATTTTATTCTTCTTTTTCACTGATGAAATGTAATCATGTTTACAGGAAAAAAATGAACAAGCTGCAAGATGTTGTAAGGATTTCTAAAAGTTACCACAATGCTCTAGATGTCATTTCAAGAGTACGGGCTGCCAAACAAAGCATCTCACGGTGGAGAAATTATGTGACAAGCAAGCGAAAAAGCAAAAGTGTTGGTAAGTAGCCATGATTGTTCTGAGTATACCCTAATGTTGCTCATCAATTACTTTGTAGACACAGACACAATTATGTTTTACATCATAACAGTCAAATGCAACATTAGTCAGAAACCATAATGTCAAGGGAGGCAAAAAGTACTTGTAATTATGTGGCAAAGTCTTGTCAATTGCTATCCAGTAAGTACTTTTCAGGATGAAATGAAAAACACAGTATCATTTCAATTCCTGTCTGCTCAGCTTCGCATACAAAGGAATATATTTAAAATGTGCATGCACTTGGTATTGAGTCTCCACTGGCTTGATATCTTGTGCTGTAATTTAATAAATAGATGGTATGTCTTACAATCATTTTTATTTTTTATTTTTGTCATGAGTGCATAAGTCTTGCACAGGTGAAATGGACCTTTTTAATGGCTGCAGAATGCAGCACTTGACAATGTTATTTTCACATTTATTTTCATGCCTGTGCACCACTGTGACCAGTATGTAAATCTGCTTGACGCTTTTGTTATGTGAAATGAAAAATTATGTAAATGAACCCCCTCAAGTGCTGCCATCTGGTGCCCTAAATTCCACCCTATTGCTGCATACATCTATCATGAATCTTCATGCATGCTTATGCTAGTCACAAGAAAGTTATGTGATGTACACCTGTGACTTGGTGAACAAGAAACTCAATGTTGTATTTCATATGTGCAGGAATTTCAAGCATACCAAAACTAAATTCTGTTATATTCACATTCAATTTGCCCATGACAGTTCTGTGTCTGTTTTGAAAAAAGCAATACCAACATAAAATAAAAAAAGAAATACTTAGAAAGTACAAAGGGTTTCGCTAAATGATATGTATTTACATGTATATCAGTTTTAGTGGCAGCTATATTGACATTCATTTGCATCCTGCAGGCCACTAAAGCATACGAGAAGAAATTGGTAATAGTAGAATCTAGTCTTGTGCCTCAATGAAATTAACAGTAGAGTTTGTCTGTGAGTGATTACAACACTCCTCATTTACATCATGTACATGTAGGTATCACACTACAGTGTCGTTGAAGTTGTTACTTTGCTTCTTCATTTCTGAAACAACAACAGATTGATCCATCTGTCACCGAAAACATGGCTATATGCAACACAAATGTTGTACTGCTATCTTCAACTTTATAAAGTTAGATATTGATGCTTGATACCATAGTAAAACGATGTGTTTATGCAGTATCAGGTAAAGATACCTATGTACTATTATGTCACATCTACTGTAGCATGAAACAATATCATTATATCCTGGATGCTGTTGATGCGAGTGTTTGCATTTAAGCTAGCATGATCACATTCTGGTCAAATTATGACGGTTGTATTACATGCTGAAATATGAATTTGTGAATAACTAAATTTTTGATGGTGGCATAAAATCTCACATTTGTAGATTTGTATCACAGATCGAGGCTCCAAGTAAGAGCGCACTAGGAACAGTTACCAACACATGTCCAAAAATGAAAAGAAAAGACTTTTCTTTCTTTTGTATGTCAAATGTTGGTAGAAAATAGGAAAGGGTTGAATGAGATTTTCTTTTCTTTTTTTTTTTTAAATGAAAATTGGGAAATATCCCACTTCATACAAGAAGCTTGGAGGCTCTGGTATCACTACTGCACCGAAGTACATGTATTGTATGTTTATTGCATTTGCGAACACAGACAGCTATGTTGAGCATGGCACATAGGAAATTAAACCACATGATATCACAAGTATATTTATATCTCAAGATGGGTTAAGTGCATGCAATACATACAGTTTTTGTCAAGAATGATTTCGTGTAGAGCACTTAAATATGAGGTCTGTTTAATCTACCTTGGTAATTCTACATAAATCTGTACTTATATTGATAATGCTTTTCATAAATGTTGCCCAGTTTCATTTGTTGAAGTGAATGTAGATTAACAAAAATTTAGCATTCTTTCTAAGATCATATCATGTCAAACATTATACAAGTGATGGTTTCTTCTAATTTTTTAGCCTCTGGTAAGTATTATTTTCAATATATAAGTAAAGTCATAGTATTTTAGATCTATCTCTGTCATCATTTTGACATTCTCACAGCTTATAGTTGTTTGAGAAACTTTCATCTCCCAGGGTAAAATACCTGTATTGTGTCAAAGGTTTTTTCTTTGAAATGTGCAATGTCAATCTTTTAACTCTCTATTGGCAGATCTAGTGGCAGTTGCAAGTCCATCTTGATTAAATCAAGTTCAACTCCTAGAAAAACCATGACTTGACTAGGACCCAGTTTTTTTTCCATGGCAATAGAGACACCTAATCCCTTGCAAAGGGACAAAAATTTGTGCAATAATTATCCACGGGCTGGTAGAGAAAAAACAACAAACAAGAAATCATCCAACACTTTTACGATTTGAGATACCCCAAATTTGATCCACAAAATCCATTGCAAGGCAGTAACCTGTACAGGCCTCAAAGCAGGCCGTTGGCATGCAAAGGTCATAGGAGTACTTCACTGCCAGCTGAAGCCACGAGTGAGCTAGAAAAGATTTGCTTCGTAGCAAATCTGTGTTTTTGTCTTCAAAACTTGAATAAATTAAAATGCTGCAACTATTGTTTACTGTTTATTGATTGTGCCTATACCAACGATTCAGGGGTATCCCTTTCTGTATTAGTTTGAAGATGTTCAAACATTTTAAATTTTGTTACTTTTTCCAAATAGCAAAAAGTATAATTCTGCAATTTTTTTTTTTCACTTTATATTTCATGTGCTCTATCGCACAAATGCATGGATTGGATTTGGAATAGCAACTTAGGCTGGGTGTCATGTTCTGGTGCTGGGTGCATGCAATGTTTATTACTGCTGACAACTTCCATTTTCACACAATTTAAAATCATTCTTGGCATCCATTGCCTTTTTTTGTGTGTGTGGCTAGTTGGTTTGATTTTGTTCAAGAATATCTGTTGAACTACCTGATAGCACGAATGATTTTTACCCCAAAGAGATGAGACTTATAAAAGAAGCATTTGAGGCAACTCCCCTCCCCCCCCCCCCCAAAAAAAGTGTAGTCTAATACTGATGCCATAACGTAGATAGAAAAAAATGTGTAGAACTACTGCTTTTGACCACTGATAAATGATTGGCTGTCATGTATTGCAACATAACCCTGAGATTGACCTCTGACCTTGACATCTTTGACAGCGACCCCTGGCCTTGAGAGTGACCTCTGATCTGGACATTGACCTCTGACTTCAGTATTGATCTCTGACCTTGGTATCTCCCTCGGACCTAGGTATTGACCTCTGACCTTGACAGTGACTCTGACATTGACAGTGTCATATGATCTTGACAGTGACCTCTGACCCTGATATTGACCTCATGCTTTATTTCAATGCATAATTCCTTGTGGGCATCATAAATAGTCAGGATATCATACAGTGCAGCATACAATTTCAATTGCCCCTAATTTACAAAATATTTCAACCTGTCAACCTTTTATATTGAATGATGTTGTAAACTTCTCAATTGATGCTATACCTATGCAAAATTTGAAGTTTCTGGGTCTGGTAGTGTCTGAATTAAAGCCGCCACAAATATCAAGTGGAAAGAAAGAAATTCTGAAGAAACAATATGTGTGTGTTCACACACACATAATAATCTTTAGGGTGAGCCAGTATAATTTGAAAAGTGTTTTGGATGTCACTTTTTGCCATAAAAGCTTTCAGCCCTTGTTTTAGGAGATGGACGGCATCAGAACTCAGAACATATTTATTTGACAGTTCAATAACATAAAACATACACAATAAAGAGTTAAACCAAAAAAGATTGGTCCCAAGAAAAATAATGATCCCATGCAAAAAACCCAAGACTGTCAGGATGACCCCCAACTAAGGATTACATGTCTACTAATGCTGGGGCCACCTGAGGTAAATACACTCCAGATACAGCACTTTAAGCTAGCAAAAATGTGTATGGCGATATACTCAATAAAAGTGGACACAAATTATAAACCAAATGTTCCTTAATTGTTACATACATAGCAGTTTGGTATGGTACAGTGTTCTTCATAACTATTTATAAAAATGGATTTTGTTTATGTGGTGTAACCATGATATGAATGTGTAAATATTTTATCTTTGATGCATGGAGTGGGGGGTACTGCAGTTTGAAATACAATATCTGATGCAGTTTCTTTTTTTCTTTTTTTTTTTTATTTGGTGGGTATTGGGATCATGGCCTTTCATGGCGAGTGTTGTAAGCATGAGTAACATGGGATTCCTGGAACAAGTTCTGAAAATAGTCATGCACCTCTTTCCCCTGTATACCTGTAAAAGAATTTGAGGGCTTTTAACTTAAGTATATCATGCAATTTAAAAAATTTTTTAAAAAGTGGATCTGTATAAGCAAGGTAAGATGGATTACACGTTTCACACATTACTCATTTTTGTACTAAAAAGATGTGACCCTGAGAAAACCCCCATGTCAAAATAGAATAATTCAGGTGAGATAAAAATAAAGAATTGTACATTATGAGAAGAGTTCTAGTTGGTACACACTTGTGTATCCTTTTTTATAATGCTGACTACTTTGGACAATTTATTTCCAATTTTGCTTAAATGAGGGGACCAATTTAAATTTTCTTACACACATAAACCAAGGAAATAAAAAACTTCTGTTCTGTCTAATGGAATACTATTAATTTTTAAATGTAGGTTGAAATTTTTTTCTTTTTTTTTTTTCTGTGGGAAGTGGAATAACATATACTTCGTTTTTGTAGTATTTAAAGATCATTTATGTGGTACCAACCAATTATAGATATTTTGAAGTTCAAATTTAGTGAATTAGATCAATGCCATCATACTTAACAGTGGTTTCCTCTCTTGGAATGCCTCGATTGACCAACATGGCTGTATGCCATAGGGCAAAAGATAAATGTTGTATCTAATGGAAATCATTCAGAGTGGTTTTCGGCACAACACCTAGAGGTGACTTGGAGCATTTTAGGTGTACGTAATGCATTTTATGGAAGGGGCCAGCCATCCTTGCTGCTTCCACCTCTTTTCTTAGTCTTCTATTGACAGCTTCATTGTTCATTAGCTATGGCAGATTTCAAATTTTTGGACTCAGAACCACAGCGGTCACCTTCAAAACACAATTAAGGCAAACCTGGCTAACCTGGCAAACCCATGTGAGAAACCATTAATAAGAAACTTTTTTTTAGCCATCCAAAAACTTGCATGTGTACAATATCTAGAGTTAGTAAACTCTAGGCTGGTTATTGATAACAGCTGGCACAGGAACTGATGGCTGATTGCCTGATTGAAGCTTTTGATTGCCCTGATTTGCATTGCTGTGGTTGGGGCATCTTGTAATGGAGTGATCTTGTTAACATTTGAAACATACAGGTGTAAGTGACAAAAGGAACAACCTGAACAGGGCTCATCATGGTGGAATTTGGAACAATATCCCATGAAAATGTTCCCCCCCCCCCCCGAGTTTTGTCGCTTACCTTTGCATTTGACCCAGATACCCCAAGAGACTTGACCCTACAATTCCAGACAATGTGGAAGGCAATATATAGCATCAACCTGGTCCCATGCCAACTCCTCAGTGTCCTAACAGCTGAGAAAACTCTCACCATGCTGATGCCAGCAGGGGAGGTGGCAATCAACAGTTTTTACCGTATTTGGCTGAATACACAACCCAATACACAAAATTCATGTGGGCTAGAGGTGTGTATTCCCATAAGATTGTTTGTTAAAGTAACAGTCAATACATTGAATTGTTTAATTTAGAGCAAAAGTTATCAATGTACAGGATTATTTTAACTATATACAACCATTTAGTACAAGAAATTTGGTGTTTCTAGGTAGTACTTTCAAAGTTGCATAAGTACAAATTACAATGGAAACTGATGGAAATACACATGCATGTACTTGTATCTTGTCTGCCGGCCTGCCCAAAGAGCCCTCTACTGAGAACCCAAATGAACCAGTTGATCTTGACTTTACCTATTGCCTCCCTCAGCTGCCATGTAGCATATTAAAAAGCTATTTTTAATCAACCTGGCAGCTTTGCCAGGCTGTTTTTTAAGAACAATGGCCATTAAGATATGGAACGCATCAGTCCGCTCTTATATGTATAGCACCTTCTGCTTTTGGAATGTCTGGGATGGGCATGCAGATCTGCAGTGCAGATACATGTGTGTATCTGTAAGTTTGGCATAGAGCATAGTGTATGCATAGTAGTTTTCATGTATCTTGACTGTGGTGTCAAGGTAGTTTTTACTTTGGGTAATTCCACAAATTTTGGGTGGGGGCATGCACCTCGACCTTTCAAAAACAAACCTTTTGCTAGGGCACTTTTTCACAATTTTAAGTTAAATGTTTGTTGGGGATTTTTCTCCCCGAAATAGTAAAAAATATGGTCCCAAATTTGCGTGAAAATTGCTCCATGAAGAAAATTTTAACCTTAGGTAAATTTTCCTGAATTTGCTGCCATAAAAGAGATAAAATACCTTTTTTTTGGGGGGGGGGGGATTTTGGGCAAAATATTGGACCTTTGTTAGGGGAATTTTGCTGAAAAGAGGGGCCTTCAGAGCGGCACACACCCAGTATCATCACTAATGGGAGTTCCCCCCCTCCTCCTGCTCCCCCAATCCTCCAGGTGAACTCTGTCACTCCTGCAGATGTCAGTTGTTTTCTAGTCTCTTGTGTTTTTTAAACCAACACTCCTAATTTGTGGTTAACAGGCCTTGTGAAGTATGTGTCCAGGAATCAATTAACCTGCCGCTGTTTCCTCTCATACTCTGACCTGGAAATGCACCAGGGGTTATTGCAGCAAAACAGTTGCACAATCACTATATCCGTTGAAGAAACAAAAATTTGTGAGGAAGGCCACCCGAATAAATAAATGACAACCTCTGCTAATTTGCAGCCTACAGTGTAACATAGGTCTTTACCACTGGCATGTACAACGACCACCTGCAGCCAGTATGAATGACCACTGTCCCCAGTGTGAATCTCACAGTCAACAATGTGTTGAAATTTCGCTGTTACGTGCCACAGCCTTCAAAGGGAACTTCGCACTGGGCTAACAGGCTGTAAAAAAACAGGCTAGAAACTAGGAAAGATGATTTGCTGCATAGCAAATCAGTGTGTGTGTCTTCAAAGCATATTGGTATGGCAATGTACAACTATTCCATAACACAGGAATAGAAGTTGGAATGGCATCTCTATCTATTATAGCTTTGAAATTATTCAAGATTTTAAATTTCTAATGGTACTACCAGTATAATTTAAATTGATACAACTTTTATTTTTTATTTATTAGGTCTGCAGTGGTCAACAACCCCCTAGTAGAAGTTGGAATGACATCACTATCTATTATAGTGTTGAATATATTCAAAATTGAACATTTTTAATACTGCTAATTAGCATAATTTAAATTGCTATAACTCTTGTTTTAGATTCATAACATGCACACTGGTCAACAACCCCCTAGTAAAAGTTGGAATGACATCTGGTATCTATAATAGTTTTGAAGATATTCAAGTTTTAAAATTTCCAATGCTGCTAATTAGCATAATTTGAATGGCTACAACTATTGCTTTAGATTTATAACATGTGCAATGGTCAATAACCCCCTAGTAGAAGTTAAAATGACATCTGTATCTATAATAGTTTTGAAGATATTGAAGTTTTAAAATTTCTAATGCGGCTAATTAGCATAATTTAAATTGCTACAACTTTTATTGTATATTCATTAGATGCACACTGGTCAATAACCCCCCCCCCCCCCAAGAAGTTGGAATGACATCTCTATCTATTATACTTATGAAGATATTCAAGATTTAAAATTTCAGATGCCCCTAATTTACATAATTTTAAACATCTTCATTCCTTTGTATAAAGCAGACAAAGTCCTTGTATAGAGGTACAATCATGCCAAGTTTGGAGTTTCTATGTATAACAGTGTCTGAGAAAAGTGTCGGACAAATTTGCTGGTAAAGGGGGGGGGGAGAGAAAGTGTCAGACAAATTTGCTGGTAGGGGGGGGGAGAGAAAGTGTTGGACAAATTTGCTGGTAAAGGGGGGGGGAGAGAGAGAGAGAGAGAGAGAGAGAGAGAGAGAGAGAGAGAGAGAGAGAGAGAGAGAGAGAGAGAGAGAGAGAGAGAGAGAGAGAGAGAGAGAGAGAGAGAGAGAGAGAGAGAGAGAGAGAGAGAGAGAGAGAGAGAGAGAGAGAGAGAGAGAGAGAGAGAGAGAGAGAGAGAGAGAGAGAGAGAGAGAGAGAGATTTTTATTCCTATGGCACTTCCTAATCCTGTTCAGCAGTAGTCAATATTCATGGAAATGATTTCATAGATATACCTAGATTCCTCATCAGAAAGAAAACTACTTTCACTTTGGGACAAGAACAAGGTGTCCAGCCAGCATCCTGCTGGGAGTTGCCAGTCTTATCAGATTAATTAGCATGTGCACAGAGAGGGACAGCACATTCAACTTGGCAACTCTACCCTGGTTTTGCCTTGAAACCCTGGGTGAAGAATCACTATTAATAAAGGACTGAAACCATCATGAAGTTCAGCTTCAACTTATCATCCTGGCTGTGCTTCAGGGAACTACAGAGCCAATGAACAAAGCTGTGCCTGAGGACAAGAACTTTGGGCCTTGTGACCCCTGGACATAATCTTGGACTAAATCACATTCCTGAGAACCTCAGTCTTGAACAAACACAAAGTGCAAATATCTACCATGTACATGTATACCTTGTCAACAGAACAGACAGTTATGTGAACTTCCATAACTACCGTAACAGTTAAAATGAGCCAGAAAATCTTTGCACGTGAACATTGATTAGAGTTTCTTTGGTGGTCCATCCTTTCCAGGAAATGTGACTGCAAAGAAGAACTGAGAATTTGAGACGTCTTTGCTGATACTTACCCCAAAACAAAGCATGCAGCCAATCAGAGCTGTCACATAGTTAGCTTAGCTAATGATTACATCATCTTCCCCAAGTGATGGGGTAGGCAACTTAATACTGAACAATGGGGTTAGCGACTGGGGCATAAAATTAGCTCCCTCTGTCGATGTAGCTTCTGATTTATTCAAATACATGGACAACTGTTATATGCATAACATTTTAACTCTGCAAACCTTTTATATATTCTTCACTACCTGTACTTAAAGTATTCTAATTACTATAATTATATTGCAATAGTGATAGAATATGGATTTAATGTAGATTAAGTCAGGTACAAATACACTTTCATGTTGCAACTTTGTATGCTTTTACTGTATCTAACAAATAATAGACCTGTACCTGTATGTACATTTTTTAACTATGCTGCTTTAAGGAACATATCAAAGTCCATTATCTTTTTAAGGCAAATTTTCTTGTTATAGTTTCACAAATGGAATTGAGTTGATTCAGCCCTCTTTTAAACTTTTAAAACAAAGTAAACATATTTTACATATGTGCCGCCACTGTCAACAATAAATGTTTTCTAAAAGCAAAAGTTCTGTGCATGCCATTTTATTAGGTGAATACCTTGAACCCTCAAGATGCTAACCATCATAACATTGCATTATGATAAACTACTCAGTTTGTGTATGTCACAGTTAATTTCAATCTTTCTCATAGTTTAGTTTTCTCTCATGATCACATTTTAATGCACTGCATATTTTCAGACATTGGGCAAAATGACCGCAGACGAACTGGTGGCATGGGGCTGGATGATACCTGTGGGGAAGATTTCACAGATCAACCAGACAGTGCCATCCCACAGCCTGCCCTAGGAAAAAGAGGTACCCAGTACCAAATCCTAGTTGCACAGAACCGAAATCTCATACAGTACTTTGCCAAGCTTGGACAGTCCAAGAATGATGAGCAGATTGACCTGGATTTTGTGGAAGACCTTGTCAAAAAGGGGGCACGTATTGAATGCACTGACAAATATGGCCAAACAGTGCTTCATGAGGTATGTTGATATAAACTCTGTAATATAGTTGTACTAAATTTTGAAATTTGTGATTTATTGCAGCTGTTGTCGTTTGGCACATTTTTGCACATGTGTGGCTCCAATCAGAAGTTTTGGAAAATTATACATAAATGTTGAACATTTACACCAGCAAAGTGTTCTTCACATGAGTTAATATACTTGTCTATCACACAGGGTGATCTTGTGTAGTACATGTACAGTACAGTGGTACTTGTGACATCTTAAGCTTCAATAACAAGGTAAATGAGACTTGGTAAGAATCTGCTAAACATGATCTATCGATTGAAATATGAGGTCATAACATTGCAACTTTAAGACCACTTCCCAAATAGGATGAGTCTTTTCATTATGATTTCATATTTTGTGAATACATTATGTTGTAAGAACAACAATTAAAATTAGGACCACCTCAGAAAAGAGGCAACTGTCAGACTGATCACAGATAGTCTTAATACTGGGGTCCTCATCAATTATAGCAAGCTGTCAAGAAGAGTCCATGGAGTACATGCCATTATATAAACAGCAAACAAGTTGATTTAATAGATTACAAGGAGGCCAACAGAGTTACAAGATCATTGCCGCAAGTATAATTCAAGGATTAAAATATGGAGATATGTCTTTAGGTGAGAAAGGAGATGTTCATGATTTTGGTTCTCATACTTCTTGAACAATCAAGGTTATTTTTACTTTTAAATTATCTTTTTTTTTTTTCTATTTTATTCTTTTTTTGTTTTTTCTTTTGTTGAGATAAAATATTTGTTGAGAGAGTTGTCCTTTGTTTGCAGGTGGCCAGGGCATGGCATATTGATGTTGCTAGGTTCTTGTTAGAGCAGGGTGCCAATATCAATGTGGCAGACAATTATGGCCGCACCCCTTTGCATGTTGCTGCAGCCGTGGACTATCCTGAAATGGTTACATTTCTCATAAACCATGGGGGTAAGTGTTTAAGAGTGACTGTAGAAAATGGCAAAAGCTTGCACTGATCACAATTTGCATTAATGTTTCTCTGTCTCCACAAAAATTTATTTATTGAACAAATTCGGGTCAAAAAGCAATTTTGATGCTCACCCTGGTGAGGACATTATCATAGACTCAGTTATCTCTAATATCAAGCGAGAAACCAGAATTTTTTGTATCGGGCCCACACACAAGCCCTACATTACAAAAGAACAGGAGAAAGCCCTACAAGAACTTAAATAAATCCCTGAGTTGGTAATTAAAAAGGCAGGTAAAACGCACAGCCATAGTAGTTATGGATACAAACCTAGATATACAAGAAGCTCTGAGACAACTCTGATACAAATCACTACATGGATGTGGATGGAGACCTGACAGAAGATAATGTCAAGGCTGTCCATTCACCCCTGTCAGACCTTAACAGGAAAGACGACATCAGTGACAATTTTTTTCTAATTTCTAATCCAGACTGAATAGGAAACATGTACAGTTTTATTTACTCCCAAAAATCCACAAGAAAGGAGTCCAGATAGACCCATTCCAAGCGCCATAGACAGCGCCACACACAAAATTTCTGGATTTGAAGATCAACGTACATTAGAGACACCAATAATTTTTTACTTAAAATCTCAGAGCTCAATAAAAACCTGCCAAAGGGTGCAGTGATACTACATGTGTGGTTTCCCCATGTACTAATATCCCCAGCCAAGAGGGAATAGTAGCAACTGTCCCAGCAGTTAATAAAAACCCACAGCCATAGCACGGATGTAAAAGGAACTTTTGCACAGAAAAAACTTTGAAACGGGAAACACTTGCTACAAGTTGGGGCATGGCTGTGTGTTCAGCAGTAGCACCAGGCTACACAAACCCCTCCATTTCTGATCTGGACAACAAACTTTTACGAAAGTCCAGAATGAAACTGGAAGTCTTAAGGAGATATGTCAGTAACTGCTTTGACATCTGGACTAAAGGAGAAGTCACTTCAAGAATGGACAGATTTGCTAAATGAACAAGACCTGACAATGGTAATTAGATGCACTGATGACATAATATGAGCATCTTTCAACTGTAAACCAAGAGACACCCATTGCTGTCTGTACCATACTCACCCTGTCACCCCAGACATGTTACTATAAACCACTCCCATACAACCAGCTTCTCGGGGTAATAAAGATTTGCTCTGACCTGATGAATCGAAAGCATCATCTCGACCTTATGACAAAACAATTTACAAAAAAGGATATCCTGTAGACCTCCAAAGACAAAACAGATGTAGAGTGCTCACACAAGAGACAAGAACTTCTAGACCCCCCCCCCACCCCCCCCCCCACCCCCGAGAAGACAACACCAATTGGTTAGTCCTCATCCATAATTACGTGTACAATCCTCTTAACACAGAGAACAGGAACCTAATACATGTACTCCACTACTGGGAGATGTTAGAAATCTCACAACACTGAGAGAAGTCAATGAGAAACCTACTGTAATTTTCTTTAATTTCACTGTATTCTTATTTTCGCTTATTTCGCTGATGGTACAAAACTCTGAAAATGAAAATACATTGAAATAGTATTTTAACATTGTTTGAATGGGAATTATGCCCAAAACAATGAAATTAAAACTACAGTGAAATATGAAAAATGCAAAAACCGCGAAATTTATACACGTGAAAATAAAGCAGTTTACAGTATTTTTGGATTTAGAAGGTGCAATAATCTAAAAGATATATTAATGAGGGTGAAAATCACATATCCTGGATCCTGGTGGACATTTACTAGAGGCTGTAAATGAACAAAAAGTTTTAGGGCTCTGTGTTGACAGGTGTTTGACTTGGAATGCACAGGTTGCCCACCTATGTAAGAAAATAGCTATAAATCTTAATATTTTGAGGAAAATACGCTACTTTTGCTGTTTCATGTAAGGAAACTGTATGTGAATGCTTACATATTCCCACACTTTGATTATTGTTGCACCATATGGGGCAACTGTAATAGGGCTTTGCTAAAGTGCAACAGCTGCATAAAGTAGCAGCATACCTGGTCACAAGCACAAACTGCTTTCTTAGTTACAAGGACTTGATTTACAAATTGAACTGGATGACATTGGAAGAACGAGTTACATTTGAAAAGGCAGTACTTGCATTTAAGTCATTGAATGCTATGGTGTTACCATATATGAAGACTATGTTTGTTCATGTGAAGAATTTCCATGCTGTGAATTTACGGACAGCCACTGATGACCAGCTATACCTTAACCGACCTAGGACAGACTTTGTGAAAAGAACAATAGGTTACAGTGGGGCGGCCATATGGAATAGTTTACCAATGGAAACCCGAAGTTCTCCTTCCTTACACATGTTCAAGAGACACTGCACCAAATGTTTTCTTGAACTGCATAAAAAAAAAAAAAACTGAATGGTAGTATCGGTGTATTAACACAGTACTCATCTTATGTACAAATGAGATTTTGCTTACATCTGATATTTGACTGTATATACTGTAAAATTTAGAGGGCCTCAGAGAAGATTAGTGTGTCTCACACACTGACTGAGTCACCCTCTCAAAGTAAAGTTCTATTATATGTTCCCTGAAATCCTCATGAGCCTTGCAGCAGGACCATCTGTGATATATGCCACATGATTAAAAGACACAAGACGGCCACTATCTCCTCCAATGGGAAACAAATTTTAAGTCCCACAGACACAGATTGCCAAAGCTGCAACGTCATCTGTCTCTTAAATTGACTTGCTTCACATGCACAGAACTATATATTTGTGATCAAGAGCAAAAGAAAAATATTCAGATCATGATAAAAGCATCAGATTGAAGACAGAAAAGCCCATTGGGTTCTATTGGGGGAAAAAACACAGCACTTCAGGTATTCTCTTTTTTAAATCCTGGAGGTCATAGATAAAGACCTTTCTCTTGAATCAACAACCTCTCAGTGCAGAAAACAGGAAAGATTTTGAATTCATAAGTTCAACACTCTGGAACCACTGACTTGAACACACTTAGTGGAGGGCTCCTCTGTTTTTTCCTGTGTGTATGTGTGTACATGCTTGTAAGTGTATGCAACATATCTGTAAAATGGTTTATATTGATTCACAGTCTATGTTTACCTTTTGCTTTCAGATTGAATCAAATGGACTGGAATTTTATTTTTGATAAATGGGTAGTACAGAGTTGTTTGACAACAATGGAGATAATGGTCAAACTGAGGAATAATAAAAAAAAAAGACCATCAATATTATGGGGTTTTTTATCCATACTTGTATGGCCTTTTCATTTGAGCATCAGTCTGCTGTGCTCTTCACATTATACCAAGAAATAACAAATTCTGTCACTCTGGTTCTTTTTAACTGCAAATATGAGACCACAAGGCAGTTTTGGTTCTTGACAAATGACCTGGAATAGTGGTGATTAATAAAACTACGATTTCATCACAGCTGACAAGGAAGCCCGGACAAAAGGAGAGCACCAGACACCAGTGCATTTTGCTGCCAGGAACGATGCATGTCAATCCCTGAAGGCCCTGGTGAAGGAAGGTTGTGAGTACAAGGATGTCCAGGACTACAAGGGCAGGACGCCAATCCATGTGGCTGCTGAGCTGGGTCAGTCCACTGCAGTATTGCTGGCTTCATCACTGGCTAGATTTTTTGAAATTTTTAATTGAATTACTTAGTTTCCTTTTTTCTTTTTGGTTTCTGTTCTGTAAATCATTTGTTCTTATACATGCCACATTAAATGATATGCCAACCAGCGTATAACCTATGATATAACAAAAGTGTCCTGGTGTCAAATTCTGTCTGCATCAAAGCATTTGATGTGCAACATTTGTTGAGTATTAGAAAGGAGATAGTTACTGTCTTTCTCATAAGCTTGGGGACAGAGAGGATTAAGGGGTTAATCAGGAACTTGTATGACAATGTTATACATGTATATGCAGTACAATATATATGCATGTACACTTAAATCCGCAAAGCAAATGAAAGTCTTCAATTTTCAAAGTAACAATCTTAGGTATGACTGTAGTCTATCATGTCTATAATAACACAGCTTGTGATCCTAAAGTGTTCATATATGCTCGTTTCCTTTTTCGATTATTTGTGCATTACACTCGTTTTCTGTCTGGTTTAGTGTCACATTGTGCATTATAAAATTATGCTTTTGTTAGATCGCAGTGAGACAGCTCGCATGCTGTTGGAGCTGGATGATCCTGCGCCTGCCGGGGTAGAAGACAACAGTGGTCAGGCGGCCATTGTGTGGATGATCACCAAGATGCCACCTGTGGTAAGTAACCTGTGCAAAGTCACACTTGGACTTTGAAAGTAGACTCACAGTTCTCACAGTCACAGGTTTTAAAATAAAATGAAGTGATTTATGCTGCAAGTTTACATCATAATTAGTACATCATGCAATGAAAGGTTTAATATTAATTCAAAGATACATTTTCTTGGTGTCAATCATTCCATTCAATTATTTTTTAAGTAGGCATATTGATGCATATTCCATTTTGTGTTTTTGTTTTGTTTTTGTGGTGTGGACTTGAATGATATTTTTCACCTTGAATGCTGTCCATTGATAGTCATTATGCCATATTGTTGTCATTTCTTTTTAGTTTGGTGTACAGAGGGTGGAAAAATGGATACTTTATTCATTTGGAAACAAAATTAAAACATAGACATGAAAATAGACGCAAACTTGATATCTATGTTCACAGAACAGTCAGGAAGCAATCCATATCTTTCCTTTTTTTTATTTTTTTTTTGAAACTGCCGTATCACCATGACCTTTCGGGATCACATGTATTAAACTATAAGCAAAGTCTCCATCCATGAGCTATTCATAGACATTTACTTCCTTCAAATTGGATGAAAGTTTAATGAGTGAATTAGGACAAAAAACAAAATAGGTCATAACCTAAACAACATTTTGGTCAACAGAGTTTATAAAATATTGGGTATGCAACTTCAGTAAAAGTGTATTAAAATGAACTTCAATAGAAGTGTATTATAATGATGCAAGGGCATGATTGATCCGCAAGACCAGGAAAAAATGGAACCGCCATTTTTTTTTCCACAATGACATATGACCTTGAGGTTTAATATGAAGAGATGAGCACAAAATATGCCTATTCACAAGCTATCCACAGAGCTAAATTTGCTTAAAACTGTTTGAGTTATGAAGAAAAATGTGTTTTCTGGCAGAGTAGTTCATGACACGAAAAAAGAGATTAAGGACTCTGTAAAACTTCAAGTGTGCAACTTCAATATGGAAGTAGTATTAGGATATACATCTAATGATATTTTGGTAGGGCAAGCAAACTTTACTTTGCAATCTGAGAAAAAAAAAGTGTTTTCAAGTAAATGGGTCATGACTCAAGAAAGTTGCATGGTCACAGTCAAATTTCAATTAAAAAAAATATCCCGCCTGTTCACAAGTAATCCACAGAATGGAGAATGGGATTAAAACGGACTTTATGTGGAAAAATGTGGGGGTTTTAAATATTTTTGGTTTGTTATTGTTTTTCCAATAAGTAGGTCAATGACAGATTGAATTTCAGGTGTCAAACTTAAGTATGGATGTATTGTTAGGGGGACAGGACAGTTTGAATGGTGAAGCAGTGTTTGAAATTGAGCACTTCCCAAAGAAAACATGCTGATGGCTGTTGATAAAAAAAAAAAAAAAACGATAAAGCATGAAAAGAGCCTTTATGGTGGATTTTTTTTTGTCCATGGGTCCCATCAAACTGTGGATAGATAGATAGATAGATAGATAGATAGATAGATAGACAGACAGACAGACAGACAGACAGACAGACAGACAGACAGACAGACGGACAGACAGACAGACAAAGTAAGATAAAGTTTGAATGGCTAATTGTAGAAAGCAACTCTGGATCCATCCTATAGCCCTCCCGTCCTGCCCACGGAGGCTTCTTTATAAAATAATCATTTAATTCCTTTTAATGACATACCCCATAATCAAGCTATCTGCCTTCGTTAGATTATACTGATGAACCTATGTACTACTACTAGGTGTGAAAGCAGTCATGCCGATAAAACGTATCAGTCCTGAATACAAAACCTGAAAACAGTGGTCTGTGTTTTGATCTTTGTAGGCAAAACAGGCTCTGGACCAGTTCCACACAACAGATCGAGCCAATCGCAAACAATATTATCACCTGAATTATCTTGAACCCAGGAAACCAGGTATTTGTTTTAACTATGTACATATGTCTTCTGCAAGGTTAATGCAGCCTTAGGGAGCCGATGCTTTAATTACCGGGCGCTTGTATTGTGTGACTGTCCAGCTGAACTCAATCATGATAATGATCGAGCTTGACAGAGTTGACTTTCTTTCAGTGATTGGTCCAGTTCTTAGAAGTCCACCTGGATTCACGTCTTTCTTTCAGTAAACATATTAGTGCAGTTTGTAAAGAAGGTTGCCTGCAAAGCAGACCCAAGCTCCATGTTATGTCTGCTTCACTGGGTATAGATAACACGGAGCTTGGTCAGCTTTGGAGGCAATAAAGAAGCTTTCAGTCTCAAGCGCATGTCCAAAGTCCTGTATACCAATGTTACTTTTTTAATGTTTAATTTTGAGCCATTTTCAGTTATGTTTCCATATCTGGTTAAACTGTACCAAAACAAATTCACAAAAATTGGAAAAACTTCCAAGAACATGCCCTTGGAGATGTGTTCAGTGACTGTACATGTAAGAGCCCCTGCCACTGAAGTATTTAAAGCCATAAAAGTAATATCTCCAAAAATATATGCAGGATCTATTTTCACCAAAAAAAAAAAAATTTTAAAATACAATCTGCAAGATGGCAGCCGACTTTTAGTTCCATCCTGCAATACTACAGAACATGGTCTGCACTCCATTTCACATCGGGCACTAAACTATGGCATAGTCTCCCCACTGGTGTGAAGGGGATTTCAGACCTGACCTCCTTCATGCAGGCAACAAGTGGAAGGGACTTATGGGAAATTGTTCATGCTGTAAATATCTCATCAAATTATCTGACATTTAGTTAGCTTGGCTTGTATTTTACTGCTTTATCTAACAATGTTTCAGTTGTCATTTTGTATTAATAATTTTAACTTGAATGTCATTGTATGAGGATGTATATTTATAATGTGTTGGTTACAACAGCTGTGCTGCCTGTGTTCATCTTTTTGCAAACTGATTGAAGTAAAGATTATCTATCTATATATTTCAACGTCTATATGACCTAGACTTTTGTATGCATTTTCCATTTCATGTAAGCTTCAAATAGCATAAAGAATGGTTAGAAACTTTGCAAAAAGATAATATTTGGTGGTGTATAAAAGGCGGCTGAACTTGTTTATGACCAGCCTAATTTTGAATTGTCATATATGTTCAACTTAAGTGATATTTTTATTGTATCACGGAGGCCAGTGTCAGGATATTAACTGTTTCAGTGATAACCACAGCAAAGGTGCTCTCACCTGAATGATTATTGCATGTCCAGATTCATATTCCTTGTGAAAAGTCCTTTATTTAAGTACCTGCATCCCTATATCTGCAGAGTAAAAGCTAAACTAAACTAAACTAAACTACATTTAAATTAAATTATTATTAATTGAGGTCAACAGCTTTCCTCAGTGCACTCTGGGCCTAATTAATGCACCCAAAATATGCTGATGAAAGCTGTTGACTCAGTCTCAAACTTAACACTGACTGATTTCGGGATTCTTTTTAAAAATATTGGTTGTAACCCTTAGTATCAGTTATTAAGCAAATATGTTAATGTACAAAAAAAAAATAACAAATCATTAACACAAAATTAAATAACTGAAATATGAAAAAGGAATTCAACCCAATGGGAGTGATGTTATATGGTTCAGGAATAATGGAAACACAATGTGGTGATTGAAGTGTATAATGTAAGACTATGATTTCTTTATACATGTATGCTGGTCCCCATGCATCACCAAAGTCAAATTCAAACTTCAGTTTTATATCACAGTGTGCATTGCTGCTTATGTTAGACAGTTCAGGTCTTTGTGATGTTTTTCCTAATTGAATTAGGTAGCAGAAAAAAAATATCATTGATATGTTTATTATGGCAAAAAAATGAGAAATAATATGCAAAGGGTTGAAATGTACAATATAATTGCACTTGAAAAATATTACAGCAACATTATTATCTGTCCAGACATGTTTTTCTCTGAAGAAAGTATTTTCTTTTCCACAGGAGAAGACCGTAGCGGTTGTCCACAAACTGCAGTAAGCATTAAATTGAAACACATACATATACAATAATAATTAGTTTAAAGTGTACAATTGTGTTGAGCATCCTTTTGGAGTTAGACATGCAAATATAGCCACAGAAATGAGAGAGACATTGTAGTGTTTCTTGTTTCTTGTTTTTGTTGCTTAGGAAAGTCAATCTACATGATTTAGTTGTCAAAGCCAACCTGCATTAGAATTAAAAGGAAAATTTAGGGTTAAGAATAGGACATTGTATTGATTATGTCTCCTGGTGGAAGCCGGGGGACATGTTGTTTTCTTCTTCTTCTTCTTCTTCTTCTTCTTCTTCTTCTTCTTCTTCTTCTTCTTCTTCTTCTTCTTCTTCTTCTTCTTCTTCTTCTTCTTCTTCTTCTTCTTCTTCTTCTTCTTCTTCTTCTTCTTCTTCTTCTTCTTCTCCTTCTCCTTCTCCTTCTCCTTCTCCTTCTCCTTCTCCTTCTCCTTCTCCTCCTCCTCCTCCTCCTCCTCCTCCTCCTCCTCCTCCTCCTCCTCCTCCTCCTCCTCCTCCTCCTCCTCCTCCTCCTCCTCCTCCTCCTGCCCCTGCCCCTGCCCCTGCCCCTGCCCCTGCCCCTGCCCCTGCCCCTTCCCCTTCCCCTTCCCCTTCCCCTTCCCCTTCCCCTTCTCCTTCTCCTTCTCCTTCTTCTTCTTCTTCTTCTTCTTCTTCTTCTTCTTCTTCTTCTTCAACACTTGGTTTCCGTGCGATAAGTCTTGAAGGACTTGACAGAATTTTATGAAACTTGGTAGGATTATGTATCAAGGCAAGACCTAGGTTGGGATTGTATTTGGGTGACCTTGACCTAATTCTCAAGGTCACAGGGTCACTTATGTGAAATTGGTTTTCGTTCGATAAGTCATGAAGAACAGGATGGAATTTCATGATACTTGGTAGGATTATGTATCTTGGCAAGACCTAGGTCGGGATTGTATTTGGATGACCTTGAGCGAATTCTCAAGGTCACAGGGTCACTTATGTCAAATTGGTTTCCATGCGGTAAGTCTTGAAGAATGTGATGGAATTTGATGAAACGTGGTAGGATTATGTATCTAGGCAAGACCTAGGTTGAGATTGTATTTGGATGACCTTGAGCGAATTCTCAAGGTCACAGGGTCACTTATGTGAAATTGGTTTCCGTGCAATAAGTCTTGAAGAACTTGATGGAATTTGATGAAACTTGGTAGGATTTTGTATCATGGCAAGACCTAGATTGGAATTGTATTTGGGTGACCTTGAGCGAACTCTCAAGGTCACAGGGTCACTTATGTGAAATTGGTTTCCGTTCGATAAGTCATGAAGAACAGGATGGAATTTGATGAAGAAACTTGGTAGGATTATGTATCAAGGTAAGACCAGCGTTGGGATTGTATTTTGGTGACCTTTACCTAATTTTCAAGGTCACAGGGTCATTTGTGTGAAATTGGTTTCTCTACAATAAGTCTTGAAGAACTTGATGAAAATTGCTGGAGTAATGTATCTAGGTGAGAGCTAAAATAGGATTGTAATTTTCAAGCAAACTTGGTCATTTGTAATTTGTTATCACCTGTAGCTTATTCAGAGACGTAAGTGTTCCACCAGGAGACATTTGATTTTCTGTTGCAAAACCAGTCTGTTCTAGTTGTCCTTGTTTTTCTGCATGATAGATTAGTAACATTTGTGTGAATTCGACCACAATGCACAATATTTGGGAACTGGCAGCATGTATTGCTTTATTATTATTATCATTATTATTTTTTTTTGTTTTTGTTTTTTTTTGTTTTTAAGTTATATTTTTTTTTCCACATTTAGAAATGTTTATGTCATATTACTGTGATCAAGAATCCTTGTAGCAGTGACCTGGGAACTTGATGCTGCAGTATTGTGCACAAGACAACATAATGCTGTACATGCAGGTGCTGGTTTTGTGTTCAGTTGCAGGTTATAGTGGCGTACAACCAGTATGACCTTGTTACGGTCCATTGCATTAAACGCCTCATCGACATCAAATGGAAGAAATTTGGCTTGTAGGTGTATGACGACTGAATGTTTGTGTGTTCTAGCTATTCCCATCAAAGAACTCTTCATTTTTGTTTCTTCAAAAGGTTGATGTTTATTTGTAATCTACTGCTGCACAACCTAAGAAACAAGGGTGAAAAGGTCAAGGGTGTGGTGATTGGTTCTCTCACTGTTGATGTTGACCTTTGACATTTGACCATTTATGCTCACCTCTAACTGTGTGTACACCATACATATGTATGAAACCTGCAGATCCTTGCCTGCTCAAAATGGCCAAAGAATCCAAACCACTGGAATTTCATCAGCATTTCACTTTTTACTCTAATTCATGCTCACTCTGTCTCCCCTCAAACTTATTGGCTAGAAATGTCTGTGCAGGTCACCAGATGTCACCTCTTGAACCCTCAGGATGCTGACTTTCCAGCTTTTTTCTTGACACTTTGGGTACAATGTGGGCACAATATGCCCAGAGTGCAAAGAAGAAACCTGTTGACTAGTCGTGTATGATCCTTAAGGGCAAAAAAGAAGTAGACCTCATTTACAAGAAATGCTGGTAATTTGTAAAGGGAAAAAGTTCCATGCTTATACACCTGGGTTATATCTATCAGGGTTAACCCATTTCAATCCATTTTGAGTGGAGGAAACACCCCAGACTTGCAAGTCCCACATTGACAACTTTCTTCAGCATGTAAAGGATAAAACTAAGTCAATCACAATGTAAGATGAGAAAGGCTGAAATATTTGACAGATACCACCGAAGACAGCTTCAGGCTAGACTGATGAGCCTAATATTTAAGAACTAAGTGCTGTTATGAAGCGGAATCGGAGAATCCTAACCTTCCAAAGAGCATGAATATGAAGAAAGTGTGGCACAGCAGAAAGTGGCCATTTTAAGTGGGACAGGTTTTGACTTCTTAGAGTGGATTAATTGCTGTCCTATATCATGTATATGTATGTGCATTATGATAACCTGTCTGTTTGTTCTATTTGTTTTGTGACAATATGTTTCCCTTATCTAATGATCTTAGTTCATGTGCATGACCACTACTGCATGGGGAATTAAAGATTGTCTTGAAATATATATTTACCTTCATTATATAGTACCAGGATATGCCAAAAGGTGACATTAGTGTATACATCTTCATGTGGTGGCCTGTTACACAACAGTGGTACCTGCTTTTAAAACCACCCTGATATGATACTTGGGCATATTTCTTTTGTTAAGTTACCTGCAATTTATGCCCCCCTTGTACAAGAGACCAGTTTTGTCAGGCAGAAAGGGTGGGATAAAATAGCAGGAACCATATTATACTCATAATATAGTGAAATGAACAAGCTGTCAGTCATCACTTTTTGGCTCAGCTGACTTGTCAGTCAGCTGAGCTTATAGGTTGGCCAGTTGTCTGCCATCTGCCATCTGGCATCTGGCATCTGGCATCCAGCACCCAGCATCTGTCCATCTACAATTTTACATTTTCGACTTTTTCTCCAAAACCATCAGCCAGATTAACTTCAAACTTGATAGCAACATACCATGGGTAAATCTTTACCAAATTTGTTCAAATAGTCGTGCTCCGATGATTTTTTATGTTTTTTATGATATTTTTTGGAAAATCTTTCTCACAAATCACTTGGCCAATTGCATTGAAAAAGCATATAGGATCATTTCTGTGGACCCGTGGACCTTCTTTTTTCAAGAGGTGGCACTATGATTTGTTTCTGGTTTTTGTGGACTCCATTGATTTTTAATTTTATGTAGGCGGCCCAAAAGGTGCCCTGCACATTTATACTCACGGAGTTGGAACCAATTGTATTTACTTTCAGATTTATATTTGTTCTCAGTTTTTATTGGAAATATCAGAAAGTGGATTTAGTTACAAGGTATTCATGCGTGGTCCACATCTGTAGTTTCATTGGTGTGGTGCCTATTTGTATCAAATGTTGTCATAAATTTCAGAGAACATTCTTCACATGATTAACTCAGATGATTCACTTGTACTCCTTTAATTCACACTGTGCAGTAAAGTTAGAAGTTAAAGATGGGATTCTAAGATCTATTTCATTATTATTGTGTTTGGGTTAAGTTTGTAGATGTCCTCAAAGGGCCAGATGAGGGCATATTATGAGTTTTATTCAAGCGTTGCATATTTACGGAAATAAGCATGAAGTGAATTTCATAAAGCAGCGGGCAATTACAAGGCCATTTGTTGTTTTGAGGTCGAACAATTAGTTACGACTTGCTCAGTCTATCCTACCTTCATGGTCTATCTGATGCTTCATGGTGCACAGTTTTGTTGTTGTATTGGGATAAGCACCTAGATATCCTTATTTATGGCCGATTGTAAAACCATGAAACAGTACACAAAGGCCTAAGAATTGTTATTAAAAAGTAGCTTTGAACAGAGGATGATCCACCTATGGGGGAAATGGAGGAAGTCTACTATATTAAGTAGGTGAGTGGTTTCCCTGGCCAGGCTTATTTTTAATATTTATTTTTTACCCTTGGCATCAAAATTGCCAAGGGTTATTGTCATCGCCTGCATTGTCTGCCTGTCTGTCTGTCTTGTTGACGTTACTGCAATATGTCAAAAAATATTCACTGTAGCTTTACCAAATTTTTATCAGAGATGCACCTTATAATGGACCAGGTTTCTATTGAAAACCAGCTTCCTCTGATTATTTTGAAACTTTTTATGAAACTTTTAATGTATTTAATTGAAGGCCATCCGAGTGGCGTCAACCCTGACAAAGCTACTGCAATATTTCAAAAAATATTAATTGTGTAGCTTTACCAAATTTTTATCAGAAATGCACCTTGCAATGGACCAGGTTCCTATTGAAAACCAGCTTCCTCTGATTGTTTTTAAACTTTTTATAAAACTTTTAATGTATTTATTTGAAGGCCGTCTGAGTGGCGTCAGCCCTGATGATGTTATCACGATATCTCAAAAAAATTCCCCACAGCTTTGCAAAATTTTTATCAGAGATGCATCTTATGATGGACCAGTTTTCTATTTAAATCCAGCTTCCTCTTTATATTAATAAATTTTTCATGAAATTTTGAAGTATTTATTTCAAGGCCGTCTGAGTGGGGCACAAGGGGATGACATTATCATAATATCTCAACAAGGATGCATTGCAAAAAAAAAAGGATGCATTGCAGTTTCAACAAATTTTGTCAGAGATGCACATTATAATGGACCACATTCCTATTGAAAACCAACTTCCTCTTATTATTTTTAAACTTATTAAACTTTTGAAGTACATGTATTTATTTGAAGGCCATCTGAGTGGCACAGAAGTGGACAATCTTGTTACCGTAATATATATGACATATTAAAACTTCTTGGGGAAGTATTTTGGGTAGGTGTCTACCAAACATGTTCAAATGGTCTTGCTCCAATGATTTTTAGATTTTGTTATGAATAATCTTGTTTTTTTGTTCAGTTATATCTTAAATTTTTTTTCTCTGAAAGTTCATGGTCAGTTGCTTTGGAATTGCACAGGGACACTTGTGGAGACCTCTAGATCTTAAGTTAGATGGCATTAATTTGTGACTATTTTTGGGTTCCTAAAGAATATTTGTGCACTCTCACTTTCTTTACTTTTTTGCACAAACCATAGGTTAGATCATCTTCGAACTTATTGGCAATGAACATGGACTTGACTTCCACCAACTATGTTCACTGTGTAGTGGTGTGATCATTTTCTGATTGTTAACAAATTATCAAAATAAGGAACTATCAGTAAGAGCAGGGCTGTGTTCACACAGCCCTCTTGTTGCATATTTGGTTTCTGAATGATAACCAACAAACATTCTCAAATAGCACTCAATTATGCATCAGTGTACTTGGTTTCTGGATGCTGGATGACATGTTAAACACTTTGTTACTGCATATGGCTGACCTTGAACCTGTGTCCAAGGTCATTGATCCAGTGTCCAACATACAAAAATTATATGTACAGATACTGTAGAGGATGGCACACTTTTGTACATGCACTCTTGGGCTTTTAAGTGCATGTACAAAGTTGTAGATACTGCACCTCAAAACTGCCTAACCTAAATATGTTAGTAATGCTTCATCTATACAAGTATTTAACACCATTGCATGTCATAATACAAAACATTATCCTTTAATTTCTACTGTTCATGACTACAGTTATTCCAAATGAGACCTGTCATTACCAAGTTTGCAATGAGCCAAGGGGGTCACGGTGGGGAGCATGAACCCAGCAATCTTTGCTTTTTGATGTTACACACAGTAATGATGGTGCCCTTGGTGTTATTCTGAAGTTCATAGGACCACTTCAGCCTGTGCATGCAAGGCCAGCTGAGCACAGGACTGTCACAGTCCCCTAGTTTTTGCCATACTTTTATCAAAATATTTAGTCAACTGAGTTAAACAATTTTGTAGTATCATTTTGATGCAGCCTAAAAAGCACTGCTTTTGTGCACACTGGTTTGTGTTTTCAGCTGTACAAGGTACCAACACATGATGAAAAGTATCTCTTATGCACCTTTTGTATCCATGTGTGAGAGTCTGACCTTTGTCCTCTCCACTGCAGTCTAACCCCTTTTCATCTCAGTGGATGTAACTGTGGGGTTGATGGGTCTGGGCTCTATATTTATGTTTCAGTTACAAGTTGCAGTCAGATACAGAAGATATGACATTATTGTGCATCGTGTAATTCTCGATCTTATTAGGAAAAAGTGGCAAAAATTTGGGAGGTGAGTTGGCCATGTCAGTTGTTAAAAAACATCATGCCTATAGTGGTTGGATAGAATGGAGCCAGCTTTGTGGGCAGCAGCTAATGCTTCAGCGTGATTAAAAGTGGTGTCTTTGAGACAGTACTGAGTAGCAATAGTCTATGTGACTGTGTTCTCCGTATAATAGTAGAAAAGGGAAAAATCATCAATTGTGACCTGCAAGTAAAATGTTCGTGGTTTGTCAAAAGAAAGAATACAAGAAAGATTGTAGCAGTTAAAGAAATGTAGATTTGTTGCAAGATCAAAAAAAATTAAATGAATATTATTAGTTTGTGCCAAATGGAAGATTTTGGCTGATCTGAAAATATACAAAAAAGTGAAAGGGGAGGGAAACAGATCTCTCTTCAATTTGGCTCGCCTTATCGTCCAAATGAACCAAAATAAAAAAAAAAAAGAAGGGAAAGAAAGAACTGGAAATACATGTGGCATTTTGGTTTAGGAATCAGTGTTTACATTAAGTGAACATTAATTGATGCAAGGTCATATATAACATGTATATATGTCCCTATGTGTAACAGTGAAGAAAATTCTCTACAAATTTAATTGCAAAATAATCCATAATAATCAGAAATGCTGTCAGAAATGATAGCTTGACTTCTGATTGCATCGAACTGTGTCCCCTAGATGCTTTTCAACACAAATCTCAGCATTAGTTACCTAATGTTACCTCTTGACCACCACTGCCAAGACCTCCATGTCTGGTATATTGCCTCACACAATTGAGTTTGTTACTCACTCCATTGTACCCCAAAACTGGACGGTCCCGGCAGCGCCATCTCTCGGTTCCTTTGGATCCGGAGGTGACTCCTGGTGTGCATGCTCCTGTGTTCGTCCTTCTTCCTCGTGCACCATTTCTGGCATGATCTAAGAATTGGGAAGCTCAGTGAAGTTTTGTGCACCAAGACTGTTCTCGTGTTGTTTGCACTATCTCTTCTGCAGAATTTGTTTTTTAAGCCTTCCTAGACTCTTCGGAGACACGGATCACTTATATTTGATCTACAGATACCCAGAGAAAATTGGAGGTAGAGTTAGTCATGTTGACTTGAACCAAATCTTTTCCAAGATGGTGTTTGGTGGGTCAAATTGCAGATAGAGCGAGGACAGTGCCAGTTGTGCGCACTGTCTCTTCTGCTTACTTTGTATTCTAAGTTTTTGTAGACTCTTCCGAGATAGGGATCACTTATATTTGATCTACGGATACCTGAGAGAAAGGTGTAAGTAGAGTTGGCAAGTGTTTGCTTGAAACCATTCTTTTTCAAGATGGCGTTGAGCTGGTCAAATCGCAGGCAGAGGTGGACAGTGGCAGTTAGGCAATTGCTGCTTAACAGCAAGCTTTAGATGTGGAGCTGGAGACTGCTTCTTCTTCCCCCTTGTTGGGTTAAGGGCAGAGGATGGACATATATGCCGGCTGTGTATTAGATGGGGAGACAACAGGTGGCTGCTCTACGAGTAGCCCCGGAGGAAGAATGAGAGGGATAAGCATGAGTGTGCTGCTAAATGCCGGGCCATCAAGTCTGACTCCGCAGAGTCCTCTACCCCAGCGATGCCACTAGAGAAGCGAAGTGAACCCATGTGGCTCACACACATGCTCAAGTGGTTGCTGCCTCCTCATCTGAAACCCCTCGGGGGAATAGAGTGAAAAAGTGGCATAGTTGCAAGTCCGGCAGCAAGACATCACCTCATGGGGATCTCAAGCACTCAGTGGCACCTAAGGTTCCTCGGCCACTGATCTGAGGCTCTCAGCAGTCTTGGAGACGATGTCCAGGAACCAACAGATGCAATAGATCAAATCCAGCATCTGTTTCTTGAGCAGCTTGCTGCCTCCGTTATGAGCTAGCTCTTGCTTGGCACACAGGCCATGGAGTTCTTGCAACTCCAGCAGGTGCCCTCCAGCTAGCAGACCCCCAGGCTGGTGGCTGCTGGGGCTCCTCAATCTATCTTATGGAAGTGCTGTTCTCTGGCCTTTCATGGGAGGAGCAGGTGGGGGCTACGGAGGTGGCAGCAACGACTTCTGTGAAACTTGTTGCTCCCCCCTCGCTAGGCGTGGTGACGGGCACACTTCTGTCACAAGCGGCAGCCCCATCTGCATCAGAGGAACAGCTGTTTGATGAGGCTTTGAGGCCTTTGATTCCAATGCCTGATGACAAGTCTTCAGACATTGACACTGAAGAAGAGGAGTTGCTGCAGTCAGATTGGTCTGTCAGCAGGTCCAGGCTACTGGCTAGCAGCCGGCGCCTACGCTGACACCACTGCTCAGCAAAGCCCTGTAGCATCCATGGATGGAGCTTAACTTGCTTCCGCTCCCATGGATACTACTCCGGCACCGACTCAAGGCTTTGAACACGTCAAAGCTCTCATTCTAAGCTTAGTGGGTGACCAAGTCGTGGTTGCTCAGCCAGAGGAGAGGCAATTGACTATTGCAATGTGCTGCCAGGACTCCTGCTTGAAAGATGGGCAAAGTAAGTCCCCAATCCCTTTCTCACCCTTTGTTGCTGCATTTTATAACCAGCTGACACCTGGTATTTGTGCAAACAGGTTCCTGTAGAGCCACCAGTTTCCAGCTGTCATAAGCAAGGGCGAGTTCTCCCCCAGCAGGACCTCCAATGGAAAAGGTACTGTGCCCTGGAACAGATTTATTCTTTATAGTCACTTCCAGTGGGTGTGGATGGAGAGGAGTATGATGCGAGGACACCAAAGGCTGTGTCTGCATCCTTGGATGCCCTCAAGAGACTAGAGGAGAATGCCAGAGGATCTGTCCTCACGGTGTCCTACTTCAGTGTCTCACTGTCAGTTCTGAGGTCCCTTTTTGGAGGACCTGCAGCATTCTACGCGGTTCTCGGAGGAGTTCCAGGACTGGCTTGGTCTGGCAGGCTTGCTCACAACTTCGTTGTCATGGGTGATTGACCATCAGATGGGGACGGCCTGCACTCTTGAGGCAAACTTTGCGTTTGCTTCACAGTGATGCCCACCTTCAGGTTCAGCAGCTGCCTGACCCAATCTATCTTTGAGTACATATGGGGCCTTGCTGTTTGGAGGAGAGATGGCTGACGTTGTTTGTCGGGTGCAGGACCATTGAGCCTGCTCCGCCAAAAAGCGCATCAGAACCTAGGCCTTGACTGACTCCGTTTGGTCTCTATTGTCCTTGGCCACCGCCACCCCAATGCATGGCACCCAAACTGCACCCTCCCACCCGCCCTTGCCTGAGCCATGCTCCCAGCATCGCAATGGCCCAGGAAGGGTGGGCAGCAATCAGGAAGTCTGGAAAACCCAAAAGTTGGGGAAGCCTCAGGGAGCCTATTACAGAAGATTCGTTCCTCTAAAATACTCTTAGACATGGCTATTGGCTGCCTTTCAGTGAAGGCAGGCCTCTGTTATGCCGCAAACCCAAGTAGTTCACACCCTCTCATGGGATCCCAAAGCATTGGCATTCCTAGAGGCAGTGTTAAAGTTACAGAGCAAGAACACCATAGAGCGGGTGGTAGACTCCGGGTCCTACAACCTCTCTTCTTAGTCCCCAAGGAGGATGGAGCCTGGCGTCCTGTTACAGACTTGTCATTGCTGAACAAGTACTTGGAGATTCTGTCCTTTGGGATGGAGACCCCACAATCAGTGGCGGCAGCCCTGTGGCCCCAGGAGTGGACGACATCTTTGAATGTCAAGGACATGTTCTTCCATGTGCCCGTTGCGGAGAGGTCATGGAAGTATCTACCATTTGCATGCTTGGTCCAGGCTTACCAGAACAGGGTTTTTCTGTTCAGCCTTGCCAGACACCTCTGGCATTCTTCCAGTTCACACAGGTGGTAGCTGCGCACCTTCACCACAAAGCAGTGCACATTCATATGTATCTGGACGACCGGCTGATCCGGGTGCTACAGCACCTAGATTCGCTGGGCAGCACACAGACCTTTCTGGCACTTTGCAAACACTTAGACTTGATTGTGAATCTCAAGATTCACATGGCCCAGCAGTGGCAAACCCTGATGGGATCCCTGATTTCGATGGACTCCCAGGTAACCCTGGGTCCCCTTGAAGAGGTGGACCTTTCAGTGCCTAGAGGACCCCCGTCGGGTGGACCTCAAGCACTGGACATGGAAAACTTGTTTCCTATTAACACTAGCTTTGGGGGTTAGAAGAAGTGAGATCCATGCTCTAGCACACAACTGAATCCAATGGTCACCTGACCACTTCCAAGTGACCCTGAGGCCTCACTTGGGCTTCCTTGCAAACAGCCAAGGGGCTTGAGATCCATCTAGGGCCTTTAGGGCTTTCACCTTTGTGCTATGGATACGGCTCTTCCCGCTGAGGATTGAAAGAGCCCTGTGCCCAGTCAGACCACTGTGCTGGTATCGCTCATGCATGGATGGTGCCGGGGGTCAGAGGTCCGCCCTCTTTTTGCCCCTGGGCAACTCCCAAAAGGAGCAGGTCTGCCGAAACACAATCTCATTGCGGATTAAGCAGACCATCCTGAAGGCCTCTGAGAATGCTTTGGGTAGGCCTTCGGCTTTGAAGCAAGTCTTTGTTAGAGTTCATGAGGTGCAAGCATTTAATGCCTCCTGGCTTGCTGTAAGGAACGTGGCTGTTGTCGATATCTACCGGGCTTGCTGCTGGCTGTTGTTTACAACTTTTGCCGAGCACTACTTGCAGGACTTGATAGTGCTGGAGAATGGCATTTACACCTTTGCTGGCATAGGAGGCTCCTTTGCATAGGTTCCTGATACTTGTCCTTTAGACCTACCTTGTCCCCTCAGGGCATCACCATGTTCCAGCCTATGTCGCCCTGGGGGTTTAGACCTGGATGCAGTCTTTAGGTCAGCATGTCAAGGGTAGGCCCAGACCTTCTTTTGTACTCGTATTGGGTGGATTTCGCCAACATCCCCAGGCTGAGAGCTGGCTCACCCATTTTATAGACACTGCCTTATGGAAGCATATAACTGCCATCCCACCACCCACCATTTTTTTCCACGATTCACAGGTCTTGTTAGATCTCCAGGACTAGAAGAGTGGAAATGGACAGCGTCTACCCATGGGGCAGACTGCTGTCAGGTTGGTGGGTGATTTACCAGGGTGTCCGGTGTGGTCCCATGCTTGTTGGTAAGGAGGGTTTTCAGGCTTTGGGCAGGATTCTACTGTTGGCATCCTCTAGTACCTCTGAGGTTTTCCCTTCAGACGCCACCTCCTCACTCAGACCAATGGTTCCCCCCGCTGTCGGTCCCCGCTGGCTCTTGGTCTCAGTAGGCGTGTAGTGTTACACCCTCCTCCAATGCATTTGTATAGCGGCAATGGTGGTCAAGAGGTAATGTTACGTCTAATACACGAAATTTTTATTAAGTTCAATATTAGTATACTTAACTCTTGACCATCTGAGAAGCCCACCCGACCACCCCACTTCCTTCACGCAGGTGTTGTCCACTGACCAATCATCAAGGAGAAAGGAAGAACATGGGAGTAGCTAGACACCAGGAGTCACTACTGAATCCAAAAGAACCGAGGGATGGCACCACTGGCACTGTCAGGTTTTTGGAACAATCGAGTGAGTAACTGACTCAATTGTGTCGGGTGATATGCCAGACATGGAGATCTTGGCAATGGTGGTCGAAAGGTAAGTATACTCAGTAATATAGAAATTGCTAAAAATTGTACATATACATCTGGATATCGAAGGCGTATACTGTTAAATGTAAAAGATGCTGCATGCTTATGAAACTGTTCAGCCCAGGAGAGCTGCTCCTGTTATGGAACCACATTTTGGGGAGCTATATACACAAAGAGGACAAAGAAAGCCATAAAGAGCATTTTGTTAACTATTGCTGCATGGAGATGGGTCAGCAGACTACAAGTATGCTTTTGATGTTTTTCCAATAACTTTCTGTTCAAGTAAATAAGCTAGAAAGTTGTTTTGAAGTTGGATTTTAACTTTACTAACCCTGTTTATGTGTAATGTAGAACTTGATTTAGGAATTTCCACATCCATGTAAATTGCATAACTGTCACTGTCATATTTTTTCATTGTGACAACTGCAGGTCATGGTGTATATTTACTCCCTGTGAATAATGACATCATGGCTTGGAGTTGAATTTGAGTAATGTGCATCTTTCAAAATTTCATGCTATTGTCATATTTACATGTTTTTAACATATGAAAAACATGAAATAAAATTCCTTGAAAATAGATCAGTTTGCACTGATGGCTTCAGACTTATTTAAACAGTCATGTGATAAAGGGTACATTAGATAGTTGCAACCAAAAATGCTGTGTGAATGCATAATTCTCAGTTTTATCTGTAAAATGCATGCAGACATTAGTGTCAAAAGACTTGGATGCATGTTACCAATTTGTTTATATAAAATGTTTGTTTACTTGTGTTTGTTGTCGTAAAATTGTTTTATTTTGAAACAGTGGATTTGATAAGAAATTTCCATGGTTTATAATGATGTGCTATATACTACCAAATCCAAATTTACATAACATTTTGTGAGCACCATGGGCACATGAAGAATGTAAGACTTAATTTCAGATGTAAATGTCTAAGTTAATATAATACTTACATTTTAATTGTAACAATTATGAACATGTGTATTATTTTAACATTTTCATGTACCAGAAAAGTTGGAGGGGGGTACTTTAGGGGGCAGGCACTTAAAAAGGTGTCAACTGTAATAGGGTAAATAATTTATCTTGAATTCCATGCAATTAAAAAAAGACTTGTTTTTGAAATGTATCTTGGTGGTGACACTGACATAAAATTCAAAGTACAAGTACAGTAACTGTTCTTTTGTACGTTTAGGCTTGGTGCAATCATCAACACAGTGATGAACATCTTGTTCATCGTGTCGTGGACATTGTTTGGTATACTGGTAGACTACAACAGCCGGTACCAGTACATACTGCCTGCACAGTGGTGGCGCATCATGCTGATGGTGAGTATAGTAGTCATCAACTAAGATCATTGTACAATGAAAACGAAACACTAAATCAGTGTATCTTCCTTTCCTGCATTTATGTTGATTTTTTTTTTACTGAGTCAAGAATAACTACCTGGCATTTGTTATAGTTTTGTTAGCAGGATTAGTTATGAGAAAATGGTACACGAAAATGACTGAAAGGGTAGTTTCCGAGTACATTTATATATATATATACATATATATTAATTACTATATATTAACTACTGCAGTACTACTGTAACAGTTCTTTTACAAAGCTTCAAGTGTTGTGCAGGTTAAGTGACTCCAGTAAAGTACATGTGAACACACTCAAAAGAAAACTGTCTTCATTCTACATTGAATTGCCTGTTTCAGATCATTGCTCTGTTGCTGACCATCTATCAGATCAAAGATGAACTCAAGGAATTTATAAGCTCAAAAAGGTCACATCAAGTGAGTCTCAGTTCTGATCACCATTTGCTTGCCATTTTCATCAAAAAACAATATGTGACATTGATGTAAGCCTTGTATGTTAAAAAGTATACATAACCAGTGATATAGAATGAGAGAGAGACCCATTGACAGCAGTAGATCTGCTTTGTGCTCAAATGACCATGATGACTACAAAGGCACACAAAACACAATAACGGACCAAACTCCTTTGCTCCACACTTGTTCAGTCCTGACAGCTGGTTATATTGGTTTTGTAGTCTCTGAAGCTAATTCTACATGTACTACTACAATACGCACACAACCACCTTAAATATTGCACCATGCCCATGTTAAGCCCACACACCAGTACCACCGCCCACATTGTAATTAAAATAAAATATTTGCACCATTTCCGGATGTGGGCCACAGGTGTAATTAAAATTAGCCCACAATGTAATACGAGTGATTCAGGTTGTGTGCCGTGTGCAAAAAACTGGCAAGCCAAGAGATGACACGGTAAGCACTGTGTGCAACTAGTAGTTTGCTGGCTTATCTAGTGAGGGCGCGTGGATCGACTAAGATTGACTCTGTATTTACAGCTGTGAACTAACTCTGACTTGTTTCTACCATCGATGGAGACACCTCCATCTTTCAGGTACTGTTTAAAACCCTTTACCCCTCAAGTCGGGCGTATCTGGCCGCATCGAGCTGCCCCCTCAAGTCGGCCAAATGTGGCCTTTTTCAATGCATAATTATAAACACGACCTGGCAAGTACCAGAAGTGTTAAAAACTATGATTTTAATAAAAGTCTGACGCGTTTCGCCTGACCTGGGCTCTTCAGGGACTGTGTGTATTGGTAGCGTGTGGTGCCTTATATACCTAAGGGTGACGTGCCCTTAGTAACGTTTGGTATTAATGTAATTTCAAGTACATGGTACAAGACTTAAACCAACTGTCAAACTGACTTGTTGGCTGGAGGTACATGAATCACGTGACAGGATTCGCGTGAATCAGACATAAACAAATACGTTGCTAGTGAGGGGAGAAAACAGAGAGCAGTTCCCCAGGGAAGGGTCCCAGAAACATGTTCTTTTCTGGGAATTTTTTGATGCATGCTTGGAAATTGTTTTTCCTTTCTCTGTCGAGTCATTTACGAAAAATCATGAAAGCCATCTGCTGAAGTAGGCATTTATGCATCATTCCCTTCATATCGCTATAGCAAGATTGTCACTAAAAGGTAGGATGGAGCATTTGTTTGGTGAAATAACTGATCATGCAAACAAGACCACTGATCAACATTAGGCTGTTTACAATGCATATCCAGCAGACCAGTGTATTCAATGAATTTGCATCTTCCCGTGGCTCATGTCCACGTGTTTTGTTCACTATGCATCTTTCCTCTTTAGTATAGATTGTGTGGGATGTTTCTGCATCAAAATTAAATAATGGACAGCAAAAATAAACTTGTGCATCACATTTATCTTGCCCATTTTGGAAATTTCATTGGAGAAGAGCATCCACGTTTGTTGGTTTCAATGCATTGCCCCCCAGTTGTCGGAAATTGAAGTACTTTTCGGTTATTGTTGGCAACCCAAAGTAGCTTATTTGGATCAATAACCCAGTAACCTCAAATGAGTTTCCAAATATGGTCAAATTTGACTGATTTATACGGTGAGAAAAATCAGCACACATCAAATTTAGCCAATCGGAGGAGTACCGAAATAGAACAGACTGGTCTTTCCCACGGTTCCAACCATTCCAGGCATTTGTAAACAAACATGGCCCTACGGGGAACACAAACTTGTGGAAACTTGTATATTTTTTCTGCAGATTTCAACACTTTTACTTCATGTAAAGAACTGTTAATGATCATTTATACTGCATGAACAAATAAATCTATACATTTTACCACAAATGAAATGTCACAACGGAAAACTGTGATGTTGAATCTGTCATACATGTACTCCCCACATGTGTCAACGCCTGTTCCTACAGTGCAGGAACAGACAGCGACTGTTTTGGTGTGTTCACAGCACATTTTGAGGAATTAATTCAAGGAGTAGAGTGTACGAAAACCCAAATAATGTGAGGGGGAAAGGGTTAAGCCAGTAAACTTTCTGTTTTTGAAAGTAATTTTATCCATTTCGGACCAGCATGTAGTTTCACCCACAGTAAATAATGGACACTCGCGCAATACACATTCAAGTTGCCCACATATCCTACCCACAATGCCATGCATACTGCACCTTCCTGTGAGGATTTTTACCCCTCGGCCCATAAAGCCGGAGGGGTATTGTCATCACCTATGCGTCTGTCCGTCCGTCCATGCCTTCTTAACACCATATCTCCAAAAGTACTCACTTTACAGAGACCAAATTTTTATCACAGGATATTATTGAGGTGCTGCCTATTGAAAAGTAGGTCACTAGGTTTCATTTTTAGGTCATAGTACTACATAGCAAAAAAAAAAATGGCGTTAACACAATATCTAAAAAATATAGAATGTAGCTTCATCAATTATTTATGACAGTTGGGCTAAGTATGCTCAAGATGCCTGTTGAAAACTAGGTCACTGGGTCAAATATTTAGGTCACAGTGCTGCATTGGAGAAAAATGGCCATACCATATCTGCAAATATTAAATTACTCATTGTAGCTGCACCAATTATTTATGACAGTTGGTCCTAAGGATGCCTCGGACACCTAGTAAAAACTAGGTCACTGGGTTACATATTTAGGTCACAGTGCTGCATTGAAGAAAAATGGCCTTGCCATGCCATATCTCCATAAATACTAACTTTACAGAGACCAAATTTTTATCACAGGCCATTGAGGTGCTTCAGGTGCCTATTGGAAAGTAGGTCACTAGGTCACATATTTAGGTCACAGTACTACATTGAAGAAAAAAACACTGTTAACACAATATCTAAAAAATATTAAATGTAGCTTCACCAATTATTTATGACATTTGGTCCTAAGGATGCCTCAGGTGCCTATTGAAAACTAGGTCACTGGGTCACATATTTAGGTCACAGAACTTTGAAGAAAAATGGCCTTGCCATGATATCTCTGCTCATTGCATTTGCACCAAAGCTTTGTCATTACATTAAACAGGAGTAACCTAACCTACTGGAGGGGTATTGTCGTCATCTACGCATCCATCAGTCCGTCCGTCTGTCCCTCCATCTTGGCCAAGGGGTTTTGTGGTCACTGATCAGCTTCTACCTTCACATGGCATACAACCTGAATCCCATGTATTCAATCAAATTTCGCTGGGGTGGGTGGGTCTACCCCATGAGAGTCCTTCAGGCAAAGGTACCTTCAGGTGACTACCTATGTGGTCCACCATATCATTACTCAAAAATGGGTGCAAGACTTTTCGGGTGTGCTGTCAGAAAGCTTTGGATGTAGCCACAGAGTCTCAAAATTTGCATCTTGGAGAGAGGAGAAAAGTGATGTGAATTTCATAAAAAGGTGACCATTCAAAATTGAGTTATGATAAATGGTTTAAGAGATTTTTTTTTCTGAATTTATTGTGTCAATATCTCTGATAGCCACCGACAGGTGTATAAATATATGTAAAATGTTTGTATATGCTGCTCAGTTGACCTTTAAATGAGAATCATATCTTATTAGATTTGTTTCTAAATCCTGTGCCCATTCACAGGTTACATATGTATTCATATTGATAATTTGTGTAGTTAACCCATTGCTGGTCAGAATATGATCAAGTCAACAGCTTTCTTTGGCATTGAAGTATCCAAAGGAACCAAAACTGTCAACCCTGTGTCTACTGATCTTTTTTAAATTTCAATGATCATTGTAATTCAAAATGTTTACTTTTTAATCAGAGGATTGGACAGAAATGTTGAAGCTCCTGGGCACAGTTTAAACATTTGAGGTGAATCTGGAAGATTTTACCACAAGAGAGTTAATGAGGAATTCTGACAAATAGGTCATGTAAATGTGTCATGTGTGCTTGATCTAAAACAGAACTGGAAGGACTGGCGAGAGAGTGAGATATTACGAGACATAGAGTATGCACATCCTCGCTGGCCTGAGGAAGAACAGTACCTGCGTCAGGAAATAGAAGAATTGGATAAACTGAAGCCACAATATTTCCGCGACTTCTGGTGAGTTAATTTGTGTGATTCACAACTGCCTAAAACTGAATAGACATATGATTTAAATAATTTGTGCAATACTCCAACAATGCTGGATTTGAATGACACACAGTTTACATTCAATTAAACATTACCTCACATTATCTTTTCCCCCTTCAATGAATCAAAGTACGTAAATGTAACATTTCTGTACCAGCTTTAACTAGACATTAAAAAAATTCTGGACTCAATCTTGATCTGAAGGATATAGTTTCCAGCTTTCAAACACATCATTTCCATGTTCACAATTTGCAGATAAAAACACTTGAAATTTTTAGTAATTTCAGTATTAGTAAGTATACTTACTTCAGGACCACCATTGCCAAGACCTCTGTGTGGGCGCATAATGCCCAAGAAATCAAGTTGAGTTCACTCATTTGTATCCAAAAACCTGATGAGTTACAACCATAAACAGTCAGAGAAGAGGATCAAAGCCTGCCACTGGCAATTCTATCAGCGACTGATTCCAAGAAATCTCTGTCGTGGATGTGTTGTGCGACAGCCGCCAAGCATTCAAATTGAGCATTTGAGGGTTCCTGCTTGTCCCTGGTTGCAACAGAAGTTATGGCCATGCTGTTGGGTGGGTGGGTGGGGGGGCTCAACACTTAATTTCAAGAGGTCAATGGACCAATCTGTCCTCCGTCACCAGGGAGCGACCGCGATCAAATTGCAGTTGTGTCACTGAACCTGCTGCAGTACCCTTGGGAGGATCTGCAGAGGTGGAAAGGCATATACCCAAAGGTTGCTGCAGTCCATGGCTAGAGCGTCCACCACTAAGGCCTGGGGGTCTGGGACTGCCTCAATGTTAACTGGAAGTTTTGCATTGTTGCTTGTCGTGAACAGATCCATGTGTGGAGTTCTCCATCTGGCCTACATGGCCTGAATGACCTGTGGGTGAAGCAACCACTCCATCCCTACCTGACCTCTTCTCACTACATCGTCAGACAGAGCTCCCACACAGAAAGCTTGCAAATGGAGCTTACATCTGGACCACTATCCCGCTTCACCTTTGACATGATTTGTCTGTTTCTGTACATACCAACAAGCTGAAACTCACCAGTTTATTCCAAAACTATTTGTACGAGACAGTGATAGCAAACGAAGGTTCACCAAGCTTCAACTCGAACTAGCAAGCCAGTAATGGCACCCAAAAGAGGAAGGACAATTGGAAAGCATGCACACCAGGAGTCACCACTGGATCCATAGGAACTGAGAGATGGTACCATGGGACCATCAGGTTTTGGGAACAATCCAGTGAGTGAACTCAACTCGATTGTCTTGGGTGTTATGCCCCGACACCGAGGTTTTGGCAATGGTGTTTGAGAGGTAACGTTACGTAACTAATACAGTTGTTAATCTTTTCCCTCACCTGGAGACATCCAAACCCCACATTTAGTCTTCAATGCTGCAATCTTTACCTGGAATATTGCAGAGTACAAAACTCCCCCCCCCCCCCAAAGAAAAATGCTTAACTGTATTATTATTATTATTTAAATTTTTGGTGTACCATTATCATCTGACCTTTGTCAGTTTTGTAAAATGATTATGATTATGATTATGGTAACATTAAACATATATTCACATGTATTCATATGTGTATTCCCATTTAAACACCCCAGGAAATAATTATCATTTTTTAGAAAATCTAAGAATTATATATATGTATATATATATATATATATATATATATATATATATATATATATATATATATATATATATATATATATATATATAAAACTTTGTTTATATATAAAACTTTATTTTGAGAGGGTGACCCAGTTAGCACTAATAAGTACTAATCTTCCCCAGGGCCCCCTTTAGAAGGTAATTACAAAAGTATAATGTGAACAGTCACGTTTCAAAATGAAAGTAAATACCATGTACAATAACTAATACATAAAACCAGTAAGCTGGGGTGCCATACCTAAATTGTCTACATTACTTTGTTGACTCTAGAATAAACTTTGTACACAACCTTTTAAACTCAGGTACAGACCATTTCTTCCCTCTTTACTGTAAATATATCTTGTTTCACTCTCTGGAACAATTTAAATGGAATATTTTAATTTTATTCATCAATGGGAATGAGAAATATGTTGTTTATTGTATAATGGAAATAAGACTAAATATAACAGCACTGTAAATTTGCTTTATTTTTGCGTGTATAAATTTTCACAGTTTTTGTATTTTTGACATTTCACTGTATTTTTAATTTCACTGTTTTGGACATAATTCCCATTCAAACAATGTTAAAATACTATTTCACTGTGATTTTGTTTTCACAGTGTTGGGCCATCAGCAAAATAAGCAAAAATAAAAATACATCGAAATTAAAGCAATTTACAGAAAAAAAGTTTTGTATAAATTGTGATTAAAAATATAAGATGATTTTTGCTGTGCACTGCTGCCAATGTACTTTGATGGATGCGTCTTTTACAGGAACATCTTTGATTGGATTGTATACTTCCTCTTAGTCGTCTGCCTTGTTACACATCTGGTGGATATATTTGCACACACTAATTTTACGGCTCGCCTCCACATCCAAATCACAGCCATCACTGTCATTGTCATCTGGCTACGTTTACTCAAGAATGCTCGAGCTTTCTCATTGTTAGGCAAGTGTTTTAGTTATTATTGCTTGTGCTGGCACTCTGTGGCTTCTATTAAATATATGTGCGTGTGTCTGTCTGTGTGTGATTAGCAATACATTAAAAACTAATGTTTTTATGTGGATAAATGTCCCTCAACCTCAACTTTGAAGGTCAAGAAGGCAAGAAAAAGTCGATATATATATATTTGTATATATGTGTACATATAAAGACTTCAAAAGTGTTCACCCTATGAGAGATTCATATAGGACAAAACCCACTTTCTCAATTATTATTATTATTATTATTATTATTATTATTATTATTATTATTATTATTATTATTATTATTATTATTATTATTATTATTATCATCATCATTATCATCATTATCATCATTATCATCATTATTATTATTATTATTATTATTATTATTATTATTATTATTATTATTATATTGATAATGTATGTCAGCTTAGAAATATGTTTAAAACAAAGCATTTAGGTGTGAGGGTCACTTGGCAAGTTGCTGTACTTTTCAGACTTTTTAATTGCCATAATGACCAATCAGTGTCAGGCAAGACACATTTTCAGAAACTCTGATACCCCGGTGACAAAATTTAGTGATGGCTCACCCAAGTTTATATGTAGACCCATACCAACATCTCCCAAGTTTCAGCAGTATCTGGCAAGCAGTCCCAGATATTATTATCATAAATGTAAGCTGCAGTCAACAGATGGAAAGTCATTGTAAAAGTACTTTCAGAATTACCATTAATTTAGGGATCTCATGAGGGTGGAAGGTGGGCAGTGGTGAAACTTTGCACAGAAGGGCAGGCATAGGCACCCAATAGTTCTGCTTGGGTGAAGCCAGGCTGCTAATGCCCTCCCATGCAGTTCTGCCACTGTGCACCTTCAATCCTAATGGGACCGCATTCTATCATACGGAAAAGTTCTTCTTTTACACAGAATTTTACCTTTCAAAGTTCAAATGTTGTGAAGTTTGCGGAAGATCTCCAGAATGATTTCGAGCAGGATAAGAGCATGAATGAATTACCGCGTCACAACTGCCACAGTGTAGCGGACATTTCTAATATAATACAGTCATGACAGTGGCAGGAAAGTACTGCCAGCCAACTTCTGGTTTGATGAGTGAACTCACCATGGCAAACCGTAGTGAGTTGCCAAACTATGCATGGTCTGCAACATTGCCACAACAAGGAAGGAACCAATCTACTATGATAGAAGTTGATGTTTTTACGTGAATGCCATTGACTGATATATTTGACAGGTCCCTTCATTGTGATCATCAGTCATATGGTGCTGGACGTGGGCAAATTCCTCTTTCTCTACTTGGAGTTTTACATTCCATTTGGTAAATATAGTTTTATTGTAGAGTTAAAAAAAAAATGCAGTAAAACTCAAACTTAATTACCCCATTCCTCCCTTTAAGCACCCTTTCAAAATTACAAGTAAATGAACTTTTGATTTAGAACCCTATTTTAAACATTATCAATAGGTTGAATGCTAAGAAAAAGATTATTAAATGTTGAAATTTTTGGTCTGATTTTTTTATCATTCAGATTTGAAGCAGGTAGAGGGCCCTAATTTGGAAGAGTACTGAACTCTTTCAGTACCAACTTGGACTGAAGTCAAACAACTTAAATAAAACTGCTCTGAATTATAATAAGGGTGCTGGATTCATGTTCCTTGTGAAAAGACCTTTCATTCAAGTACCAGCACAGCTATAGTTGCATAGAATATTATAGTCCAAGTCAACAGTTTTCCTCAGTGTGCTTTGGGTGCATTGCACCCAAAGTGTGCTGAGGAAAGCTGTTGACTCAGTCCAAAATGTGGCACTGAGAGAGTTAAACATTTACATATGTTACATTATCATTCCATTTCTGCATTTGCATCTTGTGCAAGATGCACTATTCATTTGAAATGAAATGCTAGACTTCCCCATGAAAATGGAAAATACTTTGATTTGTTAATTTATTTTGCAAATGAAGATGGGCACATAAAATTGTGAAAGATTGCATTCTAAGTTAATATGCAAGCCAGGATTATTCTTGGTGTTTTTTGGCATGCTATTTCTGTTGATGTGTTCCAAATGTCCAATGATGAGAAATAATTATCTAATTTTATAATTAAGCATACCTAGGGAAAAATTTTCCTAGGATAAGATTAACAGAACAAAAAGCATTCCTTGTGCCACATGTAGTCGTATTTAAGAAATATACCCCTAGAGAAAAGATGATGAGGATGATGGGGGTAGTAGTGACTGTGACGATGGCAGTATTGGTGACAGTGATGTTGATGATGGTGGTGGTGACAATGACCATGATGATGTATGATTGGACCTGAAGACAACTTTCAAACTTTAACTGATCATGTAAGCTTTGATAGTAAAACCTAATGTTTTATGCTGTTTGGTTTCCATTGGCAGCATGTGCATTTTGGATGCTGTTCGGGGGAGAAGTTGTCCCTGCAAAAAATGCCGGGACAAGTACAACTCCTAATGTCAGTGTTCCCATGACGACAGTCAGTGGTTTCCAAGATGCCAATGCTCTCTTGTTCACCATGTTTAGACTGACACTGGTGGATGAGTATGATTATGACGTAAATACTTTTAATTTCTCTCAGAACCTATAAATGAAAGACAATCAAGTTGGAGTATCTGCAGAAAAGAAATAGGCCAGCGAACATTCCAAGTTTTAAAAGTATATATTCGTGATAACTGCATCCAATTGTCAGCATAGTTATGACTATTTAAAATGATGCTTACTGCATGTGTAAACTTTTTCAATTCTAACTTCTGACAACATGTTGATGTTAAAGGGGTATCCAGTGAATGGTGCTTAAAGCTCATGATGCTGACATTTCAAAGTTCTGAACGTTTTATATATCTATTTTCAAGAATGTAATACCAAGAGAAACCATATCTAAAGGATTATACATGTACCACTTTATTGTAAAGCTAGTTTATGCTTGTTAGTCACTTGCAACTTAACTGGAACTGCAGATTGAGAATACAGTTCCTGACAGCACACCATTCCTTTTGTTTTACTGTTACTTTGTGAATGCTTCTTGTAGGGATTGAAAAAAGTGGACTCAGTCATGGCAGACATTTTGCTTGGAGCATGGTTTGGTGTGTCTGCCATTTTGTGCCTGAATCTTTTCATTGCCTTGCTGTCGGACACATTCCAAAGGTGAGTTTGTTTAAAGTCAGACCACACCTGTCCAACTGTACTCATCTGTGTACATGCAACTGTGCCAAATGGTCCAGGTGCTTCCTCCCCCCCCCCCCCCCACCAATACCAATCCAGAATACTTCAGGTTGCAAGATGAGATTAACCTCAGGTACCCCTTTTTATTTTTTGTTTAAATTGAAGACCAGGTAGCAAAAGGGCTATAATTAGACTTTTTTTTAAGTCGTTCAGTGCCAATCATGACTAAAGTCGATCTACATAAGTCAAACTAGTCTGAATTATCATCAGGATCCCAGATTTGCATTCCTCATAAAAAACCCTTTCATTCATGTACATGTACCAGTATGCCTATAGTTCCAGAGAGAATACCCCAAGTCAACAGCTTTTCTTGGCGTGCATTGGGCGCAATGCACCTAATGCATGCTGAGAAAAGTTGTTGACTCAGTCCAAAATTTGGCACTGAAAGATTTAAAATTTCCCATGTACATGAACTTAAGCTTGTCAAATGAAGTAAATTGCTTGTGTATAGTGTGTTACCAAAGCCAATAAGCCAAGGCCATGACAACTTCATCCCTTTCTTGCTCATGTCACCCAAAAGTGCCCGAATGTAAATCATTGTTTTCCTCAATCTCTACGCTTAGGATCCGTGTCAATACAAAACATGTTTGATAACAACTGCAGATAAGACCTATTATGATAGCATGTCCCAGGTCAACAGCTTTCCTTGGCATAGGCTGGGTGCAATGCACTGAACTTGTGCCAAGGAATGCTGTTGACTCAGTTGTATTCTAAGCAAGACGGGGCGAACAGGGAAGGACGGGATCAGGGAGTCTACAAAGCAGGATTTTTCAAGACAAGTACCAACTAGTGAGGGAGGACTGGACAGAGTTTTACAATGCTGTAATTGTAATGTAGTGGCATGGTTTTTCAGGTATGAGATATTAGTGATGGCTACCAGTACCCTGTATGTTAATATATCGAGAGGAAAAAGATGTGCATACATGTATACATGTCAGTGGGGCACAAAGGTACCGCACAAGGGTTTAATGTGCTGGACATCCATCACCATCGCACATGAGGGAGGGAAATCATGATGTCAGTGCAACATGGGTATTCAGTATGCTCTTATTACTTTGACTTTGACATGTACCCAGTCCTGCGTGATGATGTACTGTAAATTGCTTTTTTTTTTCTTCTTTTTTTTTTTTTTTTGATGTGTATAAATTTTCATTTTTGTTGTTGTTGTTTTTTTGTTTTTTTTTTGTTTGACATTTCACTGTTTGGGACATAATTTCTATTCAAACAATGTTAAAATACTATTTCACTGTGTTTTTATTTTCACAGTTTTGTGCCATCAGCAAAATAAGCGAAAATAAGAGTACAGTGAAATTAAAGCAATTTACAGTATGTACTATTCATATACAGTAGAACCTCCCCCTTAAGACCACCTGAGGGACCGTTAAACTGTGGCCTTAATAGGGGTATTATTTAACTAAGGATAAACAAAAATGGTTCTGTAATTCTCTTTCTCTCTCATTTTTGTCTTTTATCTCTTTCAGAGTGTATGATAATGCACAGGCAAATGCTGTCATGCAGAAGGCTATCACTATTCTTAACATTGAAGATGGACTCTCTAAGAAGAGACAAGAGAAATTCCGAACATTTATCCACACATGTTGTTCCCCAGAAGAAAACTTCTATGATGATGACACAACGGAGGATGGTGGGGATGAGCTGAAGAAAGTAACTTTTCAAATCAAGGTTAGTCAAAATGTACTGTCACATGTCCATATATACAGAGGTGCCCCCCACACACACACACGCATACACAATTGAAAGAGGATATTACAGTCACAAACTTTGAAGTGAGATGTCAGCCTTCCAACATCAAACAGTCCTAGACAAACAGCAAAATTTGCAAAAAAAGTGAGACCCGCTTTTTGTATTCACTTATAGTTTATTTTGCCACAAGAATTCCAAAGGTTGAATGAAAAATAAAAAAAGTTGTATCCATTTCAAACTAAAAAATTAAGAAAATTGTATGATCACTGTGTGCAATTGCTGTACAAAAACAAGACAAGTGGCACAAATGACAATGACAAAACACAATTCTCCTCATTATGCACTTTTCAAAAATATATACGTTGTCGGAGTTATTTTCAGTTTCAATGTGTTTTATAGCCTATTATGTGGACACTTCTGCTAAGCAGAAGTATAGCCTTAACACCATGCTTTAGCACTGATGACCAGTGGGTGGTAAGCCCACATTGTACAGTGTACGCTGGGGACTTAACACTTAGTCAGCTGAAAGAAAAGCTGTTGACCTGAAGCCCACTATCCTGATAGGTCGTATCCCACTGATTTTCTATCAATTAGAAATTGAAGAAAACACATCAAAGTCCGGGACATTGGGTGTTTGGACATTTTTGTTGGTTTCACAGGATGTGAAAATTCCTATGAACCTATTGTCCAGGACAAGTGAAATCCTGTTGAGCACAAGTGACTTTCAAATTTCACTTGTCCTATGGACAAGTAATTTTTATTGGAAAAATTCACAATATATTAAATTCCAAAATTGTTGACATAACAGACACCTTAACTCACTGTATGACATGAGTTTGATTAAAACAATCATGCTCTTTCAAGCCAAAACATAAGTGCACATCATAAGCATTAGGTAGGACAAGTGAAAATCTTGTGTCACATGCCCTGCAGATGAGTAATTTCAAAATAATTTTTCTCACCCTGGTTTCAGCAGGAAAGAGTGAAACTATTGCCAAATAGGATGCATGTAAAGATCAGTTTGGCTGCTTTGGTTGGTTGAATTCCCAGAGTGTACCCATTAGCTTAACCCCTTTGATCTCAATCCAAAAATGACAGCAGGGTGATTTTTCAATAAATTGATGGCATATACAGGAATCACAAGGTTAATTTGTCACTCTTCTATTGTATGTGCTCAGGATCAACTGGATGAGATGCAAGAGAGATGGAATGCCAAGTTTCCCAAGCCACCCTTGTCCAGGAAACAAGGACTAACAAAACGCCCGGTGCCTGTTTTGTGCTAATCCTATATCATTACTCCACAGCTTACTGCATGTGAATGCAACTCATTGAGTGCTTTTGATTTGCCTACTTGAGTGGGATGTCAGTGGATGATGTTTTGATTGACAATTGACATATCATCAGCTGTTCATTTTAAAGGTTGTTGGAGAGTGTGGAAGTCAAAAGTGACAATATTTACTGAGTGTTTCTAACATCAGTTAGCGATATGAGAGCCACCTGTTAAGTGGTTTAACTTGGTTTACACATACTGACTGTTCACAGGCAGTTGTCCTCCTCACAGGCCTCTGCCCAAAGCTTTACCACAGTGACTCCTCTTCTCTCATTTCTGGGTCTCATCAGCTTATAATTATCTACTTGTGACAGGGCTTTGTTACACAGTTCTAATTTCTCGTATCTAGCTGGAATTACCAGATTACGTAGAGCTTTTAATTTCACATTTCCCTGAAAATGGCTTCAATTCAAGGACCAAGTTGACCATGCCTAGTCAAACACTAGTGTTCTTGCATCAAAGTCTTACAGCAAATAATATATCCTTACAGTAATCTCAGTGCTGTAGGATTCAGGTACGGTCCTGTGTATGAAGTTTTACTTGTTTCATTTAACAGTCTTTTTGTTTACCTGAGTCACCTGTGTGCACTTTATGTACCCATGAAGGGCTGTCAAATATGCTGCCTTTACAAAGAGGACACTAGTAGACCAGCAAGTCAAAGTTCAATTGAACTTGCCCTTAGGTAGATTGTCGAAAGAATTGGCAGGCCGTGGAAAGGAATGAGTTGGTCACTGTTTTGTGTGCAAAGCATACCAGAGACTCGGATCTCTATAAACAGCCTTGTAGGTAGGTAGGCAGGCAAGTAAGTCAAATGAAAAATAAAACATAAGGTAAAAAATTAAAGGAAGTAGAGTCTTGATCTGATTTGTCAGTAAGTTTTATGCTGGGCACATGCAAAGTAAAGGACAGACTATTTCCAGAAATGTCCATTGTGTTTTCTTAAGATTTCCCAGCCACGTGTGTTAAGGTTTTAGTGTACATAGTGTTGTCTTTCACATGAGGTCATGCTTGTATCTAAAGCTGCTGTTCTTGCTTATTGCCATCTTGTTGGGATTATCTGCTGTCTTTTATCTACTTACAGTTTTCCATATTAAACCTCAGAGAAATGTTGAGTTGGCTTAATGTTTCAACACTTTGTACAGAGGAATCTAATTTTATGGCACGGGGCTAGTGCAATATATTTCCAACAGTGCCATAAATGGTGCCATTGTACACACCCCAGTGCTTTGTCAGTTTTATTATAGAAAGAGGACTGTTCTTTCTTTCTTTCTTTTTCTTTGTTTCTTTCTTTCTTTCTTTCTTTCTTTCTTTCTTTCTTTCTTTCTTTCTTTCTTTCTTTCTTTCTTTCTTTCTTTCTTTCTTTCTTGCTTGCTTTCTTTCTTTCTTTCTTTCTTTCTTTCTTTCTTTCTTTCTTTCTTTCTTTCTTTCTTTCTTTCTTCCTTCCTTCCTTCCTTTCTTCTATCTAATGGTGTTGCTGCTTTCTTGATTAAGAAGCAACTCTTAGTTGACATCCTCATTGCAATCTCAAGTTTAAGCCTGCCCAAATATTTCATCTGCTGGTCATGCAGGTGGAAGCTTTATACCAAACTGAGATCAGACATTTTTTCACAGTGTTAGATGCACAAACACAAAAAGAAATTCTGAGGATGGAAATATGTTCTATTTCAACTTTTGTTTGATGAACATACACACTGCTAAGCCCTCAAGTACATGTATGTGAAATACATCTTAACACCATGGGCTTTTGCATCTTGAATTCTTTGGATTTACAACCAGTATATCAGTTCTTATGGCTCATGAGGAACACTGCATCAGAAAACAAACAACAAATGATACAGGTTTGCCAGCATGGCAACTCAAAACCCGCCCTTTGGCAAACAGCATCTATTGCATATCATTAGAAAGGAAATCAAATAGGAATTATCTGAATTTTCAAAAAACCTTCTTAGAAATCTGCCCACCAAAAATGCTATTACTCGAAAAAATAATTTGCTCTTTTCACCACGTCTAAATCATGATACACTTGCAAAATTTATACTCATTCCCTGTCTGATTTGACAAAGTATATCAAGTCTTATATTATTAGCCAATACCCCGAAACAAGTACCATTGTAAATTGCTACATTTTCTGTGAATAACTCTGCCTCTGCTTCAAAAGTAACATTTCTATTTCATTCTTTTGACATCTGCTCACTTTATACTGCTGTTACATTGAAAACCAATACATACCTAGGTGGCCTTGGTGATTGCAGATATTATAACTTTAACCTAGGTCATTCTGACATCATATGGTGAAATATTGTGTTGTGTATTGTACATCAGATATGTGTCTTTTGGCTCATGTCCACACAGATATATATGTATGTGTACCATCTGTTTCTTCAGTGCCAAATAAAGTCTGTTCTGAGTTCTTAGTTCGTGCAACATTATGTCAGTACTTTGCAAGCTATAGAACTGAAATCAGTGATTTCCATTATACAATCCACAGACACAGTGAAGACCTTGAGTTCATAATCTGTCTGTGTTTCAGGACCAGCTTGATGAGCTGAAGGAAGCCATGGAGAACCAAGATGGCAGCCATGATAATGGTGTCGGCGGTCGCCCCAGACGCAGGCGTGGCAGTGGAGAGCACAGTGACACTGGCGTGGAACCAGACGACAGCCCAACACACACCAGTGGCACAGGAGGCTCTTCCACCAGGTTAATTGACTCTGTGGATTTCTTGAAGGAGGAGATTATGGTACTTCGCGAACAGCAAGAGTTCCTGGCGTTGCGAGTGAAGCGTGACATGGGGAGCATGAAGTCAATGTTGCAGCAGATCCTTACTCACCAAATGGGAGGCAGTCAGCCAGGTAAAGCCCTACACAGTCTGCCATGCCAGGTTCTTAAAGCGATATGACAGCAAGTTAAACAAAGGTGAAACATTATGCCTAGAGGGGTATGATTGTCCAGCAACATAGACATATAATCCTGGCATTAATTTTAATTGTGCTATACAGTTACGAGTGGCAGGAATAATGGTAACTGTACATTTCATGTACTTCTCATGGTCTTCCTTGCATTAATACTGATGGACATGTACATATCAAATTTGTGCTGTTAAAAATAAAACAAGGTAGAGGGTTGTATGAACAGCCGGTCGCCAGGTGACCTTGATGTATTGAACACACAGTTAGTACCAACCTGAGTTGGATAATGTGTATTCTCTTCAAACTTGATAAAAAATATGATTTTGTTTGTTCTTTTTTAAATAATGAATAAATAAGCATATTTTTAATGTATTATTTTAATACTAAGAAAAAGATAGTGGCTGTTGTTTGGAATTTTATTGACTGCTGACCTATGTCCCTGTCCAGTGAGTTTAAAATTAGTCATGGTGACATGTAGTTGCCATACTCACATCCATCACCTAGGCAGGATAGGTGAGATCTGTCATGATGTGACTTAAATTGATAAACATTTATGTCATAAAGTAGCATGTGTGATAGAAAAACAGCAAGTGCCACCTGTGAAACAAATTAAGGTTTATAGGTCCCTACATGTAGAAGTGTCCCTGTGAAATTTCAAAACAATTGACCAAGCAATTTTGGGAGATTTTTAAAGATTCTGTCCAAAATTGCACAAAAAGAGATCATAAAAACTATAAAAAAAAAAAAAAAAAAAAAAATGACAAGAGCAGGACCTGTTGAACAAACTTGATGGACCCAACCAAGGTATGTCCACACTAACCTACTGCATATCAACCTTTCTGGTTCAGATTATGGTTGAAATCCAGAATATGGTTCAAACACTAGTACCTCAATACTGTAACTTCTGTCTAATGATGAAAGCCTTAAATATATTGGCCCATTTAAAATTTCCAGCATTTTCACATCAGTACACGAAGCACTCTTTCTATGAACCACCCTCACTCCCCTCTTCAGATTATTCTAAACATGTTTGACATTTGCCCAAATAATGGCCAAATATTGACCATCATTTTCCAGATTTGATAAAAACATACCCCAAAATGAAATCAGGAAAGATCATTAAGCATAAATACATACATCCACGCTTATGTTCCAGGATGATGTATGCTGGTTATAATTAAAAATTCTTGTAACAATTAAACATCATGCAATCATCATGAACAGATTCAAATACAAATATACCTGTAACTTTGTGTCCTTGTTTGCAGATGATATGACAGGTGTGATCTCAGCAGTCAGCTTGCCCACTTCTGCCAGGCCCCCTACATCACACACACAGCACTTCAGCAGGCCCCACAGCAATATCACGGTGCCAGGTGTACCACCATCTCCACCTGTGCACCACTCTGGTGTCATGCAGTCAGCCATGCCGTTTACAGATGCCTTGCCCCCCACAGCAAGGACACAGCCCCTGGGGAGCATGCCTCCTTCAACAAGACTACCACTAAATAATGACCAGCATATGTTGTGGTCATCACCCGTGCCGCCATCAGGCAGGCAGGGGCCCATGGAGAGCATGCCAACTGAATGGCACGCGTCCATGGACAGTCTGCCACCCTCTGCCAGAACGGGCCCCATGGACAGTGTACCCGGGTCTGCCCGCTTGGCCAGCATTGATGTTGTGGACATGTCCAGCAGACACGTGCTACCAGGCCAGTACAGTGGCAGAAACAGCAGCCTCCAAGAACCCACATCTGAGCAAGGCACCGAGGAGGATTGGTAAGTAAATATGTGCACAAAATATGTGATTAACTGTTTCAGTGCTTATCACATATAAAGTCGGTCTAGTAAAGTCAAACTTGTCTTAATTATTATTAGGATCTCAGATTCGGATTTATCGTAAAAAGACCTTTCATTCAAGTACCAGCATGCCTATAGTTCTAGAGAAAATATCCCAAGTCAACAGCTTTTCTCGGCGTGCATTGGGCGCAATGCGCCCAATGTGTGCCGAGAAAAGCTGTTGACTCAGTCCAAAATTTGGCACTTAGCAAGTTAATCAAACCCCTTGCCAGTAACTTTCATGTAGAATTTTGTCATAATGGTATTAGATCTGGCACTGTTTACATGTATGTCAAATTTTGTTACCAGCTGCAGTCAAATTTGTTAGCTTGACAGTTAAACAAGTGTTAAATGGAAGTAAATTCCAAAATACATTTCAAGATCTGATGTCATGTATATTAGATTATATCATAACAACACAGTGAAAAATATTTTCTTAACTGCAGGACACAAAGCAAAGAAAAAAAAATCTCATAAACTTCAAAACAAGAAATTTCTTAGCATGTTTGTTAAAATGGGAAAACAGGTAATAGCAACTTTCATGTAGGGAAAAATGTTTTGTCTGGCTCTCAATATTTCTTGCTCACATGTGAAAAAATGGGGGGGGGGGGGGGTCAGCTAGAAATTGTTGTTTTGAAAGGAGATATCCTGGAGGTGAGAGAGATTTTTTTTTATCTAAGCTAGACAGAAAATTCAGAGATTCTTATTTTAAGAAACAAAATCTGAAATACTTCACATTTTCAGAAACATGGGGAATTTCTTCTTCAGCAAGATTTTTTTTTTTTAAACTATGAAAACAATAGCAGAACTACTGGTGTCAGATTTACTTATTGGTTGCAATGAGCACTGACCATGTACAGGCTGGAAGACAATCGTGTTTTTGCAAGAACACCACTTACAAAATGTGATGACCAAGTATTACAGAAAAATCCATTTCTTCCAGTCTACCATTTTACAGTCATTGCTTATGTATGGCCATGCATGCACAGACAGACCTTTCTCACTGTAGTCCAGATGGATGTAGCGATGGAAAATAAAGGGAATGTAGCCTACTGCACTGTCAGTTGACAGGCACAATATTCATGGTGTGGCAAGATGGTCAGTCTGTGATGGCAATTTATGGCCAGATTAAATATAGAAACTTTACAACCATATTTGTTACATTTACTGTGATTGACTCTGCTCTGATCATATACAGTGAAACCTGTTTTGAGAGACCACAGTGAGGAAAGACCACCTGCCTTTTGAGACCATGTTTACCATGTTCCTTCTGCCATCTTTCCCATGCTATTGCACCTCTATTGAGAGATCACCTGCCTTATGTGACCACTTTTTGGCCTGCTCTAGGGGTGGTCTCACAAAATAGGTTTTACTGTATACTATAATAAACTTTATATACTTTGTGATAGATACAAAAGTGTCTACTGTATTTTTAGGGAGCGCTCTGAAAGAAAACGTAAGCGAGAGTTGAAGAAACTCAGACGTAAACTTCAAAAGCAACAGGAATTGTCCACATCTCAGGGTCCAAGGGGGGAGGTCACCAGTGATGAGGAGCCAGGTAAGTGATGTAGAGAGAGTCGGGGGGGGGGGGGGGGGGAAGTCACGGATGATGAAGAGCCATGTAAGTCATTGAGAGAGCACCGAACATGAATTGTCCACATCTCTCGGGACCAGGAGGGGAGGTCACCAAGGATGAGGAGCCATGCAGGTACATGTAAGTCGTGGAAAGTGACAACCAAATATGAAAGATACTGAACTTAAACTTAATCCAAACAGCTATGGTAATATTTTAACACATCCAAACTGAGATTTAATCCTTTGTGGGTGAGAGTGGGGAAGGATAATATGTGAATGAAAACAAAGTTTCAGAATATAACAAATGCCTGCAACTCAAGGCCTGCATCAAATTTGTCCAACCAAAAATTTATTGGGGGAAAAATCTCACCAGGTAGGAATTATTTGGCCATGTTTTTTACTTTGATTTCAATAAAGATACCTTGACATTACCTCAGCTTGTATGTAATGTTGATGTTGGCCATAATAGTCCCTGCAGTAATGTATAATTTGGGTGAACTTAGTGAGTGTTAAGAATGGAAGGTGCATAAAAGACGGCTGTCGGTTTTTATAGATACAAGTGGGAAAATTATAATCCGAATAGATTTAGTACCAACATACAATGGAATCTCTTCACTAAAACCATTTAAGTGACTGAAAAATCAGTGCTTAATATGGAATATAATTTAATTAACAATATGCAAAAAAAGGACTGTAAATTGGTGGCCTTTGAATATATAAAGGGTCTCTTTATGGAGACGATCTTGATTGGATATTTTAGTGCACAAGTTTGGGCTGTTCTACACTTTAGTAGACATCAATGTTCACATTTCATTCAACATGACATCTTTTTTCACACTGGACCTTTGCTGTTGATATCTGAAGCCATTTCCATGATGGACATTTTGGCATTATTGTGACAAGTACTATTGGCATTACAAAAGTAACATCACACTGCTTGAAGCAACAGGTTTCAGATAACACAGTCATCGTCTGCTGAACAGCTCAAACTCTATACAAGTGGGGCATAAAAAAAAAAAGAGCTTAGTGTGCTTAGGGAGCAAAAAGTAAAGTTTGCAATTGTGAAGGAACATTGTAGTTATGTGCTCACACTGCTTTTGTTCTTTCCCTCCACAGAATTTAGAATGAAAAGCCTACAGCCTGGTATGCCCACTGTAGAAGTGCAAACAGAAGCAGCACCAAGGGCCCTTTCCCACACCGACAGTCTCTCCACCATACCCAAGTCAGGTGTCCTTCCCCAGGTAGAGAGGATAGACCTGGGCCCAGTGGCTACGCTACCTGTACATGACGATAGCACAAAGTCTACTCTACACATAGTAGAGGTGGCAGAACAAGCCAGTGCCTCAGAAGATCCAAATGATGGGGACAAGCCTGCCACAACACAGCAAGCTGACCCAAACATTCACACCAGATCTGGTGCAGCACAGGTAAAACTCAAGATAATTTTTTGTGTTTTTTGGTAACATTTTTGCCTGCTGAGACAGACTCTTGTTATGCACCATGGTCTGAGGGTGCTCCACATAGTAGAGTGCCTTCAGACCATCTTGCATAACCAGCCAGTAATTTCCATGCTTGCTGACTGCTCACTGAACAGTGTTGCATTTGTGGGGTCAGCACCCCAGTTGCTCCGAAGGTGTCAGAAAGGAATGATAACTCAAGATGTGTGCATTTTAAAGCAGCAACTTTAAAAAGCACAAAAAGATACTTTTTCCATACAGCAAGTGGAAAAAAGTAATGGATATGGATGGACCAACATATTTACTTCTCATATTTATACAAATAAACAGGTTGTAATCGATTATCAAACCTGCAATTTGTTCGGCAACACAGATTTTTTTCTGTTTTTTTTTTTTTTTAAACAAATTTTTGTGTGTATACAGTGGTACCTCTTTTGACAGACCCCTCTAATGAGAGACCGCATATCTTTTTAAGACTGCTCTCTCAGAACGCTGCGTTATCTTTTCCACGTTGTACCTCTAATGAATGACCACCTGATTTGAGAGACCGCATTTGGACCTGCCATAGGGCGGTCTCTCAAAAGAGGTACCACTGTATACCATTTTCGACTTCTCAAAAACCATCACTTAGATTCTTCTGAAACACAGTGGAAATGTAGCTTTTGGAAGGGTAAAAAAATTGTTCATTAGGTGATGATATTCCCCATCTCTGATTTTTAACAAATTTTCAATTTGGGTACATATTGGTTAATGCATACATTCAAACTTGGTGGGGATGCACCTTGGTTTGATGTCTGCTAATTTGTGCTAATGGTCATGCCGCAGTTATTTTTGGAACTTTTATGAATTTTCTTTATGTTCATTTTTGGCAAAATCGTAGTAAATTCGTCACAAAACTGCAAAGCCAATTGCTTCGAAATTGCATACAGACACTTCTGGGGACCTCTAGATAGGTGGCACTGTGATTATTTTTTGTGTTTTTTTTATTTTTGTGTTTTCACTTTTCTTGACTTTTTTCCCCCAAATGGTAAGTTGGATTCTCTGCAGACTTTTTTTGGAATGTACAATGATCTCCACCAAATTTGTTCACTACATGGTGGTGGTGTCATTTTCTTGATTTTAACAAAGGATCAAAACTTTGAAAAATCGGTAAGGGGATGTTCATGTTAGCAACAGTGATGATGGTCTTAAACAAAGGTGACCTTGATATCATTCTAACATTCACAGGATCACTTCAGTCCATGCATGTAAGGTCAGCTCAGTACAGGACTGTCACAGTCCTCTTGTTAAGATATTGCGATAATAGGCATTGACCAGATGGACACACATATTCGGAAAATACAATGGCTTCTTCCCCCGGGGGAGGCACAGAAAAAGAATATTAACTTCTGTCTGTTTTGATAGTCACTTGAAAAAAATCAATGCATCAAGCATCCTCTGCTCCTATTTTTTGCTATTTAGACTTTATTTGAGCATGCATGTCTGTTTGCAGGTCCGAGACCACATACCTGGATCTGAGTGCTAAGACAGGATGTCTTGCTGCTTCCCATTCATACCTATGCCGGAAGTCGGGTCACCAAAGTTGTAAAAACTGGATGACTTACATTTTTTCACATAAACATGGCTTCATGTTAATGTAAACCCCATCGTCTTGGACAAATAAATATTTCCCAGTAGGACAAGTAAAAATTTTGAGCTCAGACCCACCACTTGTCCAAATTTTACACAAAAGTGCTTTAGAACAAGACAGTATCAATGTCAAGCTCTATTAAAGTACCTCAGTTTGCTTAAATGTCGTTATTACATCCAAACCGTTCAAGATGCCAAAGGTAGCCCTGGGCAGATGGTCACATGTTGCAAAATTCTTCCAACAAAATATATGTGTATAGCAACAAAGCTTAACTGGGTTTGACATGCATTATTTGTTGTTGTTGTTGTTGTTGTCGTTTTTCCATATGGAATGTGTTTTCACTATTATTAAGCCTTTTCTGATCTGCTACTCTGTTTAGAGAGGTGTTTCTTGATGTACATCTGTGACTTTTTGCCATTTAATTTTTTGTATACAGTGCGGATAGTCATACAACTACATGAACAAGCATGCATCTGCATACGACACTTGTAGGTACAATGTTGGTATATACTCTTACCAGAAGTTCAGAAATGTGAACTGGTGGGACTGAGTCTTTCATCCACTGTCACAGTCTCTGTGACTTGACTGCACTTTGAACTGAGGTACTTGCAGATAAGATCTGGACAATGTTTCGATGTCCCATCATTATGGGACAAACAGTCAAGCAGCCAGTTCACATTGAGTGCAAGGATTTTGACAGTGATGTCATGCAGATGATGTTGACTGGTGTGACTGACAACGTTACCTTCCCTTACAAAAAGACCTCATGCCAGCTTTTCAGTTAGTACTTGCACAGTTGTAAGATGTGCCTGGTGAGTTCAAGGTAGGGCAAAACACATCACATAAAACCTCCACAGCAAGTATGCCAGCTTTTCTGGCCTTGTCATCTCTTTTAATATTTCAGTGACCTTAGTACGATAGTATTTGCGGTCTGTGACCACTGTCAAGAAAAAGCGGTCACACACAGGTGGTCTGTCATGGTAGAGGTCACATATAACATGTGCCACTCTGACAAGGATCATTATCTTGTAACCAATGCATAAAAAGCCAGTGCAGTTACACTGTGGTTTCATCATGTACCTCCCAAAGGAAGCCGTTTTATTTTCATTTATTTTTAACAGTGTCATATTTATTGTTTTTACATAGATCAGTATATTGTACAAAACTAATCAGGGGGTCTTTTAGGTATGAAAATGGCAGACAGTGTTGACCTCCATTATTGTAAATATAATATTTATTTAATCACCACCAATATCTCTTGTATTTATTTAAATGATATTAAACAGATAATGTGTCTTTATACTTGCTTATCAGCTTTAAGTTCAAGCCATGACTGACAAAAATACACGTCTTTGTTTGTAGTACCCTGGGTTAATATTTTATTACCAGCGTTACTGTTTGACTGCTTCAACTAATGTATTTATATTTTTTATATGAGCAAGCAATAACCTTGTCATTTCTCAGTGCATAACATAGTGTTTCATTACCAGTATAGTTGACATAATGTACATAGAACCTATACTCAAAGAGAATAGTTTAATATTAGCAATTCATCCTATTTTGTATTGATAGGAACAGTAATTCTAGTAAGTGGTGCCATCTGGTGGTTGAAATGCCACTAGACTGCTCCTTTCAATATATATATTATTAGGCTGAAAGATGGAAGCTGTTTATCTGTGACGCAAAGCCTGCCTTGTTTCTGACATTAGTTCATGTACATGTACCCAAGTGAAGCACAAGGCCACTTTGCAGGCAAGAGATTTGACTGGAAACAAACAAGACTCTCGCCTCAAAAGCAGACCAAGCTCCCGCTTTGCTTGGTGTGCAACAGCACTACAAGACTTTATTTATAGTCAGGGTAGTAAAAGTGCAGTCACTCTTATCATGGACTGATGAACCAATCAGGAAGTTGATCAGTATCACCTTGGCCATTGGCAGTATGTGTGCCTTGCTGCAGTATATGCTATAACCATGGCAACCAAAATAGACCAATGAGAAATTGAGTCAGTTATGCAGCAGCAAAACAGCCATCATGCAGCCAAGTGGCAGACCAATGGGAGAGGACAAAACATGGAGATTGGTCTGTTAAGTAGGCAAAACCAACAGTTGGCAAGAGAGTTATAAGGCAGCTGTACACAGGTCTCATAGGAGCCAGCCTAACTGATGTGCTAAGTCTGTATGCAACGGTGCTGCAGCTGATACCGACCATTTGAAAAGGCTTGTGCTACCTTTGTATTGAAATCATGTTTTGGTTTGGTGGACTTTGATGTCAATTATTTTATTATGGATACTCTTATACTTTAAGAATCATTGGAGTGTGCCTTTTCGATGCATAATCATTAAACTGCCTTAAAACCATTCAGACAGTGTATGTTCTCACAAGAAATTATGTATCCAAGTGCTTTCTCAAAGTATCTGGGACATTTATCGGGGTGATTATACTTGCAACTGGTGCATGTAGAATCAATAAATGGACAATGTATTGCTCATGCCATATACTTGTTTCTACCGATACATCACAAATCTGGTTTGCCATTTGTCCTGAACTTTGATTGATGTACAATGGGGGATTTTATAATTGAATTTGTTACAGTAAAACCTGTCTTCAAGACCACCCTGAGGGGTGACCAAAGTGTGGTCCTTCAAGATGGGTCTCTCAAGGGAGGGACCACTGGATTAAATCTTATGGTGTAAATAACTAATGTGGACAACACAGTAATATTATGGAATGAATGTGTATTATTGAGGAACAACATAATATAAGCTTAGCTATGCCTAAATTACACATTGTACATGTATGAGCGAAAATACTGTGAGTTGACATGAATTAACTGGGGTATAACCTGGATTACAGACATGCTGTAAGTATTAGATTTCAACACAATGTAATTCCATCTTGTATGGTGTGTAAAAATGTCATTGTATATAAAGATGGCTTGCCCACAAAAATTCGCTGTAGCATGTACAAGAAATGCCAGGTGTAAGTCATCAGTTTAACTTAGATACCAAACACTGGTCATCTTAGTTCTGCATTTCATCTGTGAAAGAAATTATTTCAGGGGTTCTTAAGCAGTGATGGTGCATATGAAAAAATTGGCCTTTTTTACAACCCTTTATAACCTGATATGAGAATTTCAGTGAGCTGATGTGTATATGCAGACCAAGTGATGAATTGCAGTCTCCTCACATTAGTTGAGATCCTGTGTAAATTTAAGATTCCTGTGGGGTTTTTGTTGTGTATATGCGTATATTGGTACTCAACAGTCATCTTACATACATGACTTGTAATAGTAATCTTTTCATATCTGTTGATATTTTTCTTAAATTGTCATCAGCTTGTCTAGGTTACCAACACTGTACATCTACTGGCTATTTTTAAGTTGAAATTTCACAATGTATGCATTTTAAGAGTTTCCCTATAATTAGGTAATGATACTCTACAGCGGACAAAATTGGACTCAGACATGTTCTACAAATTTGAATACAGTAAGCCAGCTCATGCACAGAAAAAAAATATTTTAAATTAATTATGGGTTTAAGGGAACGGCTTTAAATTGAAAGTTTAACTGTTGGGACACCACTAAGTGGTCTCTTGCAACAGTGCCGTTATCAATGCAAGTTTCACTGCATGGTAGTTAATTGTGAGGGACCAGTTTTGTTCATGATGGTACTGAACAAAGCATACCAGTCTTTTGTCTTTGGGTATTCATGACATGCTGTGATAAGATACTCAAAACTATTAATACTTCTATGTTACCATTACCTTGATCTTTAAAAAAAAAAAAAAAAAAGAAAACTCCAAACTAATAATACTGGCAGATTAATATTACCTGTATCTTATACACGTAATAATATTCATACTCAAAACTAATAATGCTCACACATTACCATTACCAGTATCTGTTCATTTTCAAGTGTTTTTTTGTTTTTGTTTTGTGTGTGTTTGTTTGTTGTTTTTTTCTTTTTTTCTTTTTTTTTTAATATTGTATATTATGTTGTGGAACCTGTCTGTTGCAACCATGCTAAGGACATTGAGAAAACAGTCGTTATCTCTTTGGGATTGGTTTATACAAGGTTACAGCATAGCATGTTGTGTATGAACTTGCTGTATAAGGAAATCAAGAAGTGGACCATGACTTCAACAGGGATCACATATTCACTCAAAATAACATCAAGTCAGTGTCTTCCATTGGATTCAGAACTGGAAAACCATTTTAACATATACATATTGAACACACAAAACTGAGTCAGATATTTATAGGATAGCAAGATAGCATGCTAAAGTTGGGAATCAGGAACATTTTGCTTGTTGGGATTTTGCACACAAGATCTGGTTATACTCCCCCTTTTATTTTTTAACAGACAGAAACAGGCCCCCACACAGGGCAGATGTCAACTGACCATTTCAAATACTAGCGTAACATGTGACTGCTTCTCACTTCTGATTGGCTGCTAGATAGCCCAGCACCCAATCAACCGATAGAAATAGCGAGATGCCATCTAGGGACTTTAGAAAATAGACCCTGGAAAAACAAATGGAATGTCTGCACATTGTAATCATATAAAACCAGGGATTAAGTGGTCTATTGAAAAAGTGTACAATTCACCATGATGACACATGAGGGGTGGTTTCAGGTTGTGTGAAGTGAAGTGTATCATTAGACATGCCAAAAAGAAAAAATTACTTGAGGGATCACAGCATGGTGGCATTACATGGGGTAGCCACATTATGGAGGTGGTCACCAGAGCAGGTTCCACTGTAGTGCTTATTGTACAGCATGACTTGAATACTTGTATTTGTCCTTGCTTCAAATCTACTTTATGTTCATATAAATTACTTTAAATTATATTTTGTCTTTTGAAACCCTATGCAAACCAATGAAGTCATTTACATTTTTTGTACGTTTGAGCATACATGTAATATAATCTTTTCAAATGTACATGTACTCACTTCATGCAGGTGGCAACATGCCAAATTAACTTTTTGGAACCTGATGCAGCTACAAATTGGAAGTTAACAACTCACGCAAAGTAGGACTGGCAGCAAGACCCTCTCCCCTTGAAAATCTGAACAATTTGTTAAATATGCCACATTATTGTTATGCTGATGTATAATTTCATATTGCGAATGAGAAACCAGTTGAAAGTAACTTTTGTCTTTTTAATGTTGAAAGTGTAGCCGCCCCTCCCCTCCAGCCAAAAATATATGAAAAAGTACTGCATATTCACTCATCATGTGGTACTATAGTCACTCATCATGTGGTACTATATTCAGTCATCATGCAATACTTCTTCATTCATCATGTGGTACTATCTTCCTCAGAGGGCTCTGTGATTAAAGTCCATGCGTGGAAACCAACTTTGCCATCTACATTGTAAAAATACTCGATATCTGTGATATCTTACTCATAGGACTATTTTTCATGTGAATAAGTAGAAGTGTGTGTGTCATTTTATCCACACTGTATCATATAAATGTACATGCTTTTACGTGAATGTTTTATGTATATATATATTGTACAAAATATTGCAATGAATAAACTATTTTAATACAAACAGGACAAGTTTGTGGTATATTGATTTATGTCATGGTTACATATACAGCAGCTCCATGTTCCACATGCACACTCAGGTTTAACCTCTCTGGAGCTGTATCAACCTTGCTGTGGCAGCTGAGGGGTGGGGAGTGGGTGTCTCAATGGTTGACATAGCCACCTTGATATACCAGTGGCTGGTGTGATTTGCACCTGCAAGGGGTTCTGTACCACTGCTGCTATGGCAGTGGCACATACTGCTTAACTGTCATACCATTAGTACACAGGAAGTCAGGACTGGTGGTGTATTGACACCAGCGGCAGGCCTCCTCCCTGAATTTATTCATCGGTCATGACTTCTGTCCACAGGTGGTCAAAGACAACAGAAGACCAAAACATTTTGTGTGACCATTGGCTTCATTTTACCTGCCTTCATTAACTTTTTCCTGGTGCCAATAAGACAGTCAACAGCTTCTCTTAGAACAAGTTGGACACCATTCATCCAACCTGCACCATGACCAGCTACTGACCTTGGTCATACCATCATAACAGGTCACCTCTACAATTCTGGACACCAACTCTTCTGGTACTGTGAAATTCAAGTCGAACCATTTGAGAAAACAACAATTTACACCTGTAAAACTGGAGTGGGAAAGGGTTAATCAACAGACCGCCACACTGTGTACATACACCAAACATAAAAAGCAAAGTAAATATAGCCGTACACATAAATTTATTTGAATTATCCATAATCAAACATTTCTCCAATGCCAGTTGGGAAGTGCCCTAATGACAGATATTACTCCCTTCATCTCGTTTACAGCTGCTCTATTATTGTGGGTGATCCACCAGATTACATGCTCAAAGTTCTCTGTTTCCCATGTGTGGGATGAACCAAGGGTTAAAAAATAAGGATAAACTCCTGTATAAATGTACAAGAGAGGAGGTAGCTGGTGCAAACTCTGTTGACAAACGTGATTTCACCATGGCACAAGGCTTAAACACTTTAAGATGTAATCATTGGAGGAAACCTCCCTGAGGTTTATATTCTGGGCAACTGATTCCAAAGAAACAATTACTATTGATTGTATAACTCTCTTTTTTAAGTTTAAAATTCTGTGCTTTAACAAAATTATGCCAATAATTATATGGAATGAATCGAATAAAACAAACATCTAAAACTTGTTCAAAGACCCAGGGTTTAACTTCTCACAGAGTGCTGGTTTAACACTCTGTTGGATGAAAGCTTCTTGGATTTCAGTTCTTATGACTGAATGAACAGCTTTAATCAATGTGCTTTGAGTGCAATACAGAATTCCGTCTTTAGAGAGACCACCTGCATTTTTAGGCCACATGAATGAAGTCCCTAGTGCTGTTTTTGCATGTTACTTGTCCTCTATGGAGAGACCACCACTTAACATGCTTAAGCACCTACCTAAATAAGGCCCCTCGAAGGAGGGGCAACTGTAACTCCGAGTGCAGGGAAACTGGTAATGTGCCTGGACAGGAAATACAGTCATGTTAGGACTTGGTTTAAACTTATTTTATTTCTTGAAAGAAAAAATGACTGAGGAGCAGGCAATCCCTATATAAACCCCTCTCGTGAAATGTTAGGACTTGAATGAAATGTCTTTTTACCAGCAACTTGAATCTGTTACCATTAAAACGATGAAGATGAGCTAGACTTTTGTTCTGATTGGCACAAAAGAGGCAAATAACTATATCAATCTTTGTTATATGTATTTCAAATAGGTATAACCAAAATTTTATTTCAGACTTATTAACCCTGTCCTTTCCCGCAGTGTAACAGAACAACATACTTGTCGTGTGTATCCTCATCCACAGCTTCATGTCAGCCATGATGACAATAGCAAAAAACACTTTGATTGTAGCCATACACACAACCACACAGTATAGACTGCATAGTTACAAGGACATGGCTCACAATTACTTCCATATCGAGGTGTTGTCTGTTCCGCTATGGAAGCCACATCTTCATCAGCAGGTGCTCCAGTGACAAAATTCACCTGTAAGTGATCTGTTCAGTCTGTCCATTATAATCCTGTCAAGTAGACAGCACAGGGTCATGACGGTTTCTCATGCCTTGGTAGAACTGGCAGAATAAGATTTCCAAATGAAGAGTCCTGTGTGATGAAATAGCCTACTGAATTGGCATGAGCATGCTGTAAAGGAACACACCACAGTATCAAGACAAAGGAACAGAATACATGCATTCAGAATCAAGACACATGATCATGTACATTGTATGCTTGTCAGGTTATTAATTGGAGCCAGTGTTGTAAATGAAGAAACTCGTCACTCGTACTCTGCATCTGCTAGTGTCTATCTACAAACACCAGAAATTTTACTTAAATCTGTTTGTCCAATACATGTACATATGTCTTCTGAAATACTTTCCATGATCTACAGTCTGTGTATGAGATGTTATCTTGGTATGAACCATAAAGTTACTTCCCTACTTGAAAATATTTGAAGGATCCCAGCTGCACATACCTGGAGGGCTGCTCTCTGTGCTGGAGTCATATGATGAGGTTCCGCCATGGAAACCTGGTGACAAAGTAAAGATTTTTATGATGCTAACATTGCTATACATTACTGTCTTTATATCATACAATTCCACTCTGATAGCATGTTCTGCAAAATACTTGATCACATCTGTGCTGTCACTCAGCATGATGCATTAACTCCAGAGCAAGCCAGGTATCTTCATTTATCCCTCAACCTGTTTCCTTGTTGTTGTCGTAATAAGACATATTAGTTAAAAACATGACAACAGACAAAATCTGATACCTTGACAACATGGCAACTTTGAGTAGGAAATGGTTAATATTGGCTGCGAGAGTATTTAACTTCACAGAGTGTCTAATTCTGTTATTCTGCAAGCATGTGCGGTCCACAACTTTAAATATCATACAAAATTCAAAACTCTTAAATATTCCACAGGCGCGATAGCAAATTCACCAAAATGACATACCTGTGATAAACACAAAATATATAATTAACAAAATCAAACTAGCAGCATGATTAAACACTTTTCATAGTAATACTTAGGACTTACCACAGGAGCAGGTGGTGGTTGGTTGGGGACTTGTCTGAAAAGAACAGAACAAATGTCAACCATCAGACCTTGTGCTGTGTATTACAACATCATCAGCTGATCAGTAGTTCAGTACTGTAATAAAGGCCATCTGCATGCATGCATGCATGCATACTTCTAAGGAGCTATATGCAAGACAGTCACACTGACAGGATTTCAGGTTGGGAAAAAATGTCCGCTATAGTTCTTGCTCCTTGAACCTCGCCATGAAGCAATAATGCAATGAATGCATAGACTGTTTTATAATATGGGCGACTTTTTTTTAACCAACAAAAATGTAGGCACTTGAAATGTAGGAGGGCCACATATATCACTGCTAAAACAAAAAGAGAGCACCACTATTGGTCTACAATTTGGGCATAATGTAGAGGATCTGCGTGGGGATTGTGTTTGGTCTGTGATACTATTTGACTTAACCATTCTTTTGACAATGAATGACCATCTTATAGGAAACAGAAAATAAAAATCACAGCACCACCTCTTGAACAAATTAAGGTCTGGAAGTCCACAGAAGTGTCCTTATGCAATTTCAAAGTAACTGGCTAAGTGGTTTAGGAGATTATTTTCTAACCTTTTGCCCAAAAATGAACAAAAAAAAATATATAAATTCAATAAAATCATTGGAAGATGACCAATTGAAAAACATTGGTAAAGACCCACCCAAGGTAGAGCCCCACAAATTTGAAGAGGATTGGACCAACATTTTTGGTGAAGAAGAAAAAAATTTGACAAGACTATGATGACCGATGATTGACCATCCGATAAGCTCAGCTGACTGACAAGTCCTTATGCAATTTCAAAGTAACTGGCTAAGTGGTTTAGGAGAAGATTTTCTAAATGAACAAAAAATTAATATAAATTCAAAAAATTCATTGGAGGATGAGAAATTGAAAAACATTGGTAAAGACCCACCCAAGGTAGATCCCCACAAAGTTTGAAGAGGATCTGACCAACATTTTTTGTGAAGAAGTAAAAAATGTCACAAGACTATGATGACAGATGACTGACCATCCTATAAGCTCAGGTGACTGACACGTCAGCAGAGTGAAAAAACGGATGAGCTTCTATGATTAACCTGTCTTTGACCACTTTTATCTTTAACGAGCCTCTTGGGATCAGGCTTTACCAATGTTATTTATGTTCAGCCTTAGAAACTCTTATGAGGCACGACATGTACCATTACAAAGTTCCTGCTGATTGATCCTACTATAGCAGTGCACAGATAGTAAAGATGACGCAAATTTAAAAGTGAAAAAAAAAAAAAAAAGATAATCTGTGTACCTCATGTTACTATAATATTGAAACCACTGGCATTGACAACAGCAACAAAATTCCATTGTTTTTCAAGAAATGTGCAAAACCATTGTCTGTATTCTTGTGACTGAACATGTGCGCGTGGTTTCTCCAACAATCACAATAACAGAACTTAACTTGTTAAACTAACAAAGACAAAACACTTACCCTTGTGCACTGGAATTTGATGGAGCTGCGGGAGCTGTCTGCATTCGTAGCTGCTTCTTACGCTCCTGAAGTTCCTCTAATATTTTTCTGTTTGCACGCTCTAAACAAAAAAATAAAGTGTGTCTTGTATGTTCTAAAAATATGCATCACCAAATTTATCACCATTGTCATCACAGACGGTTAAAGGCCATGAGATTCCCATCCAGCAGAGGCCACTCAACATGTAGTTTGTGCTTATGATTAGAGTCCAAGTGTATTCCTGTCAATTTGCAAATACATATAACTTAGAGCTGCATCATGAAGACTGACAAAACTTTTCATGTGAAATATTGGTCCATAGACAAAATGTTCACATAAATTTCAATATCCAAAAGTTCTGCTAAAGTAACTGGGTTCAATTAAAAAAGCTGCTTTACATAGCCCCAGAGCCATCTGCACTAAAGGAAACCATCATTTGACCCTTTTAAATAGGGCCATATCAATGTAGCAAAACATATGACTCCAAGAAGAAAAAATATATAAATGAATCTAAATTAACTTGATCAGAGACATGGAATATTTCTGAAAAAAAGAACAATTGATTTTGAAAATGAATGATCTGATCTGTTTGTATGTAGGTGTACACCAAGAAATTTTATAAATGAATAACTAACTTAATTCATCCTTCACTAACTTGGTACATCATAAGAAATAAAAACAAAATGTTTTGTCAGTGGCTAATATTATCCAACCCACACAAGCATTTTTGAGTGTCCGTGCTGTTTGGTGGTCCTGCAGTATGGTACAATTTCTGCATAAACATACCCATACTTGGCCCTCCTGGTCCAGCAAAAATCAACCAAAAACAAAACAAAAACAAAAAAACATATGCTCTGATCTATCAATTTGAAAAACAGTCCTTATGACGTATATTAAGCAGTATCATATACGACTAAAGCAAGATTGATGCAAAGAATTTACACTCTCAATGAGGATAATTTTGATGCCAGGAAACCATGGTTTTGACCTCCAGAAATGCATTTATAAAACCCATGAGCTTCTGAGGGCTTTGCCCCCTTGGACCTCCCAAACCCTGCTCGACTTTCAACTTCCCCTACCAACAAATCCTGGATCCACCCCTGTGGATATCTGAATATATTCATTTTCTTTTTTTTTTTTTTTGAGTTATAATGCAGAATCTTACAACAATACAATGGTGAAAATGGCAGCATATTTGCCACTGAGCATAAGCGTGAACAGTCATCTTTTCCCATACATTTTATATATGGTTACAAAGAATAGCATTATTGACTAATAATACTATGGCAAAATAGGACTATACTTCCAACAAAAAGAATGTGTGTATTGGTTGCATTCCTGAGTTAAACACATGAGCACTTAAATGTAACATCTCCTATGTAATGATGAATATTACAATTACATGTACTACTTTTCTGATGTACTGCCAATAGGAACTCTGTGGTTGTGACAGTGGATTGCCACAAAAAAGTCTCAGTTTATCCTCAGTACAATATGCTCTCTGCTTCTCTCTTAGCAGGGACATGCTACTACCAATGCTGCTGGTAATCTGCTTAGTGGACAACTAGGAGCAAAGACTTCAAAGCATCATCACAAATGTTGGGTGCACTAATCTTTCCTGCTCACCCTCCTTCATGTTTGATGCAAGTTGCGGATTTTGGTGTCATGGGGTTTGTTGATAAACTTGCATTAGGTATGTTAATTGACCTTATATCTGAATTTCAGAATTATACCTTGAATGTGTGCAAAAAAACTTCAAAGCAAATGGACAGAAGATTACCAATGTTTGTATACGTATCATCAAAATTGACCGTTTGGGATGTGTGTTTCTTCACTCCATTTCAAATCAGAATCTACATGTACAGGCAGAAATTGCACAATTCTAGTGCAACATCATCAGTCATTATTTTTGCCATAGATGGCTACAGAAAGTGTGTTCATATAACAATAACATGATTTTGGAGGGTGTTTCACTTTTTGATTGGCCCAACATCAATGATGAACAGCCTGACACTTTCATTTTTAGCCCAAGCAACGCCAAGGTGCTACTGAAAGTGGAGGGCTGCCCCTCATGGATGAAGGGCCAATCAAAAAGTGTTATGTCCAACAAAATCATGTTATAACTATAATTACTACTTCAATGCTGTATCCCGATGGTATAGAAAAGTGAAAAACACGAAACATATTGATTGAACAAACGATGCAATGAATGGGGTAGCTTCCGCATGTGTCATCTGCTGGATGTAGGGGCCAAGGCCCCAAGGTCAAGCAAAAGAGGCAAGCGTTCAAAGCAACACATGAGCTATAATCCACCCACCCCTTGAAAGGGGGGGTGGATTAAAGCTTGCGCGCTTGCCTTTCTGGCTGTCATAGTGTTTTGCCGTCTATGCAAAATAATACTAATCTACTAGAGAACCCCAACTAACTTGAAATAAAAAATATATGGAATGTAGAATATGAGTAGATCTAAATTATAATTTGAAAATTTGCCATTGCTTATTATGGCAAATGTGAGAATTAGCAATCACAAAATGCTCAGATCATGGACCTATTAACAAGATATTCGGTCCATGCTCAGAGTAAAAGAAACAGCAATTGTATTTGATATAGACATTGTCATTGTGGTGGACATGCAATGATAAGGCCACATAAAAAAATATACAGGTTTACCATCTATGCACGCATGTTTTTTTTTCTTTTCTTTTCTGTTCTTGTTTTTCTTTTCATGCTGCACCAATTGTTACAGATTTTTTTTTTTCTGTAAAAAATGCTGCCAAAGCTTCAATTAATGCTTTGAGTAGTCAGCACTGCTAGCGCCAATCAAGAGAACTATATTAAAGCATTCTTGTGACATTCTGAATGAATAACCGACCTGTATGGGCAATGGGGACTTGAGGAAAGCTTTAATACATTAACATTTGGAGGGATGGGAAGGGTATATTAAGAAAAAAACCTCCCTCCCTCATCACTTTTTTGGAAAGCCACTGATGATAAACCAGGATATTTTTTTATGTGGCCTATGGCTGCAATAACTTTTTATAAAATTCAATGACATATATGGACACAAGCGTTGTAGCCTGAAGTGTAACTGACATTACACCCAGGATATGGACATAGATGCTCTATAGTATACAGTCTATGAGTACGACTGGCATACTGTAAATTGCTTTAAATTTTCTGTAAGTGTATTTTCACTTATTTTGTCGATGGCACAAAACCGTGAAAATAAAAACACAGTGAAGTAGCATTTTAACATTACGTGAATAGGAATTATGTCCAAAACAGTGAAATAAAAACTACAGTGAAATGTCAAAAATACAAAAACCATGAAAATTTATACACGCAAAAATAAAGCAATTTACAGCAATCCATATGTGGCAGTCTTGAGTATAATTTCAGTTTCAAATCAATTTATAATCTTTATATATATTACTGTACACTGACCAACAGAACATCAGTGTAATTCACAAAACCGGTAAGCAAGCACAAGCAGAGACTACTCAGCTACTGACATTTACACTATGTGTGGAAAAAACAAGAAAATTGTTTTAAAAAGCGATCCTTGAGACAAGTTGAGGGCTTGAAAAGGAAAAAAAAAAAAAGAAATCACCATTTTTGTAACTTGTACTAAAGAGTGTAGTGTATTAATGACTTTTGTAGTTTCTCTTTATCATTTCAGTTTTACAACTTGATTCAGTTTTAGGTTGTGCGTTAACATATACATACAATATATATTACTGATATGAAACAAACTTTTTTGACATGAAAAACGTAACATTTACCCTGGCCAACACTTGGTGCTTGGAAAGCCATGTTTCACAATGGCCTTGACCTGAACCGGAAGTAATAAGTATAGATCGCAATTCGAACCTTGTAAATAGACTCTTTCTGTATTATAATCATTTCATGGTTATATCTTTTTACAACTATTGTTTCGACGTGGAAAATTACACACCAATGATTGCATGTCACCACAAATTTACTCATGCAATTTTCACTAATATTTTGAAGAATATAAGGGGCTAGAAAATGCGCAGTCGAGGTGCGCACAACGCGTACAGCTAATCCACAATGGCTGACCAAAACGAGGGATCAACCGGGATGGCTGGTCCACATGATGACAACTCCCAGCCGTTGTTCAAAGATCCGCTGCATGTGAATGACCCTCTGACTAGCATCTTAGGCACAGAAGATGATGAGTGGGAATTCGAGGTACATATAATTGTTGTTTGACCGTTAGAGAGTCGATTTTGATTGTAAGTCGAAGCCATATCAAGCAACCCAAGTTGTCATCGTTGGTTACAAAGTGAACTCTGTGCATTGCCGGCCCCTCCCACCCACTGGCAGGTCCCCCCATTTGTGCGCCTCGGGAACATGCGTTTAGGAACAAATTAGCATGCATTTATGCCGGGGATTGAATGGTCATCTGAGTCTCTTGGATAGTTCTGTTGTTTTAGAAAAACAAAGTAAACAATTTATGAAATTTGGAGTGTTGACATCACAGATGTCAGTAAACACTCCAAATTTCACTTCCACTTGAAGTGAAACACTTTGTGGCCATTGGCTTTTTTTCAAATTGTTTTATATGTATGAATGAACAGTCCATACATATCATACTTGCAATGAACAGTAACCAGCATGCAAAACTCAGTGGATAAGATAAACACACTGTCCATTGGCATTGCACGGGATGACCAGCTGTACACACACTTCAGCCACGGCACAGGGTCAACCAGCAGAATAGTTGTCATCATATTTAAGTCGATACGAACCCATTCATACTGACCCCCAAAGGCATTGTCCACCAAAAATACTGATTTGGGTTAGAAGCAGAACAAACAAAAATCGGTGTCCCCCATGCTGTGTTAAACACCTTCTGCTGTCAGGACGCATATGATCTATATACCAAAAGATTTGTCACAATCCACTCTCTTGATCCCTACCTAATAATTGAGCTGTCCGATGTATTTTAGCGCATGGGGTAACTTTAGTCCCCGCAAAGACTCTCGATTCCAAATGAGCCACTTTTCGTTGGAAGGAATTGACCCCTGCGTATGGACTCAAATTTCTGGATTGCTTTGATTGGCCACCACTGACTAAATTTGTATTTTTGTTTACTTACCAGCTTTACTTTAATCACTAAATTGTGTACACAGCAGTAATAAAATAATAAAGTAAACTAATCAGTATTTTTGGTGGACATGTAAATAGGTTTGTATTGACCAGAATATGATGACAACTTTTCTGCTGGTTGCCCCTATGACTTCAGTAAGGTTACCTCAAAGCATTGTCAAAGTCTTCTGTTAAATGTTGTGGCTTTGAAGATGCTTGTTTCTTGTTCAAATGACATTTTAACTCTTTCAATGCCAAGAGCAACTTAAGTTGACCATTTTCAGATGGACTGCTCTTAATTACAGTAAGGATGCTAGATGCATATTCCCTGTGAAAAGACTTTTCATTTAAGTATCAGTAGGTCAGAGAATATAATGGTCCGGGTTAATCCACCACCAAAGGCGTTATTAGTGGATTTGAAGGTGAAAAGTGACTGGCCACACTGAGAAGCTGGATGGCACAGCATCATTCACATGGTTGGGGAAGACTCTCTCAGCCTGGCCGGGCATTGCCTAGTAGCCCCAGAGGTGAACAAAATAAAGTATATGATATGAGCCTTTGGAGAAGACTAGCTTTCCTTGGCATGATTTGGGTGCGATGCACCCAAAGTGCACCAAAGAAAGCAGTTGACTCAGTCCAAAATGTGGCAATGAAAGCATTAACTTGAACCTAGTGGTTGAAACCAAATTAAATGAAGCACTTGACAAGTTTCCGTATCATAAGAGTATGTTTAAAGGGGCATACATTGAAGGTGTCAAATTGTGTTGTATATAACCATTTTTGTTTTTTGTGAGAAATGAATGCGTGCAAATTATGCGAAAAAGATAAAGATATGCATGCACAAAAGATGTTTTTTTTACAGGAATACTGTCACTAGATTGAAGCTCATGAATATTTTCATAGACTCTACCATTTTAATCAGCTTCAGTTACAAAATCAATTAATATGACAAAATTTTGATTGAGAAAATTACAATTTTTCTGAAAGGACAAACTTGTAGCGTATTAATGACAAGCAGGTGCATGAAGACAATGAACGTTTGCTTAGCATAAGCGTTGCCCTATACAGTGGTCTTCCTCTTACAAGGCCCCTCTTGAAGGTCCATCATTCTTGTGCAGAAAGTATGGTATTTCCATTATACTCTCCCACTATATAGAGGCCACCCTGCTTACAAGGCCACTTTTTTGCTGCATTTGAGTTGGCCAAGAGGGGACCACTGTATACCAAGCAAAATGGCATTCTAAATTTGTTCTTAAAATTAATTAAAACAGAATACAGGGCAATCTTTGATGTAAAGCTGACTTCCAATCAGCTTCTTCTGGATGGGACTTATTTCTTACAACAATGAAGAACCTCCATTTAATTTTAGTGTTTTTTTTTGTTTTTTTTTTTTTCCAGAATATTTAACTCCTATTCTGGAGTTTTTGTCTGCTGCAATAGTAAAGCTCAGGTCTGATGTAATTACATCCAAGTAGGTAGGAACTTGTGTAAAATTATGTCATAAGTGTGTGAGATATCATAACCACAGTCTCCATTAATGCTAGAATATTTTTCTTCTATATATTAAATAATGCATCTTTCTTACTTTTTGAACCCAACTGGTCAGCTGGGAACTTTTATGAGTCAAAAGAAATCTCATGACTAGTATTTTCTAATATCCACAGATAGGAAATGTTTGGTCTCCTTTGTTGAGTTACATTGTATGTTGTGAAATCTGGTTTTCAAAGCTCTCCCTGTTTCACCTACTGACAAACTGTCACATTCTTCACAACAAATAAATGCAAATCACCTCACACCTGTTACACCAGATCTTCTGATAATAAAATTGTGTATCCCATTATTTATGATGATGCTATGAGAATATGTAGCATTTAAATAATGGAGCTAAAACCAAGTGAATTAATTTGTTTACGTGTAAACACACCTTGTTTGTAGAGTGGTTTCAGACTAAAGGTGAAAATACCTGGATTACATGTATATGTGCAACTTATTTCAGAGCTTTAGATGACTGAATGCTGTGTAAGATTGGTACCCACTGTGTGGAACTTCAATTGTTTCTACAAGTTAATATTGCTAATGTTTTCCATGCTGGCAACTGTACATACACTATATTGTATATATCCATAAGTTTGTTTTTTCTTTCTAACTTTCACAGGACAAATACACATGGCTTTAATTTACTAAACATTGTTAAACTAATGAAATGTCACCTGGTGTGTAGCAACAATCTAATATTGGACATCATGCCCACTGCCTTGATGAAATATGTGGCGAAATAGTTGCTTTTGTACACTCTACACAAAATTTGTTATGAACAGTTCAGCTCCTTTCAATGACATACTGCATGATATTTAACATATCAACACAATAAAGTAATTTGGCTGTAGTTCGGAATAGGAACTGGTTGAAGGCATAGCTTTAACATACAGGCTGCTGTAACCTGTATCCTGTTCAGTCAGTCATCTTTTCACTTCCATTTTGCTACTTATTCTGCAGAAAAGGGATCATTGTTTATTTGAAGTTTTCAGGAGGTTGACTTCTCAGGGAGGAGCCAAATGTGGTACTTGTACTGTTCTGAGGGAGATCACTAAAGTTGTCATAGGTGGGGCATATTCCCATTAGGTCCTGCTTAATCTGATAATAATTTGAAAACTTGTTATCTTGAAAACTGGAGAAACTCCAAACTTCTCAACGTAAATGTTGGTGTACCTTTGAAGTGCTGACACAAAATGTATTCACATAAAATCCATTAGTACTTCACCACACACTTGTAGCATTCCATATAGTATTTGTTAATTCATCTGAATACACATGTACAGAAGGACCATTGGCAGTGAATACAAGAAAACAAACAAGCAACATCTTAGTAAAGAACTTATTTTAAAAGACTAAATTTTGCAGGACTCATTGACACCCACAGCGCCCCCCCCCCCCCCCCTCTTGTTTTTGGTTTTAAATAAATATTGTGGCAATTCTTTTAACCATGCACAAAGTTGTTTCACCAGTATGGAGAATAAGATACCCCTATCTGGAGATACAGAAAAACTACAATATTGCTGGGGTCTGTTGGATCATCGTTTTAGTCTGCATGTTGTGGTACTGTTTTGGTATATTTATGACAAGCTGTCATGTGAGCTCACATTTTAAGTTCAGTTAATGTAACACCACAAAGTCTGTCCACTCAAAGTAAAGAGTGCTTGTGCCCAGTCATGTGATTTGGGGTCTATTGTGTATGCCTTGCAGCAATTAACGGTAATGTGTCATGGGTTTCGTTGAAATGATTACATGAATGGCTTACTTTTCCAATTCTTGCATATATATGTACTTAGTAAGGTTTTATTAATGTATTAACCCTTTGCTGGATTAATGTGAGCACTTAGATCCCAGTCTAGGAAAACTGTTTTCCAGTGGCATGGTATTCTGATATGATACTCTACATTTTCTGTTATTTTTTTCCCATCAGGAAACTAATGAAATTGAATGACAATAAAAAAAAAAAAAATTAAAAAAAAACTAAGTAACCAGAAAGAAGGCAAACTACATTTGGCAACCAGATTTTACTTGAGAACAGTAAAGGTAATATCAAAACTATTTGGCCATAATGTTCACTTTTTCTCAAGATTTTGGTCAAGGTTTACATGCAATCAATACTCAGGCAGGGTTTCCGCTAGGATTTTTTAGGGGGTCCCTGGGACCCTTTGACTTCAATTTTGAGGGTCCTAGAGGCTTTCAAGTGGGTCCCACTAAGAGAGTCCAAGAGTGATGGAAAAAGTGTTGGGGTAATTGTACATAGATTATTAATCATTGCCATATCATGTTCCGTATATTGAAGTTCAATGATCAAATTGATAGTTGATGAACAATTCCAATTCTTTAATTCTCAAAGACCCTTCAATTTGTCTTATGTGATTTTACACAAAAAAAAAAAAATGAAGTACATTAGTGCATCAGGCATTGTGTTGTCTTTGAAGTCAAATAAAAGTGCTGAACAAACTGTGAATCAAGTCTTATTAACGGACATAATACATACTCCCAGTCAGAAATGTTATCAGTTAAACTGCGTTACTCATGCATCAGTATCTTATTTTCTCAACAAAATAATCATTTGGCATTTCTTCAATAACTGACCGGTTAGCACTAAAACTACAAGTTTAAATGTTCATATTGAACAATGTTCACGCTGGATTAACTTTGCAGGAAAAATTTCCCATGATGCTTTGCGCAGCTAACAGGGACGCATCCTCATGTGCGATGTGCGCGTTCTGTTTACTTGTAAGAATCTTGCAAATTCCACATAAGTAAAATTGCATAACACGAATATCCCTCTGCATAATACTGTTATGGATATTTTACAACATCGACAACATGGTGAGTGCTATTATTATTTTCCCTGAGTCCCCAAAACGTAGGGATATGGTCCCCAGTGCATCCTGGGTATGGTAGTGCGTACTGTATGTACATATGTGCGGTAAACGGAAACCCTGCTCAGGGAAAAATATTAAAATGTTATCTCATAAAACACTAAAAAGGAGAATACATAGCCATATTTTCCAGAGCGTGGGCCAATGTGCATTTGTTTTGAAATATAATCCAGTTAAGTGATCAGGCTTCATACCAATTGTAAGGTCATGTGGCTTTACTTTAGCAACCTGCAAGGTGCTGTGATCATCATGGGGGGAATGTTAGCGCAGCTGACTTGCCAGTCAGCAGAGCTCATCTTATGGTCCACTGTCCCTTATCTATCCTTAACAAGGTTGCATTTTGAACTTCTCCAAACCTGCTGGCCAAATTTTGTTTTGTTAAGGGCTTAGTTTTTGAGCATTGCTCACTTTAAGTCAGTTGGGTATAAAAAAAACAACAACTAATTTTCACATTTGTTCCAGGGATGACAGTCATACATTGTTATCTAGTGCAAAATTGTTTTTCAAAGCAGAAACACCAGAATTTTCTTAGGGTTTGAATGCAAGGTCAGACAAAATGTCAGTGAATGTTTTGAAAACAATTTAAAACATATTATGAAAATGGCACTTGAGCAAAGTAACAAGAAGGGACAATTTCACCCTGTATTGTATCAGATTTACATGTTTGATTGCTTGCATGTAATTCTTGATTTTAAAAATCATCTATTCGAACTTCATGAAATAAAGTGTTTGTATGCCAATGAAAACTTGTATCCCATTGGGCGATGGGAGAATATAACTCTGTATATTATGGGTGTGTCAGCAATTGAAATAGATTTAGTGAAATTAGTGATTTTAACTCAAATTATCACATGACAACTTGATTCAAGATTCAATATGTCAAAGATTGACCAAATTCTCTTGCAATAGACTAAAATGCAAATAAGTATGGCCAATATAAAATACATGTACATACAATTTTGTAGTAATTTGGGATTGGATATCAATTTAAATGAGAATATAGTCATATATACAGTGGGTACAGTCCTATAGTTGAAATGTTCTTCTTAAAGCCATGTCATAAGAAAATACATTATGATAATATCAGGTGACTGGTGTGTTAGCTTATTAAAAACTTGATCATTTCCATACCTGGCAACATCCTGTCACCTGAAATAGGGAGCTTGGTTTTGCATGGGGGAGACTATATATTTGACAAAGAATAGAGAGGAAAGTAATTTATTTTCACGGGGAAGATTGTCCGAAGAGGCCAAATTCTTTTTGAAAAGTGTGAAAATTGAGACCAAAAGTATGAGACTCCCACAGATTGGGGGAGACTTGACAAGTATGTATTTTATTGTCATACACCTTTGAGATACTTAAAAATGCTGACCAAAAAAAAAAAAAAATAATCAGGCAACTGAAAAATGAGTTCTTTCATGATATAGCCCTGAGAGACATTTTTTTTTTTTTTGAGGAGTTTGCCAGCTCCATGAATGGAAGATTGCCACGAAAAGGATGTAGTCATGCAATGTGAAAAATCAGTAAATTGTGATAATTACCTGGATCAAATAGATCCTGTTATGTTGTTGTAAATGAGTGTGATTATTTCATGTTGAGCAATGTCATTAATTACAAAATTTGGTTAATATTCAGTCTGAGTGAAATATCCATAACTGAAAAGACAAACAAAGATAATACATCATAATATAGCATGATTGCTTCAAACATATTTTATTTAACAACACAACAAATTATCATATATCTAGGTCATAATAAACAGGGAAAAAGGCCATGCCCTATCCAAATCTCTTGACATGAAAAAGGCATGGAGACAGTACAAAGTGAAACACATATTAACCTGCAGGAGGTGAGATACACAAGGCATGGACAGGTAGAGTATAAAATATTACCAGGCATGATATGGAATGGAATACATGTATTATATTCTTCCAAAGTGAGATGACTAACTGCCAAATGGTGCATGCGAGTGGCTCTATTATAAAACGTATTGAATCAAACGAAATGCAGCAAGCTCTGCAAGTACTGAAGCTGAGTCTAATATGTGATGAATCTGGGCACAGGCAAAGGATCATAGCTGATCCACAGACCTGAGGCTCAACAATATCTTAGTCGTAGAACAGCTAAAACATGTTCTTCAGCTCAGGCTTTATAAATTTTCTTTTTACTATGTTCCAGATATCAGTGTAAGTGCACATTCCCATTGCCAGTCATGTAATGGGGAACTCACAAATGAGTCAGATAGGCAACATTTACGGGGTAACGACTGAGGTTCACAAGTATGTCAGTGATGGATATTTTGTCACTGTGGCCAAGAAAAATATACAGGGCCAGCAGATGAGAAAAAAAGGTAGCCAACACAGAGTCCTATTGAAGCACCAACTGAACAAGTGCAACATTGTCATAGAAATTGATACAAGATATAAATGTGGGAATATCAAATGCTTTTGAGATGTAGGTTGGTAGATCATGTACCGAATCCAGCATTAAGTTTTCCAAACATTGTATGGCATGATGACTTCCAGCTTTGGCACACAGCTATTGGATATTGATAAGGTTTCCCATTAATTAGTGGGAAAAGGAGCACAGATACTTTTCCATGTATGCATTTGTGAGTTTTTACCTTAGTGTCTGAACCAGGATGTGACGCACCAAAATGTTACCAAGACTGTAAAAACTTAGCTTACACTGCTTTGTGTGATGTTCAGTATTGTCCACCCCCCCCCCCCCCCCAATGTTTATATACTGTTGTAATATACACATGAAATACTGACATCACTAAATCATAGGAACAGCACCTGACCAGACCTAAAGCAGTGGGGTGAGGGTGGGAGGAGGGCTTGATATATAAAATTTAGGGCTGGTTACAGTGAATGGTTTGTGTGGGTTAACTCATTCCACCCTGATGACGCTTTTCCCCGCTAATATCTAAATGTCGTCTGCTAATTGTATTTTACTAATTTAGGGATTATTTTTCAATATTTTGGATGAAACTTGCATGGAAGATCATTCCAAATTATATGCCCATGGTCAACAGCTTTCCTTGGCGCGCTCTGGGTGCATTGCGCCCAGAGCGCGCCAAGGAAAGCTGTTGACTCAGTCTTCTATCAGGGTGGAATGAGTTAAACATCCACAACTTTGAGCACTTTGTACAAATGTTAACAGAGTTCTGTAGACATGGACATTTAAATCTCTTGATACCTGTTTTACGTGGACGTGCTTTTGAATGTTCCAAGTGTTCGGGTCTAGGGTTAGTGGAGAAGAACAAATTTACTTCCAGGTTTTGTCAAATTTGGAGCATTTTCACACCCATTGAGCGTATATATTGCAGTTTTGGCATGAAAACTCTGAGAACAGTATGCACTTGAAAATGAAGGAGCATTTGTTAAAGTTTAAATGACATTTATTCCTATAATTGGCACAACATTCAATGCAAATGTGAGTATCAGGGCTGCCAACATCATTTTTTTTTCTGCAAGGGAACAGAGCAACTGAGTGGCAGGTGTGGGCAGGGATGTTTCCCTCCCTGCATGGAAAATTTTTGAAAATATTTAAGCTAAATTTATCTATTTTCCTGAATTTTGAGTCAATATTCAACCTGTTAAACAGAGGTAAACCTATGTTATTGATGCTTTGATTAGACGTTTCTTTTAATGCAGAGAAATAGGTAAGGAGTTTTGAAAAATACTTAGAAATAGCTTTTTTGCAAATTGAATAAATAGAACATAGACAGGATAAAAATGTAGATCTCATACCAAGTTTGCAAAGTGGGCAAGACTGGAGTATTTTTATTTGTGTTGTGTTTTGCCAGAAATCTGGTCAGTTTACATTGTAAGGGAAAGGGACAGAAACATGGAGGGAGGAGGCTCCTGTTTCCATGACACGTGGAGGTTGTTGGTTCTGTTTCATTTGAATCTGCTACCCACAGTTTGGCACAGAGAAGGTACGTATTATAGGCTTGCGAACATTATATGTTCATTGGAGCTCATGCCCATTGTACTGTGACATGGGCAAAAACGCAAGATGTAATTCCACTTTCGGCAAACAGCAATTCATCACGTCATAGACATCTTCATTGTAAACTGTCATTGTGTCTACTGTGGCAGACAATTTATTGTTTGCCCAGGTTGAAAGTTCACTTGGTGTCACAGGCAATTATGGACTATTTTCATGTAAAAACAGGATGCATGCACAATAATCAGTATCATTCAGTCCCCTTGGCAGGTATGAAGCTATCGAGTTACAATGGAGCCTCAAATCAACAGTCATATATACAGCTAAATAAGTTTGTAACCCTTTACCTCAGTACGGTAAAGGTGTAGGACATTGGAATTTCCCAGCTTGAAACTATGTACAGCTAAATAAGTTTGTAACCCTTTACCTCAGTATGGTACAGGTGCATGACATTGGATTTTTCCAGCTAGAAACTATATGTGTGTAAACAGACTGGAATTCATCTGTTGTCAACCGTTGAGTCAAACCAGCAAGAAGAATAGTATGTACTTTATCCTGCAGCATCGTTTCTGGCCCATTACTTCTTAAACATACATGTCTAGCATAAAGTCAAGTCAATTAACTTTCTTATATTATTCTATTTTTACTTATTTGTTTATTTTATTCTGTTTAAAAAAAATTGGTATTAATTTTTAATTGGCATGGTACATTAAAATTGAGTTGCTTCAGATAACGGGGATAGTCAGTGTGGACTACATGACTACATAGCGATGTGATGTCAGTACATATATGGTGTCTATGCCTCTTGTAGTGGAGTTCGTTGATCAAGTTCTCAACTGTATGAAATAAAGAATTATTACTGTTATTCTGAACAGTTAATCCTGATCGCTGGAAACTGGAAAGAGCTAAGTCTGTGTACAGGATGGACACTGGCTTGCATTTCTTCAATATGTTTTTAATATTCAACAGAACTTGGCATCTGGCTTCATCTACTTTCTGCAGTTGCTCCCTGGTGGACACAATTGGCAGGTCATTTTCATCCAGGCAAGGGGTCTCATCTCCGGAGTCTAGTTCAGCTACAACAGGATTAATGGGCATTGAACTGGCCTGTACTGTGATCCAATCTTTTTCGTCCGAACTAGAGTCCAATAATTGGGGAAAGGCTTAATCGTTTTGTTGTTGGCTGTGATTTTTGTACTGCCCGCAATAGTTCAGAAAGTGGCATGTTCAGTTTTATGTGTTGAGATGATCCTCTGAGCTCCTGTTGACTCCCAGGGTCTTTGATACAAGGTGGGCTTTGGAGCTACATGTACTGATTTCCGGTTAAAAGTTACGTGTTTCACGATCGTGCATGCGTAAATGTCGCCATAAAGCCCATGCACTGGCAAAGTTCTTACTACGAATCAGACATGTAAATCTCATGCTGTATGAAGCAACAAGCAGTAGGCTTAATTGTTGATGGCTTGAGCAGGAGCCACAAAATTACAATTCTTTAATGTTGAGGCCTAACTGTTTAACAGTGCGTAATTCTTCTGTTGCCAGATGAGATGACGTGCTGTTGTTTAATATTTATTGGGGGTTTTATTTGTTTTTGGGTTTTTTTTGTCCTTTTTTTATTGTTTGTATGCCGGTTACACAGACATCATTGATGTTACTGCCTAATGAATTAAAGTGGATGCTGATAGATGTATCTTTTATCAGAGAAATATCTGATCTGAGCTGTGACAGTCTCTTATTGAGTGTTTGTGAAGATTGCCAGATATATTGAATTTGACACCGGGTGCAAAAGATCAAATAAATGATGCGATAAGTTTAACATGTGATTAGTTGCCTAAAAAGTAATCTTGGTGACTCTGAACTTAAAACTTTACACACATGTCTCTGGAGACAACGGTGTGTCATGCACAAAAAGTAGGTCATTAGGGCAAGTATGTATGTCAGTGTGACATATCCTCAGATCTAGTCTTTTTTTAAGACCCTTTCTTAGTTAATTGGTTATAAAACAAAATAGCTAATGAATATTATGAAAATAAATGATGGGACGGTCATAACTTCGAGCTACATGTAGAAGAAGCCAGGCCACCAAACGGCCCTGGCGAGGAGTGAGGAAAAGGTCGTGTAAATTTGACTGGGTTCCAGCCGCATCCATTCGGTGGCATTCTTTAACAATGAATATGAAAAGAACATAATTATCTGTTTTAGACTACTGTATTCTACATGGGGTGTGATGCAATGGATCATCTATTATATAGTCCCAGTGGGTCAGCTTGCAAATATCACTCGTTGCTAGTATTTGGCTGTACATGTGTGATGCAACATGAATTTCAACTTGGTTCCTCTGTTGGATATTGGCCACACTTCTGTACCACAACTGTCAGCACAGTTCAGGATCCTCCGACACTACCTGGCCCGACCGTAAACCTGCTGCAACATGTTATCAAAGTGTACCTGCATGGTTTGGTTGGCTGTTGCCCAGTGTGTTTTTTACAGGCATCACAGCACCGCCAAACAGATGCAGCTGAAACCTTTTCATCACTCCTCGCCAGGGCCACTTCATGACCTGGCTCCTTCTAGCTTAACAGTATGACTGCCCCATCATTATTTTTATAATATTCAATATGTCTGTGTGCCAACACAGACATTCTGTTGTTTCTTTCTTTCTTTCTTTCTTTCTTTCTTTCTTTCTTTCTTTCTTTCTTTCTTTCTTTCTTTCTTTCTTTCTTTCTTTCTTTCTTTCTTTCTTTCTTTTTCTTTCTTTCTTTCTTCCTTCCTTCCTTCCTTCCTCCCTCCCTCCCTCCCTCCCTTTCTTTCTTTCTTTCTTTCTACCAAATTTTGTTCGCCAATTTTCAAGAACACTTTAACATTCAGAAACTTCAAACTCTGCATGATTATAGGCCTATACATGAATCTGTGCATTCTAATAAAGAAGAGAAAATATGTTGAAGATCATGTAAATTAGTGGCATTTGAAATTTTAAATGTTGAATATCTTCCAATCTTAGATCATGTCCAGGTGAAAGGTCATGCTAAAGGTCAAATTTTCTTTCAAGGTCAAAGGTCATGTCAAGGTCAAATGCCGTCCTTTGACATAGAATCATGAAACTTAATACACATTTATATCGGGACTGAAATGAAAGATGTGTTGTGCACAAAAGTAGGTCAAGTGTCAGGGTCACAGTGATGTGGCAAGCAGGCATATTATGTGATATGTCTCTGATCCCAGTGAATTTGTCCGACACTTTTCTCTGACACTATTATTAATAGAAACTCCAAAAATTATGCAAATTAGGGGTATTTGAAATTTAAAATCTTGAATATCTTCAAAAGTATAATAGATAGATATGTCATTCCAACTTTTACTAGGGGGTTATTGACCATTGCCCATCTAATGAATTTAAAACAAAAGTTTTTACAATTTAAATTATGCTAATAAGCAGCATTTAAAGTTTTAAATCTTGAAAATCTTCAAAACTATTATGGATAAAGATGTCATTTCAACTTCTACTAGAGGGTCATTGACCATTGTGCATTATAATGAGTCTAAAACAAAAGTTGCAGGGATGTAATTGTGCTATTTAGCAGCATTTGAAATTTCAAAACTTGAATATCTTCAAAATTAGTATGGATAGATATGTCATTTCAACTTCTACTAGGGGGTTATTTACCATTGGGCATGTAATGAATCTAAAACAAAAAAGTTGTAGCAATCTAAATTATGCTAATCAGCAGTATTCGAAATTTTCAATCTTGAATATCTTCAGCACTATAATAGATAGAGATGTCATTCCAAGTTCTACTAGGCGGTTGTTGACCACTGCGCATCTAGTGAATTAAAAACAAAAGTTGTAGCAATTCAAATTATGCTCAGTTGCACCATTAGAAATTTTAAATCTTAAATAACTTCAAAGCTTTAATAGATAGAGATGCCATTCCAACTTCTACTCCAGTGTTATGGAATAGTTGTACATTGCCATACCAATATTCTTTGAAGACATACACACTGATTTACTAGCAGCAAATCATCTTTTCTAGTTTTCTTTGTATTTTTTGCTGCCATATATCAAGCAATGGATTGAGCAGCCAAGAGGTGTTAAGGCACTATCATTGTGTTATGACCTGAGTGTTTATATCTACCTGTGATAAATACACTCATTTCGAATGAGGATTGATATCTGATTGAAGAATGCCACTTATTTTGTTTGGACAATAAACCTTGGGACTGGGTGGACCTGAGGACAGGGCCTACTGTGTGTTACCTCCCAGCACTTCAACAGTTGTTCTGTTCAGAAGAAACGTCGGCTATACTGCAGCATGAGTAGTTTGTCCTCTCATTGACTTTTATTTCCTTGTACTCTGCATTTTCAATGTGTGAACTTGATCATGCTGGTATGAACAGTGTACACATTATGTAACTCAGACAAAAGCAAGTTCTGTTTGTCAGGCTGGCCCATAGAATAAGCTTATGTAGTGACAGAGCTGAGTGTTTACAGGGCATAACAAGTACCTCTCGCTGTGCCCAGGTAACAAATTAAACTGACTTCAAAAGAGGTAATGTGTAAAAGGGTAAAGAACATCTATCTCAAACAGGTTTCAACAAATGTCCAAGTTATATAAAGCCTAACAAAAATGTATGTGTGGTTCCAGTAACCTGACAGACCCTACTAAAAAGGCCTAACCCTAAAATTGATGCAACAAAAAATGTACTTTCAAGCTGCCCTTCCCTAATAATATTGATCGACCCAGGTCAGTGCTAGAAATTCAGACGTTCAAGTGGTCCAAAAAAGTACTTTTTTTTATATTGATCCACATGAGACAATTGAAGCCCCAAGGGCCAAGGCAAGCACCCAAAGGAATGATGGGGAGTTTTGGGGGGCATTCCCCCCCCCCCCCCCATCCCTGAAAAATTTCAAATTTGAGCATGCAAAATGGTGCATTCTGGGGAGTTTCAAGTGGAAAATCTTGTCGTGACATGGTTGACAAAATCACAACATTTTAGTCATTATTATACTGATTTGGCTATTTTTACCTCAGATTGGACCAAAATCTGATAGAAATTAGCAAAAATTTGTAAAAACTAAATTTTAAAAAAGACCATCACCATGTTATCAATTAAGATAAGACAATTTTTGTATTTATACATGTAATGCTTTAGGGAATCTTTGCGCACATATTATGTTTATTTATTTGGGGAAAATGAACTGAGAAAAAATAACATGCAGTTAGTAAGTTGTGTATTTTCTCTTCAAAAACAAGAGGAAAAAATACATTAAGATAATCACAAGGCCTAAATGTACATCGTTAGTTACAAATCCAAATGCGACACAACGCCATGTGATTAGTGTTAAAGGAAGGTTAATTTGTTGAATGAATGTAATGTACAATATACAATAGGACTTTTCCAGAGTGAGCATTACCTGAAAATGTAAATACAACGACAAACAGTTACCAGTTGTAGGCCCCAGAATATGGGTTTGGGATCAGTCACTGAAGTAGCCCTGAGGCAGTAAATTCAGGGTCAGCAATTGGCTGAGTGCCGAGTGCCCCACTGCGTCAAAGACAAAGCTTAGTGGAGAAGGTTGCTCCGATAGTGGATACAGGTCCGAGAGTACTGGCGGGTTTTTATATAAGTGGTAACCAGTGCAAATTCACTTCTGCTTAAAAGAAGTTCAAGTTATCTTCAAACAAAGGTATGGTGTTTCCCATTGAATCAAACTTGTCACTTAATTGCTAAATTTGATGTAAAATAATTGGTTTCTCTGGTTGGATAATGATTACTTGCATTTTAGCAAATAAGGAGCTATAAAAAAAGAAAAAAACTTCAAAAATTTTTTATATAAACTTCCAAATAAATGTTGCAAGCGAACCAATAGGAACTAGTCAGTATCTGATACAATGGTAGTCATTTTGACAGGTATGTGTATTGTTGCCTCAGCTGATCATGTAACTACTATCACTAGCTCCTCTATACCTTGCAAACTTAACTGGCAAGCTTGTCAATTCTTAGCAAGGAATATCACAAAATACTCCTCTGTTGATGATGGTCCATTACAGGGCCTTGATGGCAGTTGTGTAAGTTGCACAGAGTAATTTAACCAAAACAGGCCTACACATACTCTGTGTGTGTAGTTGTGCAGTGTGCCAGCACCCGTACTTTGGACTGCTGCCTGCTGTTTTTGTCTTTTTGACAATTTCAGTAAAAAATTGCCTTTAACATGACACATACACAGTTGGCCAAGCAGTCACAGGCCAATCTTTCACCTCAGTGACCTGGGGCAGATTCTCAGCCTGGGGATCAAGTCGACAGAGTTCCTACCACTCTTACTGTGCACAGCAGTTTTCTCCCAGTCCCTGAATTCCTCCACTACATGTACGTTACATGATGGGATGTATGCCCCCATATAACTGCTGTGGACAGTGTATTGATAAATCAACACTGCACTTCTTTAACAATTCATGTAAAACAAAGGTGTCTGTGCTTACTTATATGTAAGATGCTCATCCATGCAAAAAGTAATTTAAAAAAAGAGAGAAAGCTTGACCTATTTGTACCTGGATACCTTTACACTGAGCTAGCCACCAGTGATAACTGTGCTAACATGATACTACAGTGGTCCCTGTCTTGAGAGACCGCCCCTAGGGCAGGGGAAAATGCGGTCTCTCAAAACAGGTGGTCTTTTATTAGAGGTATAATAACATGGAAAAGATAGAAGAGTGTTCTGAGAGAGCGGTCTTAAAAATATATGCGGTCTCTCATTGGAGGGGTCTCTCAAGACAGGTACCACTGTAATTGAAGCTTGCAAGAGACTGAGTACTGTCTTGTCAAAAGCTAGGACAATATGAGAAATCCTGTTGTCTGCAATGGTATGTGTATTCAACCCAATACACAAACATTATTTACAGTGATAACCACTGTTCTCTACTTACTTTGTGCCTCGTATAACAAGTAAGATAGGTCCCAATGTGACATGTTAACAAACAGGAGAGGACACCATTAGCAAGTATATCCCAATACATGTACACCAAATTTTTGCAGACGTGATTTGCGTACATGTAACCCTGTTGAATTGTATTTAAAGTAACCATGAATTAACTGATTACTTTTGAAACTAATGAAATAAAACTATCATTCACATTTAGATTTGCCATGAACACTGTTAAATTTCTACTCTACATACAGGTTTTTGTTTTTAGGTTGAAATTCCAAATTATAATGGAAAGTAATGGGAATACACAGCTCCAGCCCTTCTGACTGAAGTGCCCTCAACAGGAGAGATACAGGAACCATCTGCATATATTCTTGCTCTTCACTATTGGTCAGTGTTACAGTTTAGGCACTGGAATGTGTGATCCTTTTAATTACAAAATCCTAACTGACAACTCACATGAAATAGACAATAAAAAGGAGAAAAAAAAGAAGCCACAGTGTGGATGAAACTGAACAAAGTCAACTGACTCTAAATGTAAGTTTCCAGTTCCAAGTTACAGTAAGAAATCAGGAAAATTCAAGGTCACTTTAACATGCTGAAGAATAAAAGGGAAATCCTTTACCACTAGAACTCATTTCCTTGGTAATCTTGTGGGTGGTTTTTTTTTGGACATGGATTTCAATAATTTTTGTTTTGTTTTTATACTCTTGGCCCTGTTGAGAATATATATATATATATATATATATACATACATACATACATACATACATACATACATACATACATACATACATACATACATACATACATACATACATACATACACACAAACACATATGGTTGTATTTATGCATTGAAATAGATTTTTTGTTTAGATAATATATTTCTTAATGGTACCAGTTTCACTTCAATACTAATGTAAGTTTATATGATACTATTATTCAGCAGGAGACCCGATGGTTTAATATTGCCCATCTGTTTTTATGTCATGTCAAGGATTTTACCTCAGTGTCGCAAAAATATCTGTACAGATTTTGCTTAAAGTTGGTACACAGGTGCCATATGAGAGTAATTGATTCGACTTGTGGGTCACTGTGATCTATTGACTCATGATTGTGACCTCTTTAATGAGGAGCATGGGATAAGGTTTCCAGATTGCTTGGTCAAAAACTGCACTTTCTCCAATTTTACACATCGGTGTTCAAAGGTTAGATGAAGTGGTGAGACTGAGAGATGTGACATCGAAAGGAAGTGGAGGGAGGCATATCCATAAATGCTTGCAGCTTCCCTTGTTCCAAAATGTGTTTACACCTTGCCTGGAGGCAGGCTGACCCAGGAATTCGAAGGTCACAGTAACCTGCCACCAAATGCAGTCAATTTGCACCAGCATGATACATGTATCTTCATTGCCCAAGTCGCAAGGTTTAAAAAAAATGTTATTACGATAGCCACATAGTCTCTTGCAGACAGACCTTTAAGTCAACAGATATCATACCCAGTTTTAAGGAATAATATTTCAGGTTGTACCCCCCCCCCCCCCCCCCCCCCCCGAGATGAGGTGGTGAAGAGGCCAGAATATTGACTCTATTGTGTTACATCTTGTCAGTGGTGGCATTTAGCAAATTAATCACGTTAGTGGATTAACCCTTTCCTTGTCAGAGTAAGAGTAGGTCAAGAACTTTCCATGGCACAGGTTGGACACATTCAAGAGGGACACAAGTGATTTCAAGAAGTAGTTAACCTGGGGCATACTATTATTGATAGGTCTTATATTCCATTCTCACCTGAAAAGTTATTTCTTAATGAAAATATTACATAAGAATGTAAAAGCAGATGCCAATTAACATCTGAGTGATTTTGAACAGTAATGGATTAAAGATAGCAAGCTCTTTTCAGTGTTTGATGGAGTTGCAGGAGATATATTGTTAATCTTTCAGAACTTGGGTGAATGAGTTCAGCCTGCCAAAACTGTTTATGAAACAGCATACTGTGTGGATTTGTGTGTGATCTAAGTGGCCCCTGTTTTTTCAGGAGCCACTCTGTGACATACCACCCTGTTTTGCAAGACCTCCAATTGGGATACTCTGCTTATTAGTGTCTGTGTTATGTATAATTACTGTATTCTGATCTCTGAGTGTGACTACTTTTTATGTATTCTTCACTTTTTATAGAGGTTAATAAAATAATAATAAAGACTTCCATAATTTGGTGCTCCCTTTGACCTTATGGCTGGTCTTCAAAGACAGGTTTTGCTGTACACCCAAACACAGTTTTCATCAGATTGACTTCCACATGTTCTGCTATGCCCAGACAGTTTTGTATCTGTAGCTGCAAAAAGCAGCCACAATGCAAAATGAAAACAGAGAGTTAATATTTGAAGTCAGTATCTGTACATGCTATTAAAAATGTAAGCATGATAAGACAATTAGGATGTGATAATCATTGTCGTGGTATGAAATAACTCAATAACTATAATATTGATCAATCAATACACATGCAGTCCCAGGAACAATATTCATCACAGAACAAGGGCATCATGTGTTCTTGACAGCCTTGGATGCTTTAGTATTTGATGCAGCACCTCAAAGCATTCATGGCAGCAGAACTTGGTCTCTGTCTGGAAAAAATTCAAGTTAGCCTCTAGCCATGTAAGCGTGTAATAGAAGTGAGAAGAGTCTCAGACTGGGGAATTTACAACAGTGTCATCTAGAGAAGGTGAAGACATTCAATTAACAGCTTTAAGGGCAAGGTCAGCATGGTTACCGCTTGCATCAAGTCAGTCACCAACAGAACACGGTTAAATACAAGCAAGCTTGAAAATTAACCTGCAAGTCATCATCAGCCGGTATGGAGGTACTGAGTGCTACCAGTAACATTGATTTTTGACGTAAATTTGCAGTCATCCAACAAGCAGGCAATTGTCTGTTGAACATTAAGTGAATGAAGGATATATATATATATATATAATATATATATATATATATATATATATATATATATATATATATATATATATATATATATATACATATATACATATATATACATATATATATATATATATATATATATATATATATATATATATATATATATATATATATATATATATATATATATATATATATATATAAATATAAATATACATATATATGCACATTTACATGTATATGAACATCTTGTGTGAGTGTGGCTAATACCAGAAAGGTGATCTGTGTCAGTGAAAATCTGAAATAAAAAACTGATTGTTTACCATCACCTTTTTGAGCGAGATGTTAAAACTAAACGTACGCACTAAAAAAAAAAAAAAAAACATGACTGAAAGAGACACGAAAGAAATATGCTTCAAAATCTTTGCAATAAAATGTTGCTGCTCGATGCCAATCAGAAAACTGTAGTTTAGTGAACAAGTATGACATGGGAAGCAAAAGGTTATTTTGCCACTTTGTTGCAAACAACCAGCCAGAATGCCAAGGATTGTCAAGATAGGCAAGCAAACAAGGTCAATAAATAACGATCAGATGGTCCAAAATATGTGGAACTTATGTGGGCAAAAATAAATTGAAAATGTGCATACATGGAAATTGAAGTGCCTTGTAATGTGCATCACGTCAATACAGGTTTTATATGAAAACACACATGTAGCTTTTCAGACCACTTTGTTTTCAAGGAGTGTCTGGGGAAGTAGTCTGCACTCTGCAAGCACAAGTCTTTGTGGCTGCGAGTTAGGCGTGAAAGTAATTTGATGCCTTTGTGTTTCTGTTGTACGCCAAGTTGACAGGAAATCATGGATATCATTGTAAAGTAAGCTGTTCCATTCTTATTTGCAATGCGCACATGGAAATATGACTGCCCATGTAGTGAATTAACCTTTTATTTACTGTCTTACTGAAATTGAAAGATGTACATCAGTGTTTTCATAAGGCAAAATTTCATTATTTGAAACAGGTGTTTTTTGCTTGTATCTTGTTAGAAAAATCCTATCAGCAAAGTCAACCCTGACATATCACGGTGATTTAAAAAATTTGCAAGTGTAGAACTGTCAGAGAGAGGGGTTACATTCAGGTTGACTTCGTGGAATGAACTTTTAACATTGATCATTTGCAGATTTACTTTACTTTGACTGCAAATACCCACCCAGCTCCATCATGTCACCTGAGAGATCTGTAGCTTTCTGCAATAGCATTCGGGACAATACTATTGTCTGAGCAGGTGCATGTGAGGTGAATGTTGTTGTCAAGGTACGTGTGTGTCAGGTTAGGTGGCCAATCATTCTCCTTCCCTTGCAGCATAGACTCCTTGCTTTCTTGTTTGATTGTGCGTATTGCATTCAAGTTTTATTCTGGTACTTGACCATTTCAACCTTAACTCAAATTATATACATGGGTACATAGTAGACTGATTCCTGTGTTAAACTTTACTTTTCATAAGATTGCTGAACAAATGACTTCATGTCAGGTCTGATCATTTATGACATGTTTTATACGTAACTGTGAAAATCTGATTATGAGACCATGAAATGAGAAATATATAGGATTCCCGATGACGATGGCATAGGAAGTGGATTTACTCAGCACAAGTTTTAACAAGGGTCACCCTGCAGCTTTACTTTGCTGTGACCTGTTTTAACTCTTTCAGTGCCAATCACATCTAAAGTTGATCTACTAAAGTGAAGCTAGTCTGAATTATCATTAGGATCTCAGATTCATATTCCTCGTAAAAAGACCTTTCATTCTTGTACCAGCATGCCTGTTGTTCCAGAGAAAAGCTGTTGCCAAAATTTGGTGCTTTAAGGGTTAAAATTTGTCCTGTCCAGCTTGATCTCCTGTCCAAATTGATCCCTCCATACCAGGGTGATTGGATTTTTTCCCTCTTATTCCTGATGAAACAAATTTCAGGCAAAAACCTACTTGAACTGATAATTGTGTCATTCGCATATGAAGCCATTTTCGTAGATGCAAACTGAAGTCAGTAATCATGCATGCAAAAGGTAACCAGGCTAATAACACATACTGCGTTATAGTTAGAAATGCTGGCATTGTCATTAGTTAAATCAACTTGGTTAAAAACATACAATATTGTTTTTCCAATCAAGTCTGATATATCCATTCTGAATAGACTTACATGGAAGCAGTGTCGACATAGTTTGGTAATTGCCTTTTGTGCATCTGCAGTGGACTGATAGTGGCAGCACCTTTAATAGCAAAGGTACAACATACTGGTTGCTAGAGAGCTTGTCAGGAAAGTAGTTCCCGCTGTCCGGGTTTTTTTTGGTTTTATGGATTTTGATTGGATAAAAAATGCACACATAAACACAATTGTTCTATTTCTTTTGGTTCATTCTGGATGTAAAATTGGTAACAATATCAGGTGGTGCTAGTGGTCATTCCCTGTGGCTGTGTATGGGAGAAAGTCTAAGCTACCCGTAATGTGATTAATGATTATGAAGCAAAGGTCCTGTAGAGCTTAGACTTTAACTGCAGAAAATTTGTATTTGGTGACACCATCATCCACCACAAGAGCTCTTGGGTCCTTACTATTGAATGTTACATGTACTTTACAGCCATTATTTGTGCTCATATGTTGACTGACTTTTTTCAGTGTGACTGGACATTGTCAATAAACATGCTCAAGATAATGTCATCAAGTTAACAAATTTAGTGTCACACACCCTCAAAATGATACAAAACTTTTAAAAACCTCACTGTCATCCATCTGTTTTGTCACCAGGTTTCATACTGAACATGTACTTAACGTCAACATAACATTAAAGTTTAATTTGCCTGGTATGTTGACTACATATAGGTTACTATGTACTAAATATCTGCAGATGAAGAATATCAATACATGGGTCAATTTAACATACAACATACATCCTCAATTTTACTGCAAAGTGTGCAGAGAAAGTTGGATAAAATTTATTCAAAGTCATGAGTGTTCCATTACTGCGATATTGTCATTTAGACTTATTTTGTTTTATTTTTTACTTATGTTCTTACAAGCATTGTGCTAAATTCCTGTGAAATTTTCCACTTAAAAATGCTGCACAGTTTATATAAATTACTCTGGTGTCAATCATGTGAATAATATTTTCTGTGCAATGACATGCAACCCACCAGCAGGTCAAGACATGTAAATAGATAATCTTACATGGCTGAGAGTGAGCTACTATTTCTCTCTCACAAGGGATCTTTGTTGGTGGGGAAAATCAAGAGTGGCCACACTATTTTCTACACCAGGGACCATCCCGGGTGTGAGAAAAATAGTAACTGACTCTCTAGCCATGTAAGATTTTGTTTATTCTATGTTTCGTTGGGTATTCACCGCCAAAACATATGCCTGAGGCCAACTTACAACAGCGAGCTGGTGTGCCATGTTTGTTTATGTTTGTAGCACTTATTCTACGTCACGAGTGATGTATAATGAAACATTGCTGCCCCAGATTTGATTTTGTTTAAATGTCAATGTCTCATGTCACTGATGCAGGCACGCCACAATTAACTTGTAACAATGTTTTGGTCATGTGATCTGCAGTGGGATACTACTTTTGAATTTCACTCTAGAAAATGACAATTCACCCTCAAACATAGAATAAATGTTATTACATATGCAGACTCCAAACAAGTGTTTGTATCATAGAGATACTTGTGATGATAATCCTGTACTGTCCATTTAACTTACTGGGATTTAATGCTCTGGTGCTGACAACTCAGAAGTACTGAATATTTTTCTTATGCTGAGTGCTGACAGGAAGAATAACTCCCTTACTAACCAAAAAAAAAAATGTGTTCTTCATGAGCAAAAATAAGTTTGAAATTTTAGAGCCATTGTCCCACTTTGCAGATCACATTTATTACTTGAGCCATGTATGTGAAGACCCAGATTTTTTAGCCAGATAAACCGTTTCCAAATGTCTTAAGTTGCAGTGTATGCAGAAAACGTATAGCTGGTATGGAGGCAATCTTGTCATAGAAAAAAAAAGTGATAACAGCAGTTCACAGCAGTGGCTGCAGGGACCAGGCAGAAATTATTTTGATGAAATGTATTCCAGGTTGATACAACATGAGCAAGATATTAAAAAATATGAACACTGGCTGTGTGTGTGTTTAATAATAGGGTATATGGGCATGCACAATAATTTCAGACATTTATACATTGTTGTCATACTAATCTTATGTTATCTATCATTTGGAGCTTGTACATGCGTCTGTTCCTGTTTACATAACCATGTGGATAAACATAAGAAAGGAAACTAAGCCTATTTGATTGTACTTGTGCGGGTATTTTGCATCACCACAATGGTTTTGATTTGCTGCTAACAACAGAAAGTAATGGAGTGAAATTCAAGAGCCTGGTGATTAATTTGTGTGCGGTCACTCTGCAATGAGTTAATCCCATAAAGCTGTGACTGAAAGATCTGAGTGACATAATTCATTTGTGAAATCATAGTATGGTTACAATTTCATTTTGCTTCGGACAAATCATTTCTAGAATAGGCTATATATTTGTAGTGGTACCTTCTGTATGCAATCACTGCCGTGAGCAGCCGCATTACTTTTTGTGGTCACTTGGCTCGAACATACGAGTCAGTTTCTTTGTAAAATTTACCTGTTGTGACAGGTCACCTGCTGTTTGTGGCCACTTATTGTTGTCAGGAGTGGCCACATACAGCAGGTACCACTGTATATGTTATGTGGAGAACAGATTAGGCCCTACTGCACAAGCACCTGTTCAGTATTGGCTACCACCATGCAGTCAATTTATGGCGCACAGTCAGCGTGAATGCTTGTAGACTTGTAAAATATCTCACAAGAGTCCGAACAACTCATAAACGTGTCAGTTCTTTTATGGTGCTCTTGAGGTCTATCAATCATAACTCCATTCCTTGAACAGAGAAATCAGTGGTTAATTTAATAAGAAGTAGTGGATTTACTGCTTGCAGAACAGACAAGATGGACTTGGTTGTGATGGAAGGAATGAAGGGTGTCCACTGCAAAGAAATCAATAGGTGAAGAGGACTAACAGTGCTCCAATAAATAATGCATAGTTAATTCACAGAAGCAGCTGACCAGCTGGGGGGTGCCCATTATACACTGCCATTCAGCTGCCCAACTCCTCCTTGATTCCGGCCAGCTGAGATTTTTTTCCCCCTTCAGGTTTTTTTTTTTTTTTTTTTTTTATCTCGTTCCATACTGCATCATGAGGGCCTTGGTCAGTGTATTTTTGTAGCGTAACTTGCCAGGAAATGCAAAAGCCAGGGTCTTAAGGATGGCAGGTTGCTACCAGACAGACAGCTCTTTCTAGAAAGAATTTAATATTGCGCTCATGTCTGAAACCTTGATTGATACACCAGAGCTGATCAGGGACTGGTATGGAATGAGTCATTTAGTGACTTGGAAAATGTGAGGCATTCACTGTAAAGGTACAATATAATCCTGACTTTTGCCCTGCACTTATGAACTGTGAACCTCTTCAGGGGCCATTTTAACTCATTCCACCCTGATGACGCTTTTTCCCGCTAATATCTAAATGTCGTCTGCTAATTGTATTTTACTAATTTAGGGACCATTTTTCAATATTTTGGATGAAACTTGCATGGAAGATCATTCCAAATTATATGCCCATGGTCAACAGCTTTCCTTGGCGCGCTCTGGGCGCATTGCGCCCAGAGCGCGCCAAGGAAAGCTGTTGACTCAGTCTTCTATCAGGGTGGAATGAGTTAACCAAATTCAGTGTGGTCTGTCTGAATGCACATAATGGGAGTAGATTCATATTGTTTGTAAGCCAACCTGTCATTCAAGTGCCAGCGTGTCTCAGCTGCAGAGATCACGATAGTGGTCCATGCCGACAGGTTTCATCAACATGCTTTGGGCACATAACATGTTTGGCAGATAACCCTTTACATGTATATGTCATGTAAAAATGCCTTCCACTGTGCAGGATGTTGGGATGCTACTTGGAGCAAGCTGTGGAGTTCCCTGTGTGGAACACAGTGGTGCTAGCTTTTTGAAATGGATTGTGGCACAGTTGAGAACGTACCCATATGAAAGAAATACATTAAATGATACTAACTCGTAACCTCTTGAAAGGTTAGGTTTTTGCCCTTGTGTTAAGCTTGAAAGTATAGAAAACAGCACTGCAGCTTTTCCAACTTTCTTGCATTTAGCAATAAATAGATGGGGAATGCAGTCTGAGACCAGATAGTGTCTCTGCCAGTGCCCCCTTCCTTTCTTTAGTGCAGTCACGGGCAAAGCCATAAATGGTGGCAGTCGCATACTAATGCCCAAAGCATGTTGCTGAAACCTTTTGACTACATCAAAACTTGGTACTGAAAGAGTTAACACAAATATACAAAATAAGTGGAAAGAAGATGTCAGTAATATTCATGCTGTCTAGGTGCTTTTGCAACACAGCTTTTAAGCCAGTTCATGAGATGTGTCTTTTACTTTTATTTTTCATGGTCCTATTTGCAGCAGGTGAGTGTAAGTTATCCAGTTCTTCTCTTCTTTCTAGCTTAACCATGTTAAACTTTCTAGACTGTTTGCTGTTAAGAGTTGTATTTAAGTTTGATTTTCAACTAATTTTGCATGGTTTACTATTGACAGTATGTTGTTTTCTCTTTGCTTTCACTATACATATAGTGCTGTAGGTAGATAATCAGGATTATTGAGATATGGTGAATTCTAGCCATCCAGGCTGTGTGTTCTTGTGACTACATGTATTAGCAGCATGGTATTTTGCTACTCACTCTATGTAAACCTATGTTTATCAAGGAAACCTCTTCATCAGTGTGTGTTGTTGTTTTTTTTTTGGGGGGGGGGGAGGTGAGTTTTTATACCTAATATGACTAACTTGATTTGTGAACATATCACTGTTTGTGTTACCTATCCCAGAAGACTTACTAGATACACATATTGCAATTTTGTCAGCAGACAAGTTGGAACAGTAACAAGTTAGGTACATCTCCATGCGCAGGGCATCATTATATCAATCCTTAACTGTCAGCTGATCAGAATTTTGTTATCTTCAAAGAACTGAGTACATATATTTGGTTCAGTACCTGAATCAAAGTTCCAGGAATATTCATAAAGCTCGATCTACCTCCTTGCATTGTGTTTGATGACACAATATAGCCAAAAGCACAACCAGAAGATGCAGGAACATAATATTGGCATTTCTGGTAGGCCAAGGGTTAGCCTGGGTAAACGTGATGCATATATGATAGCTCAGTGTGCATGTGCATGGCTATGTTTATGATAGCATGCAAGTAATTTGGTTATATGTTGTCTGCAAGTCCACATCGTGGATATTGTCATTGTCTGAAATGTGCATGTATTATGCTGACCCAACTGTTGTTAGGCTAGACCTGTGGGGCAGGTCAGAAAGCTGTCCACATGCTTGCAACTGGCATGGTCTTGACTTCTGAGGGGGGACTGTTTTGCTGTACAGATCCTCAAGAAACAGCACAGGTCATCTGCCCGGCTGTTCATGGTGTGTCTGGTGTTTTCTGGATTGACAGCCTTGCATGTTGTTAACTTGATTTGGTTTGTGTGGATCACCTAATAGTACAGTAAGGGATCAGGTACAGATAAAACCATTCCAAAACTCCCTATTATCCATTGGAATAAAATTACCCCCTCGTCAGTCCAAAATCACATATTTCCTGGAATTTGGCTACCAAACCAAAGTGCTGCTGGGACACCTAATACGTAAATATTGAAAAAGAAGAGTAACACATTGATACAAATTAGCAATTTCATTGATGGCAAATCAACATTTTGTTCAATTTGCCACATGGAATCATTTAGATTTGTAGAAGGGTTCATCATTGATAAGTATGGAGATCAAATGAGCACAACAGATTGCCACATCCGTTGGTGACTGTGCACAGTTGGCCATTCTTCTTACTCTCTTATGGACAGCACTGTCTCTGCGTATATGGTTGCGAACATTTACACATATGTTTATGAACCTCTTGTAAGCATTCTTAAGGTTTTTGTGTATCAGCAGGGGTGATTTTGCAGCAAAAGTTCTCAAGAGAGTTGGCTTCACAAACTTATTTGCCGCCAGGATTGCACTGGCATACAGGCAAAAAATTTCGTTACCAGCATATCTGCTTGTTTTCACTCGCTAAAGCGTGACCCTTATCCCCTTACAAGCTTGAGACAGTGCATAATCATGTACATGTATTTTCCAAAATGTTTGTGAAACTCCAAGTTTGAGCTTGAACCCCCTCTCCCCTGTCCGATGGTGTCTTGGAGTTTTGAAATGGTTTTATTGGTACATGAAGCCTAAGGAAAAAAATCAGGGTGCAGTCAACTCTTTTGGTAATTGGCGGCTGAAGGACCCAAAGAACCAACTGTCCGCGAGTCTGCCGAGCAGGCAGCAGCACAGACAGCTTAGGGCACAAACAGTGTGGTCAGTTACATGCTGAGTCAGTGCATCATTGGCAGAAATATTAATGTTGAGCTGGTCTGTCTCCATTTTAAACATGATGTTAACAAAATTATTTTTGGGTTGGACCATTGTAGCCTTGATGCACAGAACTTGATTTGATCTGATCTGATTTTTATTTTATTTTGTTTTATTTACTTTTATCTTATTTCATTTCATTTCATTCAACTGTCCAAATGGTTGAATCCTAGACTAGTTTTATAAACCACTTCTACGGCTTTGAGAATAAAGTTTGATCTTCCTGTTGAAAGGTTGTCGTTTTGAATTCGCTGGTCAAGTCAAATTTGACAGCAGACATACATTCTGAAATTAGCAACAACAACAAAAAAATCACATTTAGTTGACACAAAACAGTTTTCACATGTAATGTCATTGTAAATGAGAGGGTGATGTAAGTAAAAGATGCAAAATGATGGAACCATGAAGAGATTTGGCTTCTGGTGAAAATGGCTGCTTGTTACTAAAGATTAGCAGTCAATAATCAAAGTTCTGCCCCATTGCTTCAAATTTTGCATTGAAAAGGGTATTGATATTACCTGTGTCATCTGTTTGTCTGTCTGTCCGTCAGTTGTTATGTCTGCCCCCCACCAACAGAGAAGGGGCTTATTGTAATTCGCTTTATATGTGTGCATGTGTATGAGTGCATCCGTCCATCAGTCCATTCATTACACTTGGTGTCTGGGCAATAACTTTATTGTCATTTGGCTTAGAGTCATGAAACTTGGCACACATATATCTGAAAATAAGGGTCTGTCATACAACAAATAGATTGTTAGGTGAAGTTTCTAGGTCACCATGATATATGCTCATGTCATGTCCATGCAGTAATTCCTTTCATCTTTAACTTAGTTTGATTAAACTTTACATATGTGTATCTAGAGACAAGGGCGTGTCATGCACAAAAAGTACGTCACTAGGTCAAGTATCGGGGGCACAGTGATATGGCAAGGCGAGAATATGTCTAGGAATTTCTGAATTGCTTCTCAAACTCTTGAATAGAAGCGCCTGGCTATCTTAATTTCACATGAGCCAGATGTCTGATAGTATTTCAGAACCTTTTGAAGGTCAAAGTCGCATCTTTATATTTAACCCAGTTTTATAGGTCCTTGTGCAGAATTATGTTATTGCTTCAACTCTTGAACAAATGTAGTTGGCCATCAGAATTTTCACAGGACTTGGGCATCTTGATGTGTTTCAGAAGCCTATTGATGGTCAAAATCATATCTCAATATTTGACCCATTTTCATGAGGCAAGCATCTGGGAGTGTTTCAGGAGCCTATTTACAGTAAAGGTCATATATATATATATATATATATATAATTGATATATTTTTCATAGATCAAAATCATGATCAATGACATTACTACTTTAAACCTTGAGTGAATACAACCAGCTATCTGAATTGTGCATGAGCCAACTATCAGGGAGTGTGTCAGAAGCCTGTTGAAGGTCAACTTCATTTTTGTACATGTATGTTTGATCCTTTTTTCAGAGTTCAAAAGCCAACAATCAGTGACCTTGCTGTTTAACCAAGGAGGGTGTACCCTCTTTGGTTTAACAAATGCAACCAGCTATCAAAATTTTGTATGAGCCAAGGATCTGAGGTATATTTCAGAATCCTATCAGAGGTCAAGGTCATATTTACATATTTAACTCATTTTTCAGAGATGAAATGTCACTGATCGTATCTTTAAAAGTAAAATTTCCGTACAAATTTATCTGGAAAATGTGTATTTTAGGACCATGATTACCATTAAATGTGCACAGGAATTGACACTTGCTTTCATTTGGAGCTCTTATATTTGACCTTGATGGCCATGAAAGGTCAATGAAGGTCACAGCATAATATTGGGTTATGTCTGGAAAACATTGCATTTTGGGACCATGTTTAACCTGAAACATGGATAGGATATGACATGTGTACTTCATTTAAAGATGGCGTATTTGACCTTGAGTGACATTGGAAAGTCAAATCAATATCAGTGCGCATAAATTTTTATTTTTTACTGTTTTTTTAAGAAGTGTTAAATAAATCTATTCCAATTGCAGTGTTTCTCTTAACCCCCAAATGGGGGTATATTACCTTTTCAAAGCCTAAAATACCCTCTGAGTAAATTCTAAAGGGTCACAATTCTTGTTTATATACATGTAAAATTGGTGAAAATTTAGACTTTTCCCCAGAATTTCCCTTCATGTGACCCTCTGAAAATATTCCTAATGGAAACACTGAATTGTCTTGTAGGGTACTTTGGATAGACTTAAGGGCGCCAAAGGGTTGTTAATGCTTTGCACAGTATTCTTCGAGATAAGTTCCAGGTAGTACGGTATTCACTTTTGATCTCATCATGTATTTTCATGGCAGCAGAGTACTCTGCTTATCTTGTTGTAAAATTTTGAAAGTCTGTTGTAGTTCTTAGAATACATGGATGTCATAAAACAGCCTTTAAGGGTGAAAATGAATGCAAGTTTACATTTTTTTTCTTTCTGTCAAGAAAATGTTGTCATACGTGGTGTCCTGGATACAAATGATTTGTATAACAAAATGCTACCTTAATTATAGTGAACTTACAAAAAGATCAAAATGTAGGCACGATTCTATTGATTCTGTCAAAACTGCATCCAGACCCAGTTTATAAGCAGTCCAATTGCCTTGCATTGTACAGAGCCCCTCCCCCCCCCCCCCCCCAACAAAAAAAAAAAAAAGAATGTGAGCAGGTCTGGGAAAACAGATGGCTGAATCAACTGGTTGTGGCAGCCGCAGTGCGCATTGCAGGACTTGCATGGCCAGTAATTGCTTTGACAATGCTAGCTGCTAGACAACGGTACTTTTCCCAGCTCTTTGTCACCGGGAGGCAGATTTTGCTAATCACTGGTCAACAGATCAATAAAAGAGTTTTTGTTGCCTTTATTGGCAGAGTACTTTATTTACGAGGGGAAGACGGGGAGCAGTTTGCATGATTTATTGATTGGGTTCTCGGATCTAATTGCAACAAAGCGGACCAGTGTTATCTTAGGGAGAATTAATGACCAGTTGCCCTGGCTAAGTGCTTAAACAAGTGTTAGTGTTAACCTCATGGCGTCTTAGTCACCCATTCTTGGAAGCATTTGTCAGAATACATGTTCTGCGTGCTTTGTGCAGCATGAGACTTGAACTGGTTCTTGGTGTTCATTGTTGTCTACCTTAAATGATGTGTTTACAGGAAGATGGAAGTATGAAATCCTGGGTGTACTCATCAACTCATGAAGATTTCTTCCATTGTCATCCCAGTGATGGTCTGTCATCTGTGTGTCTCAAGACTTTAATTTCCTTGTTGTAAACTGTAATCATGGTCCTAATATGCCAGGATCTATGAGCAAGATGTAAAACCTAATTTTTGTTTTCAAAATTTGAAGTTTAGATATTGTTAAAGTTAGAGGCAAGTCCCATAACTAAATATCTGTGGGGAATATGTTTCCTGTCAGTAATGATATTGGGCATTGATTTTTTTTTTTTTTTTCCTTTTTTTTTTATTCACAATAGATAGATTACACATGCCTGAAACTCAGAATTGCCTAAAAAAGTTACAGTCTTCAAATTTTCTTGAGAATTGTTGAAAACAAATGACTCTGCTCCAGTCATTGGGGTCCTGGACAAGTCAACATGGCCATGGTTTGAAGGGCTGTGCCAGTGTTGGTTGAAAGTTCTATTCACTTCAGTGTTTTGAGCTGCAAAATGTGGCCACATATCTTTACAAGGGGTTTGTGTTTCATTCTTTTTACCTTTAGCCAAATATCAGACTTGTAGGCATAATGCCAAGGTGCCATTGTCCTTGTGTGAGATGCCTGTGTGCACTGAGTGTGGTACCTAGCAAATTAAAGCAGTGAAAATCAATTGAAAAAAAAGTGCTACAATTGTTTGTACATGCTTCCAAGTGCATCCATTTTAATATGGCAACACAGATTGCAATTTTATGAAAGAATATGGATCAACAGTCCAAAATGATAGCCATATTCGTTGTGGTCAGTAATGAATGGTGCCCTTGCCTGCGTGGGACAGGAAGAACTGTAAACCTGAGGGATAGGCAGTCAACCTGAAGTGAAGCTGAGGGTTGACAGTCCATCCCGAGGTTTACAGTTTGCTGAAGAAGCTGCATGTCATCTGTTTTTTGAGGGGTCAAGGCTGGGTCAAATGTGCAGTGCCCCTAGTGACAAAATTGGTAGTAGGCAACAGCAATTTTCTTGTGGTCAAAACTGTGACATGGCCACTTATCCAATTAGAACACTAGATTAATGCCTGAGGTATAATAAAATAAAATGATAGCCGTATTGACTGTGGTCAGTATTGTATGACAATGTATACCCAGATGTGGTACACTGAAAACCTGTTCTCTTTAAGACAACAAAAGCACCCTCTCTACTGATCAAGTTTGTCTTCCTTGATATTTTAGGAATCAATTGTACAGTTTTTGGTCTTTTTAGATAGTGATAAATTTCTAGTGTGCATGGAGCATACATGTATGTCCAGCATGAATGTGCTGTTTTGCTTTCCCAGAAGTCATACAGAAGTAGGAATATTGACCTTCAGGAGCCTACCTCTTAAGTGAGCAGAGATGTAAGGCTTGAAAAATCACATCAGGAAAGCAGTAAAACACAATGATTTAGAACCCATTTACTGATTAAATGGCTGACTTGTCACACTAGTTTATTGTTCACATTGGCCAATACAGATAGATGACATTAAGGATGGAGACTTGCCAGACTTTGGGGACCAGACATCAAGCCTGGCCAACCTTGCACTGGATGATGAACTTGAGGGGGAGACAAAGGACCTGTTTGTGGTGGTTGATAACCCAGAGAAACATGTCACCGCCATGGAGTCATACATCACCTTCAGGATCACAGTCAAGGTGGGCTTGCTTTTAGTGTTAAGCCTTAAGTCCAGGTCCCATCATGGACCTTACTGTGTAAAATTTTCTGTGCTATGTTTCTAAGGGGAGGAGATCAAGGTATGTTTCATGCTAATCACAAAGAGCATTTAGAATCATGGGAATTTTGTAGCCAAAGTAAGTGCTCTTTAGGCTCCAACTTGAAATAATGATGTTTGTCCATGCAAGCACTGAATTATCATGAAACGTTTTTTTTGTTGGCAAATTACTGCAAAATTTCATTTTTTTTTAAATGATCAGAAGGTTTAAAACAGGAAGCAAATGTCATTTGATATCACCCTGCCTCCCCTTTTTTTAACAAAGAAAAATTCTGTTTAATAACTTGCCGCTGCAATAGGTTAATGACCATATTGGCTTATGTACATGTATCTGTTATGGTTTTGCAAAGTGCCAGGGCCTACAAATGTTAAAAAAGAAAAAAAAGCACATGGTTGTACCCAAAAAGAAAAATGTAGGACTAGGCAAGACCAGTGGTTGAAATACCAGACCAAAGAGGGAAAGTAACTGTGACAATTTTCCCTCAGAATGACCGCCATGTTAGTTTCATATATGGTGTTACGCTACCTAAATAACTTCAACCAGCAAAAAATGTAAACAAACCAGGTTGCAGTCTGTTCCTTCTAAAATGACGTATAAACCCAAGCATATCTGATGTCAAATTGTTCTTTATAATATTCTGAATCCTCTGAGAACAAGAAAACCCAGTCATCATTGAGAAAATTTGAAGATATTACCATGTTTGCTACAGCCAAAGCACTGACAGCAGTTACGCCGCTGTGCGTGGTGACTCAGAGTACTCACATTGTGGCCATGTTTATTCAGTCACTACACTGAGTACATTGAAAGCAGACCTGTCCATAAATACTGCACGCTGTACCTTGTCAGTTTGAGAAAAAATATATTCCTATGGTAAGAATTATGTAAGAGACAGCCCCCTGTACCTCTCAGAGTCATTTCTAATATGCACTCTATAATCTTTCTACCCAGAAGCCGTCAGAATTTCTCACATAATACCTTAAAGCTCATACTATAGCTGCACCTATTAGCCTTGTGTATCCTGGCCTGGATGGACCATTTTGCTTGTAGACCATGTTGCCCTACTTTGATATTGAGACATTACATCAAGCTGCCATCTTCATGGTATAGTTGGTGTGGTTAAACAGACTTACTATGAATTATCTGTTGCTAACTGTCAGTGGCCACTGTCAAAGAAGTGGTTTGATGTGTGTACTTGTGCAAATTCAGCATTATCCATGTGTTACATATACATGAGGATAGACACAAAACTACAATGATTTGGAATTAAAAAATGCAATGGAGCAAAAGTGATACATGCACAGGGCTGGCCTTTTGAACTGTTGGTCTTATCCTCCTAGTCCACGTTGGGCTATCAGATGCTGTGTGTTGCATTGCTCATACAGGCATTCTATGCATACATTTTCCTGTGTGTCTGCCGAGATTTAAGATGAAAATTGCATGCTCACATTGATCGATGTATTCATGAAAGGAGCTTCCATTCAAGTACCAACATGCCTTGGTTAAAAACAGTGTTGGTTTAAAAAAAAAAGGCTGGGTGGATGGGGGCAAGTCTCAGACGAATCATCCGCCAAAGGGGAAAAAACAAGAAGTGGGTGTGCTAAAGGTAGGGTTTTATGTAGGACCATCTCTGTATTGTTATTTATATACATGTACATGTGTCATAAACTGAGAATGAATTTTGTCTTTCTTGTAGACCACCCGCAGTGAATATGACACCCATGAGTTTCAAGTTCGGCGTAGGTACAATGACTTCCTTTGGCTCAGACAGAGACTGGAGGAAACACAGCCCACACATCTAGTGCCAGTAAGTTAGTCCTCTCTTGATACTCCTAAAGTTAAACATAAAAAGAACATCAAGGGATACTGATTGTGTGAAAATTAAAGAATTTTGCTCATTCACAGATTCTTTATAGGGATGATTTTTTTTCTTTCCTTTTTTTCTTGGCATTAAGCACAAAAAAAAAAAAGAAGAGATATTTACATACGTGTTACAAGCCCCCAATAGCCCACATATCAGATAAATACATGCAGGGATTGTGTCCTTTCCAGCCACTGCCAGAGAAACACAGTCTGCGGAGATTAGACCGCTTCAGTCAGGAGTTTGTTAAGACCAGACAGAGAGCCCTGCAGAAGTTCCTGACGCGGATAGCAGACCACCCAGTGCTGTCTTTTAACCACTCATTCCAGGTGTTCCTCACAGCAAAGCAATGGGTAAGTTTGGCCAATTCTGAACCCATTCCCCCTTAAATGGGCCAAAACCAGTTGGTTGGTGGTCAAATGTCGTCTGCTTCAATATTTTTGACTAAGTTGAAATTAATGAAATGCAATTTAAATAGGAATTGTAGATGAGACCTATGGAAATAACATGGCCCATACCAGGGAAAGCTGTTGACCTGGTCACAATGTAAGAGGGAAAGTTTTAACAATGCTGAACATAATAGCTTTACTGTAGTCTGGGTATGACTCATGTGGGAGCTTTATTAAGATTCATATTTATTCATCAGTCTCAAATAATCATTATAACCATCAAGACTCGTTAGTCTAATGATGGCTTCAGCTGGGACTGAAATGTAGCTGAATTATACAAACAATTAGTTGCTGGAGACAAGAACACTTATGAATAATAAAATGTTTGACACATTTCATGCCAAAAAAAATTAAATGACAGAGAAATTTAGAAACTTGCAAAAAGAATGATGGATTACTTTTGTTGTGCATACAATAAGCCAAGTACAGTGAAACCTCCCTATACCTAACACCCTTGGGACCGAACAAAAGTGTTCGGTATAGGGAGGTGTTCGGTTTAGGGAGGTTTCCACATTGTGGCCTCGTGTCTTACCAACCGTACTATACAGATACCAGCTGAGATCATTATGGTGGGAGATACTCATGTTAACTACATGTACATCATTAAATAAATGAACAACAAAGAAGTAATTTTTTATTGTTTTATGATTTGGGAAAGATGTACTGACTATGATAGAGCAAAGTTCAGATGTGTACATGCATATGTATATATAATTATTAAAGAACATTATAACATCTAGTGTATGTTAATATTAAAATAACATGCATATGACCTTGCACCTATTTTATCAGAGCTGTTGCTCATTTCTGGTACTCCTTGAAATTAAATCCCCTGGCTTTGGTAAGACAAACATAATGACTTAATTTGTAAGTTATTGTTTGTTAGAATGATTAAAGAAAACACCCAAAACTGGTCCAATTATCCCAGGGAGGATAGGAGCAAGGTGCTAAGTGACATTGACACTTTCACCCTCCACCCTGTTGTTGCCATCTATAGAAGTGACAACAGGTGTTCAACAGCTTGCCTGTGGATTGTTTCTATTGCTGCTGGTATAAGCAATGACTAAACCTGTCTATGAAGTTAATCTGGTTAGTTTCAGCCTTATCAGTAATTACTCCCTGCAAATACACAAAAATACGCTGAATGTGTGTTCAGTATAGGGAGGTTTTTTTGGAAAATGGTGTTCATTTGGGGTGTTCATGTTCACTATAGAGAGGTGTTCAGTATAGGGAGGTTTGCTTATAATGGAAGCATATGGGAAAAAAATTGGGACCGAGAAAAAGTGTTCGGTATAAGGGGGTGTTCGGTATATAGAGGTGTTCGGTAAGGGAGGTTTTACTGTAGTAGCTAGAGGCCAGAGACTCATTAATATACTGGGACTTTTACAAAGTACAAAATTGAAAGCAAAATTATAATGTACATGTATGAGCATGAGCCAGCTTTAAGAGGCAGACTACTCCTGGTGCACAGTTGTTCTGGCTTAGACAGTCCATCCTTAAAACAGGTCCAAAAGTGGTCACATAAAACAGATGGTTTCCCAGCAGAGGTCACATAACATTGAAAAGATGAGACTAGAGACCTGATACATGTGGTCTGAAGAGAGTGGGTGGTCTGTCATTTCACTGGAGTGGTCTTTTGAAGGAGGGACCGCTGTAAACACACTGTGTGGAGTTGTTCCATGTTCATAGTGCAAGCACAGTTATGATTCACAACTGGGTGCACATGGACGTTGGCCCACTGCGAGTCTTGACTTCACCAGCCAATGCACCTATGGCCACAAAGGCAATGCTTTACCAGCATTTTTTTGTCAGCTGGGCTGTAAATACAAGAGGTCATTGTGTAAACAAAAATACATCCAATGTGTATGTGCACAGTGTTAGCAATGAGGTACTAGCCTCCTTGGTGTTCTTGCACACACCTCTGCCAAAAGGATGAGGATGAATTTGACAGCTTGATACAAAAATATGGGGAAAACATTGTTTGTGAAGATAGTTCTTATGTGCTCACATGTGCCTGACCCATTGTAGTAATCATTGTGTGTATGTAGCAGCCAGTTTTTATTTTTTAGGTACCTTGATGGCAAATTTCAGACCACTGATAAATAGCTTCATGACGTCCAACAAGAACATTTACTCACTTGTAAATTGACCTTCTCAAAAGTCTGTATTTCTCAGGCAAAATGAATATTTGTGTAACAATATAAAAACCAACCAGTTTGTACATGATTTGGGGGCAGATAGCATATGCTATGATTGAGGAAGCCAAAATTTTTAAAAAGGCAAACAGCCAGGCAATCTTAAGGTCTGCCCACCACATTCAGCAAGTAATACATGCTAACCTTGAGCACCTTTTTTTTCAAGAATCCTTTCTGACAGTGATGTCTTTTGGGCTTACAGGAGTTCCAGGCCCACAAGAAGGAAGGAGCGGGGTTTATGAGTCGCATGGCTGACTCAATACACAACATGAGTGCTTCATACATGATGAAAAATAGATCTCCAGAGTTCACTATCATGAACGATTATGTCCAGACATTTGCAGAAAAACTGGCAACTATTGATCGCATATCACAGAGAGTGGCCAAGGAGGAAATAGGTAAGGAGCTCAAGTGTGGGCCTTTAATTTATGATACGTAGGCAGAGGTTGAAATGTATCCTGGTAAGACCATCTTGACATTTCAAATTTGTGATCTGTTGGTCCTCCTCTAGTCAGGGCCCTCTGTAGAGTGCCCCCACAAAGGCCACTTCTGTGTGCAGCAGTGATGACATTTTCATTGTATTTAATCCCCTCTCGTAAAGCCAAATTCTGGGGCATTAACTTGAAGGTGGCCTCATAAGAGGGGGGGGGGCCACTGTACTTGTATGAGGAGACTGATATGGTGGTAGAAGTGACAGTACCACGTGGGAGTCTTACACTCATTTCAAGTGGTCCTTGGTGGCCCACACTGAGAGGTCTCCCAGAGGTACCTTTGTCTGAGGGGCTCCTCTTTCTTTTCTTTAATGAAGAGTGATGTAGACAATTAGTAAACAGCTTTCCTCAGCACACTGTGCTCAGAGTGTGCCAAGGAAAATTGTTGACCGAGTCCTCAGAGGGTTAAAGCTGTATATTCTGCTTGATCCTCTCATTTTGGCATAGTTCCAGTACACAAATGTCATGTAGTTTGGTCTTTTTGTGATTGTAACAAACAGCCATGGGTATTTTTCAGTAAATAGGAATAATTTAATTACCCTGGAGTAGAATGCCTTAATTTTATGTACTAGTGAAAGACTGAAAAATTTAAGTTGTAACTAAATTCGTGTTGCATAGAATTTGTGTACAGGCATACAAAATCAGTTTTACACTGATCAATAGATCTTATGCTCGCGACACAGCACAGGCGCCAAATTTTTTGACGCGCAGTGCATTGTGGACTTATTTGTAGTATGCGAGCCGTTATGGCGATACCTGTGTCGACTATGAAATTACACATGTAGCCATGAGAAGTTTAATTTGTTATTTGGCTGTGTGCTTTTCAACTTACTCGTGCGGCAAACAACGTAAATTTTATCCCTTGCCAACAAATAAAAACTGGGAAAACGATGGATAAGAAGAATTCCTGTCCTGGAAAGGACTGAAAATTGTGTAAATTCGTGCCCATGACCTTGTCATACTATGTTTGCCGTGTAACTTTGAATGATGACATTTGCACATTGCGATCAGTCTTTACAGTTTAGTTTAAATATATCCATTCCAACTGGGTAACCCTGTCATCTGAATCATATTCCTTTAGGAACCAAATCGTATTGTGTGTTTTGCAACCAAGGTGTAAACACTATGGCCAATGATAAAAGAATAGATAGATAGATAGATAGATAGATAGATAGATAGATAGATAGATAGATAGATAGATAGATAGATAGATAGATAGATAGATAGATAGATAGATAGATAGATAGATAGATAGATAGATAGATAGATAGATAGATAGATAGATAGATAGATAGATAGATAGATAGATAGATAGATAGATAGATAGATAGATAGATAGATAGATAGATAGATAGATAGATAGATAGATAGATTAGTAGTTAAACGAGCGAAAGAAAGAAAGAAAGAAAGAAAATAACAAATTTTCCTTCCTTTATTACTGATTTTTCAAAGATAAATACAGGTTGTTTTTCGAGCAAAGTTGTTTCAAAACTAAGGTATTCTTCTACAAACTTTGATTTCGGAATAATCCGGGTCAGATATGAAGTAATGTTGGACAATCCTGTATAGATACATATGTTTAAACCTATGAGGTGAGTTTTCTTAATCATAACCGAAAAAATATTCATTTTAACATTTAAAACTACAGATATTTTTACCATGCGCTCCTCAACTAACAACCCGTGTGTTGTTTCTCGGCGTGTTGTTTTCACAAGTAGTATGAAACTCTTTCATAGCTTAAGCACTGGGTGATTAATTTTATGCAAACATCGTTAACACTAAGAAAGGCCAAGTACTTAACACGTACTAGTGGTTTCAGAAAGCACACTTTGAAGACTTAGGAGCCAAATTCCATATCGCTAACACGTTGTTTTCCCATTTTAAGTCGGTATTTTTAGGGTAATTGCGTGAAATAAAAAGAATTACTGAAATAATACACATGTACATTGCAAAGATGTGCAACACGCTTAAATATACAAAGTTGCATCGATATCCGCACAAGGGATGGGCTCATATAGGCGTTGCCTGCTCCCCACTCGTACATGTATTTTGAGAAATAAAATACGTTTAAACCAAGAGAAACACACACACACACACACACACAAACAAACAAAAATATAGAGTGTTTGCAGGAGCAAAATGTGTCTTGCACGTACGCTCTTTCATTTGTATATGTCTTTCAAACCTTTTGATTACCAAAGGGATGTCTTAACGCAAGTGTACGTTCTTGATTTGAAGAGAAACTGTTGAAGTTTGTGCAAGTTGTCGTTAGTATTATTGTGCCTTTTGTTTGACAGTAAGCGCACCAAAAATGACATTTGGCTATTTTCGATGTGTCCACGAGTTTGCGGTTTCCTCTCATTGAAAGATCATTGAAACCCGCGCTCAACCAGATGGATGCGGTCTCTCTGTTGCATTTTTATGTTCATTTTGTCCAGGGATTATTTCTCACTGAAAGGCAGACCTCCGCGTCAAAGAAAATCACCCTTCTTAAAGTACGATCCAAACGCAACAGTTAACTCGGAAAAAAGGAGAAAAAGAAGGGAAAAATAAAAAACTACCCACAAGCGAAAGAAAAAGATGAGAAAGTAGGGATGCAAGTAAACAAAAAACACCACAGTGAATTGATGATATTTGCTCAAGCCTCAAGGACATCCTTAACTTTAACTTATTTTTCCCCCTTAAAGATTAAATCTTCCACATTGTTTTTGGAGACAAGATAGTTTCTATACTACACCTTCAGAAACCAAATATATGTTACATTTGTCCGACCATATTAGTGAAAAAAACTCGCTAAACAACGAGTGAAACTTATCACGGCGAGCTATCTAATACCAATGCAGCCCTCAGACTGATCTCAGCAGCATACTACAATTAACCCCAGAATGCAATTTCCCAACATGGCGCCAATTCAAAATGGGGACCGTGCATAAGATCTATTGCTAACCATTATCAAAGTCTGATTTGATTGCCAGAGCATCCAATTAAAAACAAAACATCAGAATACTTTATAAATACACACACACACACACACACACACACATATGCCTCTGATTGGAAATTTTAAAAAAAAATCTGCAATTGGCAGAACATATCTGTGCCACTTTTGCCAATCTAGGTACAATAAATAACTCCTAGCACCAGCTCAACTCCGTATCACAATATTTTTTTGTCATGAGGTTCATCATGTTATGACTTTGATTTCAGACTACCTAGCAGAGTTGAATGAGTGGGGACCAGTGTTTACTCTGTGGTCAAACTCAGAGGACAAGTTGTCAGGAGCATTAGCAGCCATAGCCAAGGCAATAGAAAAGAATTACTTATCCAAGCAAGATATGGTGAGCATGAAGATCAACTGTCTCTACCTATCACTGTTTCCTAAAAAAAAAAAAAAAAAAATAATATTCCACCCCCCCCCCCCCCCCCATAGGAGGATTACACCAAATATGGTATGCATGTTAATGGGGTGAGTTGAGACATACACTGTATGGTGTCAGCATCAGATATTAATGAACACTTGTAGGGTCGTGTGCACAAACTCATTGGGGTTTGTCCACTGTTTGGTCTGGCTATATATGTACGTGTACTAACTTTGCTCCTGTTAACACCTCTCTGTACATGTACATGGCCAGAAATGTTTTTACATTTTAAGGTCACTAGGCTTGTGTAAACACAGAGGATGTTTTAAACTTCCACTCCGTGATAAATGTAGGTCTGAGCTCATGTCTGCAGTTTATGTCATTCTACATGTACATGTATAATCAAACTACAGTGAAAACTCATTATAATGACACCATCTGTTCCCTTAGAAATGTGTCAGATTACTGAATGTGTCAGATAAAAGAAACAAACAACAAAGAAAATGAACTTTTGCCATTCACAACTTGTGTCATTATAATGAATATGTCGGATATCTGAGTGTCGTTATAACGAGGTTTCACTGTACATGAAATATACTCTTCATATTATTTTCAGCATTGCATAGAATGATAATGTAATGTACATGTACGTACAAATTTCAAGATGCATATTTTGTCAGATTAACGAATAGAACTGGCATGACCGTGAAGACAATTCGTTATATGTGTATATTACAGGTGGATGCCACAGAGTGTGCATTCAGCCAGCCTTTGAGGGAGTACATGCTTTATGCAGAGGCAGTGAAGGTAAGTCCTGTACCAATATGGGTAAATCAGGGTTTCAAATGTACTTGAATACGTGATGTCAGTCATGCAAAAATCTTGGTGAGTGAGGCACGCTGTCAAGCAGCAAAGATTATGACAATGAAGTGCAAGGATCATGAGAGTGATGTCATGTTGATGGCTGACTGGTGTCACTGGCAATGTTACGTCACCTTTTAAAAAAAAAAAGACCCCCTTGCCAGCCTCTCCATTAGAACTTGCACAGTTGTAGTATTTGCCTGAAGAGTCCAAGGTGGGACAAAACATGTGGCACAATAGCACTACAACAAGCATCCCAGCTTTACCATATCTTTCTCTATGATTCTAGAGAATAGTTTGAGGATCATAAATGAAAAATTGGTACTTGGCTGTTTGTACCAGATTACTATTCATTAGTATTTTGCCAAAATAGCATACATATATTAAGCGAGCTTGTACATTCACATTTATGGAGCAGAGATTTGTTTTCATCATGTATCTCATAAAATTAATACAGGTAATCTTGAATGTATTTTTGGTGTTACTTGTAGACAAAATTATGAGGTTTCATATCGTAGATACCTGAAGTTTCGCAAACTTCCAGTGAAGTGAGAAGAATGATCAATTATTTGGCATACCGTTATTGTAGACTATTTCATGAATGCTTCAGATGCATGATTCTAAACTGTCCATCACAAGTGAAAGTGAGCATGTGTCACTGTCTCGTGATGTCAGACTATCAGAAGTACAGTAGCATTTTTATAACTGACTTGTTTCAGACTGTGCTACGGAGACGGGACGCCATACAGATGCAGTACGAGATGACTTTAGATGAACTCAATAAGAAAAAGGATGAAAAGGACCAGGTGGGTAACTAAAATTGCCAATCTTGCAACTCTTCTGATTAATTCATTAACATTTCTGGATGACAAATGTTTGTGTGTTTGTTCTGTGTCATGAATGGACTGAATTCATTCTTAGATTTGTTAATTACATTAGTTAACTAATCTGTATGGGTTTCAAACCATCCACTAATAGTGAAGTATTGAATTTAACTTTTGATATATAGCTGGATAGAATCATTTTGTCTTTTTATGTTAAATGTAAGGATATCACAGAATGATTTAACCATAGGATTGTTAAAATATCTTGAAAGCAAAGGTAATTACACACAAACTTTGCAGTGCTTCTGGTACAATTCAGATTGTAACATTTGAAAGTTTATAAAAGTATTTTGCCACCGGTATCAAAGCAAAAGGTTTAGACTTCAAGCCCAAGAACTTTATCATGCAAGAAATAAAAAAAGCATGAAGTTTATTTTTGCATTAATTGTGATAAGAACTTACGCATGGTGGGACTTGACTGCAGGGTGATTGATTGATGTAAGGAAGAAACAATCCAAACTTGATTTAACACAGTGTGGATGTGAAAAACAAAGTAATGTAGTCAGGGTTTGACTCAGAATACTGTGAGCAGATGACTTCAGAAAGACCAGTCTTTGCAGTAGAATTACACACAGACTACAAATAAAGTATATCATGTATATACATGCACAAGCTGCCATGGGGGAAAAAAGTATGCTTATTTTGGACCCATTAATGCAACACAACTGTGTAAATAACAATTAACAAAATATGATGGAAAGAGCTTTTTGATTGTTTCTCTTGTAATTATTTGTTAACAGTCAGTGTTTGATATGTAAGAAAAGTTTTGAGCAGAAACTGAAGCTGGGGAGATATTTGGCATAACTGATACATGTTTGCGTACCACTTTGTATAAATGCCCCTCAGATGGAGGAACAGGCGTTGAAGGTATAATATGCATGTTTAGGCTGTTTCAGTTCGTTTATTAGGTGTCTCATCACGGCTGTACCATTTGACCTTCAAACCATTATTTGCATATTAGACACTGGTGAAGTTGAAGTGCTTGGGAAACGTTGGAATGTCATCTGATGATTTGAGAAATTATTCTATGTTTTGTGGTTGACAGTAAGGTGCCATATTGAAGTACACAAAAAAGAAAGAGAAATGGTAGCAGCTAGAATGAGACTCCTTTTTTAGTGGAGAACTTCATCAGTTCCAAAAGCATTTTGTTGAACAATTTGATAAATTTAGTTGCAGGATGGGATTTAATTTCAATTTTTAATGGTGTGGCATTTCAGTTTGGTAGATAGCATTTTTTAGAACCACCCACATAGCTCAGTTGTGTTGTTCTCAGCTAACAAACAGTAGTGTAGGAGTAAGGTATCTTCATGGGTTAATGGACAGGTTTGCAGTCATGCATGATAACCATGAGCTAGCACCATCGTCAATGTACGGACAGTCTGCTCGACTGTCCATGCATGAAGTATTGTTCCATCTGGTAAAGCAAGGGCATTTACACTACCCATGGTTAAAGTGTTACACCTTGTCAATGCCTGGACAGTCAACTGGACTGTGTGTGGTTAATATGAGCTTGCCCCTTGTTCATGCATGAACAGTGCACTGGAGTGTCCATGGTTACATGAGCTCACTCCTTGTTCATGCATGAACAGTGCACTGGACTGTCCATGGTTACATGTACATAAGCTCGCTCCTTGTTCATGCATGAACAGTGCACTGGGCTGTCCATGGTTACATGAACTCACTCCTTGTTCATGCATGAACAATGCACTGTACTATCCATGGTTATATGAGCTTGATCCTTGTTCATGCAGGGACAGTCTGCAAGACTGTCCATCTGAAGGTATCACCCTTTGCATGAACAGATAGCCAGACAGTGCAAGGTCACAGAGCTGTTCCTTACAAGGTGCAAGCAATCCCCGTGCAATGGGGGCATGAAGTGCATCACACCAAATGCATGCAAAGCAAATACGTACACATGGTTGTGGGATAAATACACTCAGAGGACAGTGTTGGCACAGACTACGTGTGCAGCAGGACCAAAATATTAATTTCTGCAGAAGATGCCACACCCCCCAAAAAAAGTTTAAGACAAAGAAAATGATACATGAAAAAAGCACAGAATAAATTAGATTTTGACAGCTTAAAATGTATGTGAGGCACTAAGGCCATAATTGTGTTCAGGTGCGACTATTGTCTTGTGTGAGTGGCCAAGAGTAAGCTCACGTGTACATAGTACAGATGAATAACAGAAAACAGCTGAGTGTTTTGGAAGCCAACCATAATTTGAATTTTAGCTGGTTGAAAAGCTTACTTTTTTGAAAATGTCTTCTGCAAACTGTAATATTTGGTGCCCATTTACCCTTTGCATGGACTATAACGGTGCTAAGACGCAGCAAGGAGTCTAAATGGACTCCATTTGGACTCCTTGGACGAAGGCAAGACTTGTAAACAGCAACATGTGTCTGCAACAGCAGGAGAGTGTTTACATTTCCTGAAGCAGTTGCACTGTGTAACCCCCAGGAGACAGAACTAGAAGGAGGGTGTGCCTGTGGCTGATGTCTGTCTCTGGCCATTTGGCACAATGTAATGTTTGTGTTAGGTAAGGAACGCGGTGCAGGTCCATATGCGTTTTGCTGGACCTGCGAGATAAATCAAAGGACACATGAGGCACAGCCAAGCGTGCCCTTTAATTCATCGAGCAGGTTCAGCAAAATGCCTTTGGACCTGCACCAAGTTCCTCACCTATCTTAATGAACATTTCTATTGTTTGATCTAACTTAACATCCAACTTATTATCGCATTTGCATTGTGCATACAAACATTTTGCTGGAAATTTACAAAGGTGCACATAGAACTATTTTTGATTGCCAATTCACTCGCATGTGGCAATATGTAATATCGTCCTGTACCACTGAATTCATCCACCAGCAATGTGTAATGCATTCAAAATGTTGAACACAAGCAGAACGGTCAGTTCCACCTGTCAGCTGTGTTAGACTAGTGTCTAGGAGATCGCACGACAGTCAGACAGGTCAGGAAAAACTGCCGCGGTTCAAATCCCCTTCTTGCCTTCGTAAAGTTCATTTTTTGGATAAAAGTGTAAGGAACATTGCAAAATTTCAGTCCGTCATTTCTGGTCTTCAAAAGTGGTACCTCTAAAACAGTAAGTCATCAGTTTGTATAGGAGGTCCACCTTCGTGGAAGTTAAGGTATGGTCTGAAACAATAGAAACCTTCAGTTGGAGGTCCTTCGTGGAAGTTAAGGTATGATCTTAAACAATAGAAACGTTCATTAAATAAACTTAACAATTTTGTCCATTGTTGTTTTCCTGACCCAAAATACAGGCCTACATACAATGCAGTCTTTGGCCTGCACACAGCACAAAATGTCAATTTATAAATGTTTTCTTTTTAAACAATGTCATCTTTATCAGCCAGACGCAAGTGTCATGCTGGAATAACAAGCTGGTGAACAGAGCCACTATGTTTACATGATAGGGTCATTTAGAATAGAAAGAAGTAATGCAGGTTTTTCTTTTTTTTTTTTTTTTTTTTGTTGTTTTTTTGTTTTTGTTTTGGTTTTGCTAGGCCAGCTAGACCTCAAAGTAATTACATGCTTTATTTTGTTTTCATACTGCTTTTCTTACCTCATAAATTATTTTTGGGTCCATTTCAATCATGAATTACACTTTATCGTTTAACACCAACACTTTTTCTTCATAGGACAAGATTATTTGCCTGAAAATACATATTGTTGGACACATGATAATGCATAAAATTGTGTTTTACTCCTTCAGTCACATTTTGCATATATAGTTCTTTGCAAAGAGCACATGCCACAACCTGTAGACTTTAAATTCTTTGCACTTCGAATCAAAAGGACCTTCACAAAAGAAATGAATGTTGCATGACCTTTTGAATACTGCAAAAAATTGGAGTGCTCTCTCCTTCTGTTCTAGGCTCCTTGGTTATGCCCACTGTTGCCCACTGACGGGTGCTTGCTGGTCTCTCCTTGTTATAACTGTAATAAAGCACCAGTGTGCAAAGGGTGAATGGTAGCATGTTGGTCTGTACTATCATGGTGCACTGAATGGCAGCATGCTAGTCTGTACTATCATGGTGCACTGAATGGCAGCATGCTAGTCTGTACTATATCATGATGCACTCCACAGACATTGTATGCATTTTGTCCATGGTCACTTGCCTGCATTGACTGACTTTACAGCCTTCTTTCAGCCCCCCCCCCCCCCCCCCAAATGGATTGTGGTATTTATTTGAACGGTGTGTGATAGCTTAAAATCAGTGTGAAGTTATTGAAATAGCATTGACAGAAGTTCTATTTAGAGATAAAAAAACTTCGTGGTGATGTACCAATTCAGTTGACTAGCCATAAAATCACTGTTCTCAACGGCCATACATTTAGTAGCAAATGCCATCTATTTAGCATCACAGTAACTTATGTCGCTGGATAGAGTCTCTTTACAGAACTAATTTGATGGATAGATATATTAAATAGCAATCTTTCTTGTTGTGACATCTTTAGTGCAGATGATAGTATGGTGAAGATATTTTTACATCTTTATAAAAACACACTTCACTGTGTGACCTAAATGCATTGAACAATATTTTGTATTGTTAGAATCACGTGTGTTGTTGATTGTGTACATGTAAATTGGTGTGTACTTAATAGCAAACATGTTTACAGCAGTCATTGTTTACAGTGGAATGCTTGGCACATGCAGTTGTGTCACCTGGTTCCTGGGCCTGCTGACTGGCTCCGCCCAACCATTATCTACCAACTTATTACAGCCAATCAGCAAACAGCAGCTTTTACTGTGTCATTGTTTTTCAGTTGCCACTGTACATTGAACATCTTGACAGGATTTCTCTCACCGTCAGTAACATACTTAAATTTCTTCAGTTTGGCTCACCAAATTTTTCTCATAGTTAGTACAGAGGTACTTCATAAGGTTTAGATGAACTGGTTAGATTTCTCCGTTTAATAATGTGACTAAGTTATCCACATCTGTGACCTATTTTCTGACATGCAGGCAGTATGCAATGCACATATTGTCCAACCATGTTTGTTTCCAAAATAACTCATAATGGCCAGAAAAGATTTTGCTGAAACTTGGCACAAAAATACTCAATAAGTCTAACATGACCTTATTGAACATGGTCACTGCTGCCCATTTATATCTTACTGTGACCTATGCATAGTCTTGCAGACAACGTGCAATGCTTATTCACCTGTCATGTTCCTAATATTTTTTTTTTTTTAAAGTTATGTAATATTTGACACGGTGACCAGTTATCGGGCATTAATTACTACCATTATTCTTTGGCCACTGATGAGTCCTTAAAGTAGAAAGAAGTCTGGACTAAATAACTGCTGGGCTTGTGCAAGGGATTTTATTTGTTAGGTAACTTGGCTAAAATCAAAATCTTTTAGCCAAACTTCAATTTCTTTAATCAAAATGGTGTCACATATTCAAGTATTTTATATCTAACAGGCAGCAGTTCGCTGATAAACCAGTAAAACTGATTTTGAAGCTAGAGAGGGATAAAAGTGTTTAGCCAATTTGGCTAAAAGGTTGTAAATTCTTTAGCCAAATTCCACAATCATTAGTGTATGGCTAATTGACTTATGGCTATTGCCAGCCCAAAGTGTAAGAATGAACAGGCAATCTAAGCCTTTTTCCAAGGAACTTGCTTTGTATTTCATAATATTTGTTACCATATGTGGTCACAGTAGAGGCTACCTGTACAGATTTTGTTAAAGTTTGGCACAAAAGCATCTCATGCTGCAGTATGACTGGATGTGGATTTGATATCTGAATTATTGTGACATAATTTCTAGAGTGTGGCAGAGTTTCATACATCAGTCCCTTTTCATATGAATTACTGAGATAAGTATCTTGATTCTCCAGTAACTTTGCCTGTACTTTCCAGTTTGATTATACATACATACATACATACATACATACATACATACATACATACATACATACATACATACATACATACATACATACATACATACATACATACATGCATTCATACATGTCCATACAAGTTCCCTAACCAGTTAACTTTGTAACAAAAGGCATGTAGGTATGTCTGTAAATTTATGCTTCAATTTGATGCTTAATCTTAGACAGCTTGTAGCTTAAGAAACTATTAAAGTGAACTGCAAATAGACTGTTTGCTAGAGCACTATGGGTCATGAGACCAAATAAAAAAATACCAATGTATTCATTTTTTAAATTGTCAGAAAAGAAAATTCGGCAAGAGGCCAGACTTTTTGCCTGTTATGTTCATAATAATGTGTGTTAAATTTTGAATTTTCAAAGTCTAATATCTCACAGCAAAATACTGTTGTTGTTTTTTTTTTGTTTTTGTTTTGGTTTGGTTTGTTTTTGTTTTTTGTTTTTGTTGTTTTTTTGTTTGTTTTTATTTTTTGTTTAATGAGACGTGTTCAGTCTCCAGATATTGCAGAGGTGTGATGTGTTAGAGGTAACTGTGGTATTGTTTTGTTTGGTTGTAGGGATGGGCCAACATTTCCAAGAATACACAGAACACTAAATCAGCACACCTCTCCCTCCCAAGAAAAAGTGCTACATAACATTTACGAATGATGACTTCCCAGTTCAGTAGACAGTGGGATAAAAAAATGATAAAAAAGTGTCCTACTTCGGGTTAGATTTGAAGTGGAAATGCACCAAAAAGACGTACTAGGCTTATGTCATAAGTATTTCCAAATTTTTGTGTTTCAGAATCCAGTAAGAAATACAAAGATTGTGATTACTTATGATGATTATCATCATTACATGTGTACACCACCAAATAACCTTTCCCCTAGATCACTGTCTGTATGCTGCTGAAAATGAAAACCATCCCTGATAACATAAATTGTCCACATTTTCAATTAACTTCATCATGTTTTCTTTCGTGGATTAAACCCACAGCTTGTAGTCAGTACCACTGGTATCTATCAGATGCTGCAATGAAAACTGCATGTGGTTGTCAGTACCACTGGTACCTGCCAGATGTTATCATGGATGCCTTCCGTGGTTGTAGTCAGTACCACTTGCACCTATCAGATGTCTCCTGTGGTTGAAGTCAGTACCACTAGTACCTGTCATGTTACCATGAATGCCTCCTGTGGTTGTAGTCAGCACCACTGGTACCTGTCAGATGTTACCATGGATGCCTCCTGTGGTTACAGTCAGTACCACTGGTACCTGTCAGATGTTACCATGGATGCCTCCTTTGGTTACAGTCCGTACCACTGGGACCTGTCATGTTACTGTGGATGCCTCCCGTGATTGTACTCAGTACCACTGGTACCTGCCATGTTACCATGGATGCCTCCTGTGGTTACAGTCAGTACCACTGGTACCTTCCAGATGCTGCAACGGATATGTGCTGTGGCTGGAGTTGCAATGAGGGGATGGGAGATTTGTCATTGAATTATTCTTGCAGAATAACATGCTTGTTATTGTTAGCTTGTTTGCATTATCATTTTACCTGAAACCCTGCATCAGTAGAGGTAACCTGGAATTATGATACAAGGCTGTACAGAAATTGCCTGAATAGCATATTGTAGTTACTGCTTGACTAATATCTATTTTCTTTTTGCCCAACAAAGATAATGTTGCAAAATCAGTGAAGCAGAATGTGCATAATATCACTGTGAACTAGGTAGATAGAAGTGCATGGAAATTTGTGTATTTCTTAACGTTTGATGCCATGTTTTGTATGTTTATTTTGACTGCGGCACTCAGCAGGTGGACGAGGTATGTTGTTTGAACCATGTCACCACCACCATTGCATGTCTCTGTGTTGTTGTAGGTGAGCATATCTGACCAGACTTACTCCTTTGGAGCCTTTTTCGGCAAAGACCCGGAGGAGGTCAAACAAGAAAAACAAGAGAAAATTGAGAGGCAGATAGAGGAGGTAGCTAGGTTCTGTCTTGCGGTGTGGTCTACCAGCACCACCACATGGCTAGTCTTGATGGACTCATCCTAGGCCATGCTAAAACAATTTGACTTTTTTATGGCATTAAGAAAGGTTTTATTTTGCATGTTTGAGCAGACACATAAGAAACCTGAAAATTATAGCACAATTTTTTTTTTTCTCAAGTGTTTCGTATGTTGTGGTTTAAATAATGACTTGAATTTTCTGACGAGTAACAAGTGTTATCTGTTGAGTTCTGACTTGCCATGTGGTTGGATTGGTCCTTTCGAGGTTTTCATGTTTACTGAAGCATGTAGTTGGTGGTTTGGAGCTTCAGAACCAAAATGTTGATTAAATTATTCTGAACATTATTTGAAATTTTCAGGTTCATATCCAGCTTTAAGTCAAGAAAACCATGAAATGACCAAATCTAGGTGCTCCAGAATTAAACAGAACTAAGAGCTTGTGTCTTTGATTGATGTATTAATAAATAATGTATTAATGTACTAATTTGATTGATGTATTATTATGTAACTGGTTAAGCCGATACCCACTTCACTTTGTGTAATGAGTAAACTGACACAAAGTTACCAAACAAGGAATTCACATGCAAGTTAACTTGGGCCTTTGGAAATCAACATGATGTATAGAGTTTGCCTGTAGGGATTTTTTTGTATTTCTTCTGAGTTTATGGCTTCTGCAACCCAAAAATATCGGGATAATAGAATTTGAAAGTGGTTCAATCATCAGATTAAGGAGGCTAGTTTTTGTAATAACCATTCCATGAAACAAAACAAAAACAAAAAATCTTTTATTATTAATGCAACACATTGATGTAGCCAAGGAATGTATCCCTGTCAAAATAAAAAAATAAAATAAAATTGAATAAGTGCTGTTTGATGAGAAGTTTTAAATGAATTCCAAAGGAGAGCAGGCCTTGCATGTGAATTTATTAATACACATACCAACCAATGTACTCAAAATCCCACTGTGCGTGCACCAGCCTGTAGGACTGATATTGTGTCATTTTTGCCTTGTTGCACTCCAGCTATTGCCGTGATAAATAGATGGAGATGAGAGTACAGCCAGAAGCCCTGAAGATGATCATTATGTTCTGCTACCTTAAAATTGCACAAAGTATCCATCTGCCTTGCACACCGTCAACCTTGATCTTAGATGTAGTTTCATTGGTGGCTTATCTCAGTAACAGCAGACAGCGCCTCAACTGCTGAGTTACGAGCGCAGACTTCCATTGTCATTTCACACAATTGGTAAAAAAATTGCATGTGTGGTCTGGCTTCAATATTCTGAATCAGTTGGAATTCACTTGTAGTTGCCAATATGAAATTTCATGGGGAAACTGTTAAAAAATTCTGAATAAAGTAGATAAAATTTGCCCTTTGGATTCTTTTGGGGTAGGCAATTGATTTGAAAAGATGTGAAGAGGAATTTGTGAATGACAATCGTAGAATTTAGGACCCCAGATGGCAGCACTGGACAGTATTTGTTTTCTTAATTTTGGCTGTCTGCTCAAGAAAAGTTTCAAAGGGATTTGTTGTTATGCAACCAAATGAAAATTGTGCAAATTTCATCACCCTCAAGTGCTGTCCTGCAGGGTCCCCAAAAGGGTAAAGTGTGCATAAGATAGACCAAGCAAAAATCTGTGAAAGAAATCTGACGGCAAGAACAGCTACAATCAGTCAATGAAGGCTAGCTGTTAACGTAGACATGTTGTTTGTTGTTGGACTGGCTGTCAGTGTAGACGTATTGTTTGTTGTTCAGCTCACCAAGCAAGTGGAGGTGCTGAATGATAAGACCGTGTGTGCCAACGCCGACCTCAAGGCAGACATGGAGAGGTGGCACAAGAACAAACGACGTGACTTCCGCAAGCTCTTCACCGAGGTTGCTGATAGGCAAATCAAGTACTATCAAAAGGTGACATTGCACATTCTTTTGACTATGATGTTGCAAACTTTTTAGGACACCTTGTACAACATATATTTCTCTATACTAATATAACTAAAGCCTAAGTGACATCTGGTTGTTTTTGTGTGATATTTTCCAACTGATTTGAAAAAAGGGAAATAAGGTCCATTCTTGCTTGATTGAACTAGAAATAGTGAAGATAATACTGTTCTTGCCTGATCTGTGTGGGGACATTTTCATGCTATTTATTTTGTTCAATCAGATTGCATTGGGAACACAATTTGCATATGTAAATGAAAACATTATATCAGACTAAATGAGGGCTTAATTATTGAAATTAAATAAGCTACACTTGCATGAGACCATGGCAGCATGTGCCACAGATTATATATGCACAAGGTACCAGTTCTCGATAGACTAAGCTGTGCGGTTTGTAAAAATGCAGCACAATACCTCACTGACCATAGATAGGAAAATTATTGTTATGAATCAGAGACTTCCAAGTTCTAAGCTGTACTTCCATGGTAAAACCTAAACTAAGTTGCCTTTTCCTGATGAACGCAGGTGGTCTGTGCAAGACATGTCACTTCAATTCTGGTGACGAGCTTGTAAAAACAATGTTTCTATTCTTAATATAGCAACTGAAAACTCCACACAGATAAAGTTTGGAGTGGGTCAGCAGGGCAAACATTTTTTTTTTTAATAAGTAAACATGAAATCAGTTTATGAAAAATCTAAAAAGCTAGGGTCTCTGCGATTATTAAAATATAAAATGTGTGCGTTCTCTGAGAAGGGTGCTTTTTGCTTAGCGCAAGGATTTCAAATATGCGTTTACTGGCATTTACCCTGGTAACTGAGATGGTGGGGAATGGAGCTAGTCATCGTTGCACATAATTTCACAGTTCAGAGACATCGGCAACTCATCACATATAAAGATAGAATAACAGTGTTTTTGCACACCCTATCGACAATAGGAACATATGGAGAATAGGTACATCAACTATACTTATCTTTGTGTGGTGTGGGACAAGTTACATTGTATATACGCATAAGTGTCATATGGAGAGATACCAATACAATGTCAAGTCTATACTATGATGTTATTGATCAAGGTTTTTCATATTGGCCCAGTTACAGGTCTCCAGTCAGCCTTTAATATTGGCCTATGGCCTTCGACCTCAGGCCAATACGGCTGACTTGGACCTGTAACAGGTCCAACATGAAAACCCTTGATTAATGATAATAATATTAATTTACTATGGATAATTTAGCATCAATACTTTTGGCCAATGTGAAAACCTTCCTGCCCCTGGTCTTCCATGAGTGATATTTTGTTGTCTGATTGACCTATTTCCAGGCCTGGATGCATATTTTCAATGTCCATCTGATCATTTGCATTCCACAAGTGATATTTTGTTGTCTGATTGACCAATTTCCAGGCCTGGATGCATATTTTCAATGTCCATCTGACCATTTGCATTCCACGAGTGATATTTTGTTGTCTGATTGACCTATTTCCAGGCCTGGGTGCATATTTTCAATGTCCATCTGACCATTTGCATCCTGTGGGTGCAGATATTTTGTAACTAAATAATCGATGAGTGCTTGTTGTGCTAGGCAATCATAGCGCATGATGTCTTGCACAATTTATTCAAGCCTGTCTTTCCCTCATTGAACTTGCAGTAGGCAGAAGTACGTAGTTTGAATTTGTGACATCACTTGTAGTGGCCGAGTACCATGGTCCCTGTTCGCATTGTTTAATGATGCAGTGGTGCATGCACCAATGAATGCGCGAATCACATTATGATTTTCCTTGTGTAGGCTCCGCTTTCTTGTATTGGCCAATTTTCTCTCATATTAGCCCAGTTCACTTCATCTTATAATATAGGCCAAAAGTAACGTATTGATGCCATATCATCCATTGTCAATTAATAATGTAATGTAATAACTGATTTATGGACCATTTTACTTCATAGGTAATCACTGTTCATGACAAAAAATTCAATTTCTTTTGTACAGGGAGATCCATTGAGGAATACTGAACTGTGGAAATAGTTTGTATACTTATAGGCTGAATCCAACCAGGGTTCACTGAGGAAATTAAAACTCCAGAAATACTGTTTTGGGGTCAATTTGAAATTGAAAGCCTGGGAATATATATAATGATTGTATAGTACTGATCTGATTTTAATAGGCACCATGTGTAATCGTTGTCAAAGGAGGACTTCTGTACTAATATTTAATGTCTGTCAACAGTGCCTGGCTGCATGGGAGGATGTCATTCCAAGGATTCAAAGAACAGATTTAGCCAAAGACACAGATGACCTGCTGCAGGGATCAGCCAATAGCTGAGCATGTGACAAAAACTGACATGGGATTCCATAAGAAGCCAGACCCAGGGACACTGGCGCCCCCTGGCCACAGCCACCAGGATCACTGCAAGAGCTGAACTCAGGAATCAACAGTAAATTTGTGCTGATTACTGTCCATTGTTGGCCATGAGCAGTGGCCTGGAGTAGACTGGCCAGCTAGTCAGGCCTTAGATAGCACCTCAATCATTGTCTTGGATGATCAGTGTACAGATTTGTTATTGAGTGTGATGAAGGGTGGTTGGTAGGGGATACAAACCAGTTATACAGTTGTTCAAGTGTGCAAGTGACACGGGGACATTACAAATTGTTGTGTAATATAGTCTGCATTAGAGTGATTGTCATGGACGTACATGTAAACCATACTGACAACTATCATCCTCAGTTCAGGACCACCCTGTCCTGGTTACACTGTATATGTGGCAAGTGTATGTTTACATGTGGAGTAAATGTAATACGTGGTGTTGAGTTACTGTACTTCCAAGCATTGGATTTAAAAGAAAAGAAAAAGGTAATTTTTTTATTTAACTGTGATAAATGTTTATTACAACATGATGTCAAAATGATATTTCAAAAGTAAGAGTTTTAAATGTGTTTCTTAAAGGAAAGTTCATCAACACTGGAGAATGTATGTTTACATCATCACTTTAGTTCTTGTCAACTTATCAAATTTAAGCACAAATGTAGTTACTGTGGATTATGTGTTTATACTTGTCAAAATATTTTGTGTCTTGAGAAAAATGAGGATTGTCAGTATGGTTTACAAATTGAGGGAATCTAATATCTATGAAGAAATTAATTCTGTGAATGTTGAGAAAATTTGCCTTCCAGAACATGTGCATAAAGTACTTGTATTTTATACTGGCTTCTGGACTCATTGTCGATGTACATTCCATTATAGACGCAGCCTCAAACAAAGCAGAAGTGTGCCTGGCCTGGAAGAGCTGTAAGCATCTGATCAGTGTAGCCTCATGCTCTGTGTTCATGCCATATTCAGTGACAATAATATATGCCTGTAATTAGGAGATCAAATTAGTAGCTTTCCGTGGTGCGCTGTGGGTACCAGGCGTCGCAGACTTCTGAAAGACAGCCATGTCCTTAGGGTACATTATCCTGATATGTCGTGGTCTCCTGTGCTACTCTCACTCTTAAGTGTTCTCTGAAAGTGGAACTTTAGAGGTAAAAGCAGCAGAAAATGACTATTGAATGTACTGGCTGGGTGGCTGTCAGCTGGTAGGCATGGGAAAGGGTTAAACCTATTGGTCAAGGGGTCCACAGGTTATTGCACCCTGGTATTTGGTGAATCTTTTGGGACCAGAAAGAAAAACAGGATGAGCAAAGTTGCTGATCTGAGATTAGGTAACCATCCATGAAATTCACCCCAGGAATATAATTCCAATTTGTCACTTATTATTAGAGGGGAAATTGTTAAAAAAAGAAGTTTCGAAATAAGAATACCTCTGGTGGATGAGGTGTAAAGGAGTCGCTGGCATCCATGTGACTCAATTTAACAAGTCAGGAGGATGCGGGTTAAAGGTGTGTTCTGTATTCCTGTGACGCGAGACATTTAACTTAAAAAGGATGATTGTTAAAGGTGTCTGGTATCCATGTGACTCAAGATATGAAACTTAAAAAAGATGATTGTTAAAGGTGTCTTTGGTATCGATGTGACTCAAAATATGGAACTTAAAAAGGATGATTGTTAAAGGTGTCTTTGGTATCCATGTGACTCAAGATATTAAACTTAAAAAGTCAGCAATGTATGATTGAAAACCATGATAGAACCTTGTCAGGTTGCACTGTTCAGTGTGTACAGGGAGTCTGGTGGGAACGCCTGTGGCCTGGAAGCTGGTTATTCCAGTGTAAGTGTGTCCACCAATGTCAAAATGCAATGGATCCCCACAAATACCACAGTGTAACCAGTCTGAAAAAGCAGTGTTTCTGAAACAGTGTACAGAGCCACAGAGCATCCATGAAAAAACTTGACTTTTTGGGGTCATTCTGTTCACTGGTTGTCAGATGCTGGTGCCATCTGGCCACAGCCACCAGAACTGCAAGAGCTCAACCAAGCTCCATGTCTTCTTTATGTGTAGAAACAGAAATTGTAAGGGGTACATTGTCACAGAGGCAATATTCAATGCCCAATGATATTAAGGTGACACATCAGATTAGGAGATGCTTTGTATTATGGGACATTAGCAATAATACTGTACTTCTAGAATATTTGTGCACAATTTGATTTTAAAGTTTGCACACACACTCAAATGTGCAAAATTAACTTACATGCCAAGCATTTCTTGGTAAATGCAGCTGTAAATGGAAAAATCAACAAGCTTCCTTAGAATGCATGTAAAATTGAATTTTAAGGAAAATTGAAGGCACAAAATATTCTATGAGGACAGTACAGAACCATAAGCTTGGTGCTTTTATGTTAAAATGCAGTTTAATTGTACAGTTATGAGTGCAAAATCCTGGTTATCACCCAGAAAATGTTTTTATGTGTTTGAGGCACATGCATGGTTCACATGTATCATGTTTGACTGGTTCCACCCCCCCCCCCCCAATATAATTACACAGTTAAATATATGTATACCACCTGGTAAAACATTTTAGTTTGCACCCTGTATCATTACATTCTTCATCACACTAATGATTAAATGGAGTGAAAAATATTTGTTCACAGCGTAGACCAGTGTTTACAAAAGGTTTATTCAGGTGCAGACATTATTATTATTATTATTATTATTAATATTATTATTCGAGTGACAGTAGTTTTACTTTACCAGTACGTCCATTGTGCAAAACTGTTTGTTGTTCATTTAAAAAAAGGAAGCCGAATAGATTCAAATTTGGCCATTTTGAGACAGAAAAATTAAACTCTCTCCTGATCAGAAAAAAGATCCAAGTCAACAGCTTTCCTTGGTGCATGGTGGATGCACAACGTCCTTACCAAACAAAGCTGTTGAAGTGGGGCAAGCTGTCATGTTAGGTCTTACCTAGAATTCTCACCTCAAATATTTATTATTAATGAAACAGTTAAGTAAAAATATTAAAGGATGACCATTACATGTTGGTGTTTTAGGATGATTTGAGTGAGGAAGGGTTAATATGCTGGGATTCTTTTGATAGCCATGAACAGATGTGAATAGGAAACAAACCACAAATCAACTCTTCATTGTACATGTTCACTCAAGTTATCCCATGAATCACCTCTTCATTGTGCACTCCAGCTATCCCATGAATCATCTCTTCATTGTGTACTCTAGCTATCCCATGAATCAACATTTCATTATGTATTCTAGCGTCCCATGAATCACCTCTTCATTGTGTACTCTAGCTATCCCATGAATCACCTCTTCATTGTGTATTCCAGCTATCCCATGAATCACCTCATTGTGTACTCTAGCTATAATCCCACAAATCGCCCCTGTATTATGCACTCTAGCTATCCCATGAATCACTTTATTATGTACTCTAGCTATCCCATGAATCACCACTTCATTGTGTACTGTAGCTATCCCATGCATCACCTCTTCCTCGTACACCATCTCATTACTCTGACACACATGCTTTACTTTTATTGCAATTTGTACTCCAGTACTTACAAATGTTATAAGGTAGTCCCTCCTTTGAAAGAGCAGTCTATTGACTGACCCCTGCTCTGTGGGACCACTGTTGGCCCTGCCAAGCAGGTGGCCTCTCAGGGAAGGGACCACTGTGTATTGTATAATTTGTGACCATATCAAATTTTGTTGCCAAATATCAGTGGTAGCTGTCTCTTGCTACTTGTGCCACTCTAGATATACTTGTTGGGAAAAGGAACAGATGCTGATCTCACAATTTTTAATGGAGGTGATGATAAATATCCTTACCATGTCAGAGTGAATGCTGTCGATAACGGCCACCACACCGCAGGCAGGAATCATACACAAGATCGCACGTGTACCAATGGCCAATGTCCGTGATGAAAATAAGCTCCTTTTAACCCTTCACATAGAAAAACAGTGAGACAGACCCTCAGAAGTTACGCCTTAACAGCATCCCAGTTTGTCGAGTGAAAACATCCACAAGAGGGCTCTGCTCTTGGTGTTCATCAACCTGATCAGAAATGAGGTTTGAAGATGTGGTTAACAGGAAAGAAAGAACAGCTGTACCCCCAATAATGATATGACGTTTGTATACATATGTACATGTCTATTGTTCAGTGACAGTGGTAAATTAGAGAAAATATGATCTCCTGGTATTTCTGTGTATTGATTTTAAAAGAATGTGATATTGGTGTTATTGTAACATACTGCCTTTATGCCGTGCAGTGGGACACTGGTGCATTCAGCAAAGGTGACATCTATTTATAGATCAATACTCTGAGAGTCACTTGTTGAATGACAAGTGGGCAAGCTATTTGTATAGTACATTCACCACATGGATATAAATAAAATGGATTTGACAGGTAAGAGATGTTCTTGCCCACTGCTATGTGGCCTGATAGGGTGATGGTTGGTAGAGTGGTACCTGCTATTTAAGACCACCTCTGGTAATATGTGACAGGCAGTCTCAAATTGGAAGTAAATTTACAAAAGAATTTAGACTGTTGTGCCATCAGAAATGTGGTCACAAAAGGCAGGTGGTCTCTCATAGCAGTGGTCTTAAACTGCAGGTACCACTGTAGTACAGTATAGTGGTCCCTGCCTTTACAGACCACTGCTGTGAGGGAGGACCTGTTGGCATGGGATACTCCCCCGGGGATGCTCCTGTGACAAACCACTGCCTATTGGTGGTCTCTGAAGACAGGTTTCACTCAGATACCATCTCACTGCAGTGAACTTTGAAGGACCGCTGCAGTGAGAGTCCACATTGTATCAGGCCCCTCATGCTGTCTCTGCCACGTGATTGAATGTATGCAGAAATAGCCTAGTTTGGAATGCCTCTTGCATGTACTGGCCCTCAATGTGGTCTTTCCAAAGAGAGGCTGCCGTATGTTCTTCTGGTGACTGACATTGTACTCTGTATAGTTATGGCCTGTTTTCAGAGTGGACCTTAAGTATGAGGATGAAGGTGTGGCATGCACCAAGATCCACCTGATTAGACAAACACAGGTGCCACAGGAAAGTTCATATTGATGTCTTATATGTCAAGTGTGTTTGGTAGACAGGAATACACCTATAGCTGAGGGTAGTATGACTAGCAGACTCTTTGAACTGCCTCCTCCCCCCCCCCCCCCCCCCCATGCACTGGTTTTGCCCACAAGTTTGCTATCAAGAGATCTATGACACAGACTGGTTATAAAACTTGGTATAACTTGTTGTGCACCTATTAAAGTTTACAGAAGTACCCGACATTTAAATGTTAACACCCAAGTCCTGTTCATCCAGATTTGGTAAGTGGAACTTGTGTGCCCTCTTTTGACCCTGCTTAAATTAATGGCCCTTTTGTTCACTGTGTTTTTGAACTGAGTAATGTTTATGTGTAGAAAAAAAAAGAGCAGCATTTGCTATCTGAGTGTCGTTTCATTTCGTATTACATTTGCTCCTCTTTCAAAGATGCTTTTTGTGAGAGACTGTATGGCTGGACAGACTAGATTTATCAGGTGACTGGTGCAGTGTTTAATTTTATGTGCCTGTCAACATCCTCTTCACTAGAAACAGGCCGTTATCTTATTCCAGTGGGGGGAGATTACCCCAAATAGGACAAATTCCTATTGACAAATCCATAGTGCAAAGCAAAAAAAGTGGAAGACTTGACAGGTTTACTGTTATGACTCTTTGGAGAGACCATCTGCTTTGTGAGATCATGCAGGGACCTGCACTGGGGTTGGTTCATCCAAGGAAGGACACTGCATTTACATCACAAATTGCACAGAGATCTCCAGTAACATGAAATGAAGACAACCACAACATGTTCGTTGGCTTCTTTGTCAATTAACCTTTGTTGGCAGGGAGTTTTGTGACAGATGTAATGCAGACTGTCTTGACAATAGTAAAGCCTCTGACACAGGTGCCAGGGCTGTTAGCAACATGTGTACACTCATATTTCTACCAGGACTTAAACTGGGTATCAACACATCTTGAGCTTAGGTATGTGTATTTGATGTATCTAGTGGGTATTGTGTGTTCTGTTTTATGTATTTTTTTTTGTTTTTTCGTTCTTTCTTTTTCTTGTTTTTGGTTTGGTTTTGTCTCAGGATTGCCATTAAACCACCCCCACCCACCCCCCCAAAAAAGGTCATTTCTGTTCTAGGGAAAAAAAGGAATTGGATGCCTGATACATTTGTGTCTGTCCAGTCCTGGGCCTTGGGTACAGGGGAGGATCGTGTAGGGGTTCTGTAGGGACGATGCTCATCCTGATACGTGTGTTTGACAAAAAGTGTACCTGCATATTGGGCCCTGTCAGGAGCAAATTGATTTGGACAATTCCACTATGACATAAATTTGTCAGATTTTGATGTAAACTGTCGATTGGCCTCTCCTCATTGTCACTGGGTGCCATCTGTGTGCACAGATAGAGCAGGCTTGCTGGCCCAGCTGCCTACAGCTGTGTTTACTTTATTGTGTAGGTGATAGTACATGTCTATCCAACCATAAAGTGCAGACATAGGACTGCAGTAAATACATAATGTGGGCAGGTGTTTGTGTTTGCAATTATCTCCCTCTTGCCAGCTGATGCATGGAAAAGTGAGTGTGCGTTTCTCTGGGCTGTTTCTCATCTCACCTGTACATCTGCTTGGTCCTTTCAGTATATTCCTGGCAACTTATATTGCCTGTGTGCCATACTCATGATGGTATGTATTGTCCATGCAGTTAATACTTGTCCCCATGTAAGTGTCCCCAGTTTTACAATGTGAGTGACTTTGTAAGAGGTAGGTTTTGCATGTGTATACCAGTGCACCAAATATATTGTACATAAACATGTATTTGTACTTCTTGAGTTCCAACTTGCCACAAAAACAAAAATACCATGTACATGTGTAAAAATGTAGATGTAAAAGAATCGTATATATCAGTAAATGTCCATTCCCTTCTGCCAGGCACAACTAACTTATCTCTTGATTCAATGAATTGCAGATATTAGGGTCCTTTTTTTCTGCAAAAGCTGAAAAGATTTACTTTGAGAAGTAGTTATCTTTTTTTCTGGTATCATTTTTGTTTTTATAGTTGAATGTTGACTGTTCATCCTGTGGTCTATTGACAGGCCAAATTGGCAGTCTTTTTTTGTGTTCATTGTTTTCACTATCAAAAACTTACAACAGTCGTGATTAACTTTATTCTGTGACACTGTGATCATTTTGCAATGATAATTCCATCAATGTTCAGAACCATCTTGTGGTCATGGTCTGTGGAGTGAACCGCATCGTGGTCAAACTGGCTTGAAACTGCAGGATGTGAAAACAGATATCATAAGCAGGGACCACTGCATTCACTAAAATCCCATGACATATTGTCAGATTTCATGCAGCAGGTACGGGAGGTGGAAGACCAGACAGTGCGAGCAGAGCAGACTAACAGAGTGTTGACCTGCACTGCTTGAAAATTTTACCCGTGAGGAAGGAACAATTTAACACCAGGTTGAAGGCGACAATGTGCATTATGATGCAGACTAATTGACGTCAGAATGAGTGATTTTAATTCAATGAAAGCACAATTGTCTTATTATTAGTCTTGTGTATGCTTGGGTCCCCAAAAGTTCAATAAGGGAAAAAAATAAAGTTAAGTTAAAGCAGCTATTAAACACTTTTTTACCAAGAAATTAACAGACATTTAGTGCATGTAGAATTACAATTTTAAATGCAAAAAGGAAAAAAAATGGCTGACATGCATGGGTATTCACATAATGCTGTTAGTTTATACACAATAGCACACACAAGTAATATAAATACTTTGGATGATGTACACAGAGTCTTCATGCCCAACTCAAGCTGCTTTGTCCAAAGTAAGGATGTGTCATGCTCAATAACCTAACTGATGACTATCAAAGTTTAACCTCGCCAGTAATCTTTCCACCCATGGATTCCCATGGAGCAGACTGGTTGACTGTCAGTCTTCTACTTAGTGATTTTTTTTTCAATCCATACAGTGGTATGTCATCAGAATATGTCTATTAAACATGTTCAAGGATATGACTGATTTGCTCTGCTTTATTTAGAATGTGATTGGAAAAGTGCATAACTTGACTGATGAATGTGTTTACTTTTCACTCCTGGAGTTCATCAAAGGCAGCTGTGCTTGTGAAAACAAATTTTTCACCGTGCTGTCAAAATGGCCGCACCATAGACCATGTTCTGGCTGGAAGCAAAATACATTTTCCCAGTGGAGGTCGATAGGTATCCGCCATTTCGTTAATACCCTCTCTGCATCTCCCGTAGTGCAGTTGCTTCAAGGTCAAAGCTATTTGAAAGTTAGGTCATTTGTGACTGGTTAATGTAGCTGTATCTGTGCGACTATAACATTTGCTGCCTGTGGCGTTGGTGACACTGCTGATACTGCCTGGGGCTCACGTTACTGGCCTTGAAGTGGTATGTGGTTGGTAACACTTTATTTGCAGGGAACCATTATGAAACTACAAACTTTTTCATTTTAATGATTACCAGTGCAAATTGACTAGCAATCTGTGAAGCACATGGAACTTTCAGTACTGAGAGATAAATTGTTTTCTTCAAGCAAAGGTCCACATGCATAGACCAGATACATTGACACTTAGGGGACAGGTATGCTTACAAAACTACTTGGGAAAATACAATTACAACAATGTATTAGCTACACAGGCGATTTAAGAGCTTTTCAATTCTGGATTTGCATAAATGTCTAAAGTTGAGAGGCTAGGATAAAGTGATACTACACATGTGAGAACATACAATCACCTAATGAGGAACGCCATTTTAAGTTTAAAAAATCAAGTACTTGATTAGGTGATGCACACTTAATTTTTAAAAGTCCAAAACTGAATATACATACAAGAGGAAATTTAAGCTCCTAGAGTGGATTACTGCTTTAAAGAATTAAAGGGAAAAATACTCACCGTACTACAAAAAAATGGTATGCAACTTTTCTGATGCATAGATTTCCGAAATTGAATATAAAAGCAAAATTAAGAGAAGTAGAACTGATTGTAACACTTTTTGGATTGTGTAGCTCTCTTCAGAAAAAAAAAAATACTGTTTAACCATGTGGTACCCATGCTTCTTGTACATGTGCTATGCAGTTCCTGGACTTCACAAAATTCTGGACTGTGAAATAGTTGAACATTATGGCCAGGGATTAGAAGTCCTAGGAATTCATGTAGATCTGGAGATACAATATCGTATTTTACTGCATTTAATTCAAACTTATATGAACAGGTGAAGAGTTATAAATAATTTTGTAAACTTGGGGGGTAGGGTGGTAATTTATGTATCAAACCAGAACAAGATCTCAAGCAAACGACCAGATGTCAAATGATTTTTTAAAATCCCCATTAATGTACACATAGAAAATGCTTAGCAACAGCAGTGGCAGAAACAGTGAAAAACAGCCATTAGTATTGGCAATGTAGAAAACATAAAAGTGTTGTCAGGGAGAGTACCTGTCGAGTTTCTGTTGTATTCTGGTAACACAAGGAGTATACAGGTGTATGAAAATGTAGTAAGGAGATCTCTTTTGGTCTATTGCACAGGGTATGATGGGCAGTTTAGGGTTTCCCTCTGTCATCCTGGGTGGCTAGCCATGAGGCACACATAGATTGTTAGACGACACACAGCAAGTCCATGTTGGTCCCGTTGTTGAATTATGTGATACATGAAGATATTAGTGGTGGAAACACAGATTTATTATACATTATGTCACAGGTACCTTTTATACACATCAAATGTGTATGATTATGATACAAAGTTACCAATGTAATATATGAGGAATAAAATTGTATAATTCAGATTACATGGATGTGTGTATGTTTTTTGTTCGTTTGATTTTCCCCCCAGCTCCACTGACCAAAGGTTAAAGAGCTATGGGATCACTCATGCCCATCTGTCTGTCCCCGCACTTTTGTTTATGAACCCAATATGGTCCAGTTCAAGTTAACTCTGTATAACTTTTAGGACTTGCAATAGGTTTAAAAATCTAGGTTGCTGTCAATATTGATGGCGTCACCTGTAGTATTATGTATATGGACCAGAATGTGAAAATTTTGAGAATGTGGTGTTTCAAGTTTTCCCATGAATCATCAGGAAACTTTGTAGGAATGTTGATTAGGCAAAAGACAAAAAAAAAAACAAAAATGTGCAGAAATTTGGTGGAACCACCAACAGTATTACAAAAGATACAGACCTTATTCTTTCTCAATACATCGAGGTTCATATCCTTTGCTGAAGTGCAGTGACCGGGGGGGGTTGTAGGTGTCCAGGTCCTTTGCTGAAGTGCAGTGTAGGGGTCAGGGTCATCCAAAATTTTACAAAATTTGACCATTGGCCTAACTCACATTTAATGTAAATTTTGTAGTTCTGTTTCAATTTATTATAATCAATTGAATGTGTTTGTGATATCGATGATGTTCATTCTAATTGATACTACCAATGGTGCCTCCCGGACTCCACACATCAGACTTTTGTCTGTATTAAAGTTTCTGTAATGGTATAAGGATATGTTCACAAATTAAGAAATAATTTCCTGCAATGGATTCCTATTATAACCTTGAGAGGTAGGTCAAGGTCATCCATATGCAATATTAAACTTTCATATGATACACATTTGGCATCATTTGCTTCATTCTTTCTCAACATACTTAATTTAGCGTCCTTTAGTAGTGTTTAATAATCCCAGAAAATAGGTCAATTACCCAAAATTGTACAAACTTTGACTACTGGTCTTGTGCATATCTGGTGTAAATTTTGTCATTCTATCTCAATTTATTCTCAATAATTATTTAATGTGCTGTTGATACCTATGATGCTAGTTCCAATTAATATCATCAGTGGCACCACCATGAATCTACACATCACACTCCAGGTCTGCATGATGATCCTGTAATGGTATATAGATACAAATGTATATGCAAACAAGTTACAATGTAGTGAACTTAAAAAAAATAATCCTGAAATGCATTCCAGGACCTTGAGAAGAGGTTAAGGTCATCCATATGATTAAATAGCTGACTTCAACATACAATATATATTTGTCTCATTGGGAATTCTTAGTGTTATTTTTTCACAAAATATTGAATTTAATGTATTTTCAACACATTTTGGTCTGTATCTTGTGTAATACTGTATGCGGTTCCACCAAATGTTTATGTTTTCGTGTTTTCTTCTGATCAACATTCCAGCCAGGTTTCATGATGCTTCACCAAAAGACATACTCAAATTTTCACATCTTGGTCCATACATTGCATGATAATAATAGTGACACCACTAATACCAAACTCAACCAAGATTTGTATACCTTTCATAGTCTTGGAAGTTATATGGGGGGGATAACTCAAAACGTTCACAAGCAAACGTTTATGGACAGGTGGGCATGAGTAATGCTATCCATGGGCTCCATGACCTGTGGTTAACAAATCACAAAACAATTCTAGTATGCATCAAGGTGGGTTTATTATACTGAGCAATAACAAGAACCCAGTTTCCTTCGGGAAACCAGAACAAAACACAATGTTGTCCAAATTCAAGTGGTGTAGCAGATACACCCCCTAAGACCTGCTTCCTCTACACGGCTGCCCCCTTTGGCCACGGCAACAGAGACTCCATCAGAGCTCCTACATGTACACCTGCACATTCATACTTGCATGCATACAAAACTACCCACACACACCAGTACACAACTCATGCATATACATTTTTACAGCTTTGACCGTCTGACAACTGTAAATTGTACAGTGATAAATGATGTCTACAGAATGTAATATTTACTTAGATGTACATCATCATGCATGCCCTTACTCACAAAAAGCTACATTTTTTCTCAGCACTATATAATATGCTTGTGTTGGCCAAAGTATACATAATTACATGGTATACATTCAAATATCTAGTCCACCACTAGCCAAGACCAACTAGAAGCACAGGATGATGACCCACCATTGTAACACAGACATTCCATTGTTGTTTTGGCCACTTATGAATATATTAACCCATTTCATACCATGTTTGGAAACGCTTGGGTCAGTGTGATTAGGGGGAGGGCCACATGGCTAAAAATCAACATTTCGACTAGACATGTTGCCACTTGAATTAAAGCTCATTTATGGGGCTTATGGACATATTATTCCCACACAAATTCCACCAGCATAACATGCACAATATACATGTAAAATGGTTCCCCATATGAAATGAGTTAAATGTTTTGTCTGGTTTGGGGATAAACAACACGTGCACTTAACCTATCCCATACTCCAATAGCAAAGGCCTCTGTCAGTCTCTTTTTTTTTTTTTTTTTTAAATTTTTTTGTCAAATGCCTGGCTAGGGATGGTCTGCTTACCCTTGCAACAGCCAGTATTCTAACTCTTTCCGTGCCAAGTTTTGACCTGGACCATCCTTATGCTGTGTAAAACTACAATAGTACCCCTCTAATAAGGCCACCCCAAATGCAAACAAAAGTGGCCACATTAGAGGGGTGGCCGCTCTTGAGAGGGACAATACAAATGAAATATCACTTGGGGCATGGAGAAATAGCCTTTGTAGAGAGGGTGGCCTCTCTTGAGGGGGCGGAACCACTGCATCAGCACGTTCACACTTGAATGAAAGGTCAGTTTACAAGGAATATGAATCTGGAATTGTTATTAAAGTGCATCGCCTTTTGTCAAAATTGGCAATGAAAAGACAACGGGCAATGCAAAAACAGCAGACTTCAACCATGGTACTTTACAAGTAGCAAAACTATGCTTAACTCCAGCTACATATAAAGAAGAATGCAGTACCAGTAAGAAATGAGTTAATTCAACCACAAGAGGAATTGTGATGCTGGTGAATCCAGGCACTCCTGCAACCCAACACTTCACCTACCTATCCATCATCCCGGACAATTACAGAATCAAAAGTACACTGATAAACGCCGAGTGCCATTGTCACTATACAAATGTGTAATAACATATGGGTGTTCTTTGTAATAACGATGCATCACCACTTGGACTCCAGGTACATGTGTACTCATATGTGAGGCTCACATTGCATACACGTCCATGCCACAAGAAACTGCTCATAGGATTACACTTAATGGATACCCTCTGAGCCCATCCTGTGTGAACAGAAGGTAGTAACGTACACAGGGGTCCGGTTCATTGAAAAAAAAAAAAAAAAAGTTGTGTGATGATGGCTGCTGTACCAGACGAGTTGTCTGTGTGGTACGTGAAGGAACAGCACTGTCGTAACAGTGTAGAAATATCAATGACATGACCGACACGCTCCTCGTGATTGTAATCTACCTTCAAATATCACTGAACAAATGCTGAATGCAGCAATGATAAACATGCATATTAAGTACAGCTGGTTATCAATCACAGGTTTATGTCACCTTTTTTCCAGCACATAAAATGGGCACTTCATGTCATGACCCTTGGGCCCCAGGAAACACTTTGTGGAGCAGTCTAATATCATAGACACTAGAGGTTTCTGATCATATCACTGCATGAGACACTGGTCACTTTCTAACTTACCTGCTTGTCTTTCACATCTCCACACATGAATTTAATATTTCTATTCAAGTGGTATGCTGTGCATGCTATGTATACATACACTTAAGATACGAGTTAACTCTTCTCACTAAGTATACCATGGATCAAATGTGAAAATCCATTATGCCCAAGTCTAATTTGCTTCCCCAACAATAGTTGGTTACAAAAATGCAAATGAGGACTGTGAACAGCCCATCCTCAGCTAACCTGGATACGTTTAACCCAAAATAAGTCCTAACCTCAGCCAAATTTCAGCTGTAGCAGCAGCTTAACCTGAGCTAAGATGAGCAGAGCTGAGCCCTGCTTAACTTAAAGCTCATAGTATACAGATATGAGTGACACAGAAACTGAACCTAATGACCCAGTTTTAGTAAGATCCAGAGCAGCAAGAGAAAGAAATCACATCACCAACCAGCCACGCTGTTGTCGATTTTTTAAGCTCCCCCCCCCCCCTCCTGAATCATGACCTATTGAACATGCTTGCTAGATACCCACACAAGGTATATCCCCATTAAGTTTCAAGTGGATTTGGTCTGGAGTTTTCAAGAAAACTACATATCCATGCAGGTACACAAGTATCCCCATTGTAATCTTATGTATGCCAATATCAAGGAGGCTACACATTGTAGCCTCCTTACAGATATGTACTCTCACCAATCCTCAAATAACTATAAACATAAAGAGCAGTCACGCAGAGAAATGGACGGCTTTTTGCTTTGTCCTCAGGCTCTTTAAGTGTGATGTCATTCTACAGTAGTCACGTGACAATTAGCTCTCTTTCATCTACTTGTGTGAATGAAGTCTGGGTTGTGAAGAAATCTTGTGCACTGGTCTGCCCCACGTATGGGCCTCCACTAGGGTCCTGAAAAATATGGGTGTTTCCCACTTCACTTTTTACAAGATTTTTTTTCTTCACATCCCTTTTATTAGATTTTATTTAGTTCATGTTAATCGCCAAATTTTTGTTTTATTTCACTTTTTATAAGTAATGCTGTTTCACTTTACTTTTTATAAGAAAATAATTGTTTCACTTCACTTTTGTTACTAGATTCTGCTAATACCACCCAAGGTCTCTTCCTGTCATAGCAGGGTTCCCCTCTTGTAAGGCCTCCCAAAGTGTGCCAAAAATGGCTCAGAGTAGAATATTATAATCCCGCAGACAGCAACACAGGCCCCAAGCTGGTGGCACTTTATAACTTTTTCTCTTTGCTTAATTCTTGTAACTTTTCGTTTTGCTTCATTTTTTGCAAGAACTGCACTTCAACATTCCCTTTTCATAACTTAAAAGCTTCACTTCTCACAGAATTGACAAGGTTCTTGTTTCGCTGCTGTGCATCTCTGAAAATGCCAACTTCGGATTTTACACCTTATAAAATTCAAATTTCATGCTTCGTTTTTACCCATGTGGAAGCATATGTACATTAATACTACATTTGATAAGAATTCAGGCTGTGGTTTGGGAGAGGTCAAAACTTAAAACATACACAAATTGATTGAACCAAAAAAAAAAATCACGGCACTACCCACTGAACAAATATGGTCTCTAGTGATTGGAGGTGTTCTTACTAAATTTGAAGCAGTTGGACAAGAACTCTTTTTTTTTTTTTTCAAATTTACCCCAAAAGTAAAAAAATAAATAAATGGAGCATCCAAGGTACACCTTCACCAACCATGAAAAGGATCCCACTGACACTTTTTCATAAGTTGAAAATGTAATTATGGATGGATGATGGCTCTTCCTAAAAGCTCAGCTGACATGTCAGCTGAGTTAGAAAATCACATTGTCAATTATTTCCTGGCACATAGAAGTCTAATCTTAAGTCTTCCCTGACAAAGCTTTCTCATAAACAAGGAAAATAATAAACAAATATTGAGGCAGATGGCCTGCTTTGGCCTGTTCGTGGGTCAAGTGTTGAATGAAAGAAAGCAGCACACCATTCAGACAGGAGATCTCTACAGACCACCACAACTACGTGGAATGAAACAGTACGATCAAATGGAAATGTAAATGTTGGTCCAAAGTAACTACAGCGCAAGTTTGGCAAGTCAAAACATGACATGAATCCATCATATAAAGCATCAATTTCACCACACAGATCACGTACAACTGCATAGTTTTGTTCTGGACAGGGAGAGAGTTTTCCAGTTTGATCCCCTTATAACTTATGTCATCTGAGAAGTACTACTGCGATTGGTCCTAACTTGGTTGGGATATACATGAACATTATCTCAGCCTTAGAAAGAGTTGCTAGAGATAAGGTGACCCCCCCCCCCCCCAAAAAAAAAAAAAGAAAAAGAAAAAGAAAAATCAAGTTCAGTGAAATCTCCCTATTAAGATAACTCTATACAGACACCATTTTCTAATTGCAACCACTCTGCAGCAGCCCGGTTTGTGTTTATGCCAAACATTTTGTATTCTCTATTAAAACCACTTCCATATAAAGACCTATTTTGCTCAGACCTATATGTGGTTTCAATGGAGAGATTCTACTTTACATCTACCACAAACCATCGTGGGCAAGCCACACAAAACTTTGCCTGCAAACTATCCAGCTTAGGTGGCTGACCAATGCCCCAAAAGCAAGATGTATCACCTTGGATTATAAAGAAAAGCCGTCTTGTTAAAATGAAAAAAAATCATACAAGTTGAATACTTATTTTTGCCCCAAGTTTGTACACAGTATGGCCTTTGATGAATTCCATCCAGAACTCCTAGTGAGTAACCAGATGAAAAGAGAGCAAGCTTATCATTCTTTAACCTCAAAAAGACCTTATGATCACACATCTTGCCACAAACATTTCTGAACCATACACTGCAGCTTTGTACACTGTATCCCAGAAATGATTAAATGTTGTACCCTACACATAAATATAGCACACACTATCTACTTACTGCACAAAGTTTTGCAAAATTTCCAGTGGAAACCTCAGTCAAGATTCCGTTTCACTTACCACTGGTTATATTTCCGTTTTTTGTTTTTTTTTCTCACCTAGGGGACTGTCATCTAATTTCTAAAACAGAACATACAAAAGCCACAGTACACAATGAGTCTGTATTTTTTCTTAACTTAATGTCTACTTACCAGATCTGTTTCTTGTATAAAACTAGCAACTTCTTGCACAATATGAAAAAATATTCTCAAACGCTCCTCTCTGCTCCTGGTTATGTAACAACTTCCTAAGAAAATCATGACACACAGATCACATGACCTCCCAAAACTATGAGAGAATCCAGTTACTGTCTCCACTATATGGCAAAATTTTGTCCATCAAAGTTTAGCTACTGGTACTAGAAAAGGATGCATGCATCCACAGTTGTCCCCCTTTTGACAGACCACATTCACCAGGTCCTTAAGTCTATTTTTTCTACGTCATTTTACCTCCAATGAGACACCCCACTTTTGGTGACCACTTTAAGACCTGCCCTGGGGTGGTCGCTGAAAGAGGGACCACTGTTTATGATACAGTATGGCATTCAGTGCTTAGAACATTCAACACTGTCTTCAATTTGTCTTTCATTGTTCACACATCCCTGCTCTCCAAGTCACTTTTATTATTGCTTGGTATGGAGAACTCCATTGTACATTTGCAAAATTTCTGAACCTTGTATGGTCAATGCATACATGCTCACCTCCAAATTACTTCTCAAAAATGTGTATGGCATTTGACGGCCCAAGATTCTCTACCTATTCAGGGCCACCAAATACATGTGTATGACAAAATTTTCCATGCTTTTTTAACAATTTACAATATGAGGCATGCATATTTCTTTCCCCGCACAACCGCATACCCGGTTGTCTTAGTAACCATATTATCGCCTTGCAAGATACAGGCCGCAGCCTGTGCAGAAAAGGGGGATACATGTATTACTAATATTTTGGAAATAAAGAATACTTAGTACAGGCAAATGGAAATTTGTTCTAACCCATTTAGGAAGCACTAAATGAATATAACTTTGGTATTTATAAACTTAAATTTCACTAAAAGACACTAACTTTGTGAGAAAGGATGATCTAGCGCTCTCTGTGACAGTGATATGCCTGTGTGTCCTCCTTGATTGACTAACAGGAGCCCCGTGCTTTGTGGTGGGAAATTATATATGCATGTCTCATATTACTGTGAACATCATAGCTTGCAGTAAGAAAATTGGTTTCCAAACATCCTGTTGTTTTTCTCCTTACCGCCCCACATGGTTTGAACCTGGCAATAAAATTTTGTTTTGGCTAAAAACCAGAAACCTGGATTTGGGTGAAACCCTGTTAACTATTTCATCACCACTTTCAACTCCTGACCACCAGGGTAAATTAATTGATGTCATCAACTTCACCTTGGATACAGCTATGTGAACATTTTAAATATACTTGCTGTAAGACAAAAGGCATTTGCATGAATCTTGTGACTTGAGATATGGTGCCATCTGGCATGCACATGGGTAGCGTTTGATACACCGGCCTTATGCATTCAAGCCACTTGGACAAACCCGGATGAGCCAGCGCAGGCCTCCCAGTGAAGAAATCATTCAAGATATGTTTTAAATAGCAAAGTAAAGTTTACAGGCTTTTGAACTCATATAATTGACTTATACTAATATACGCCTGTTCCTGAGATACAACACAGGACTAAAACCAATAATTACCTGTTAGGGACGTAACTGAGCTGGGGGCAGGGGTACGGGCACAGTGACCTCTTACCCATACTGGTTTTTATGTTTAAAGAGTTCTCCTGGATATTTATCTGAGATGGTCACGTCCTGCAACACATTACACGTCATCAATACCAGAAATCTGTTAGCAAAGTTCTACCTGTTATTTTCACATTTTCACACATTGGCTTTTTCACTGGAAGGCTTACCATTGCACTGTTGCCAGAAAAGTGAGGTTTGGAGCACCTGCCAAAGGAGTCCAACACCACCCACCCACCCCATCACGACAATCAAGGGGTAAAACTCCATCTCATTTTGACAAGCATTTTCCAAGATGAGTTACATGTATTGAATAATATATGATGAGCACCTGCTTAAAGCATGCTGACCTGCTTAGAGAAGATTACATGTGTTTTTTTTTTTTTTTATGGTTTAATTATATAATTATACTTATCAACATTCTGACTGACAGACTGGATAAATCTATTCAATACATGTACATGTACGCTTAAAAACACGCATAAAATGCTTGAATGTGCTCACTGATAACCTATGACTAGTTTTTAGATAGGTATGAATTAAAACTTCGAACCATGACACAAGTTATTAAATAGTTCAAGTACAAGTACACGCACATAAAAAGTTACAATAGTACAAAACTCAGGATAACTGTACTCCTTCACGTTATTCTGTGTTTGACATCACACTTGTGACTTCTCCATTGTTCCTCCACGGTATCGTCGTACTTGAAAGACTTGGGCATAGCAGCATTTCATACTGGGTTTGCTTTTTGAATGGTTTCTGGACTGGGGCCACTCAACTTTGCAGGAACCAATGCTTGAGGTATGTGTATCACTTACTGAAAACTAACACAAAATCCTTTCATACGTTAACACAAAATAGAAAAAAACAAAGACAGGAAGAGAGACAGAGAGAGACAGCTCTACTTTGTTTCAGCCACACAGGGGAACGTCATGTGTATTGTTGCATAGCTGCAAATGCAGTTATCCATACAACATGGGGTTTAGATCCCATCACAGTCAAAACAGCCATGGTGATAGAGTCCAAGGTCTTAGTTCAATCACAGTAAGATGGCCACGTAGTGATGGCGGTCCAACAGCATTTTCAGGGACTGACCTGCAATCAAAAGATACCATGATGGTGAATCAAGTCTTCAAATTGTAATATTTGTTCAATGCTCTACAAAATACTATAATTAAAAAAAGACAACACGTATGGAGTGCTAGACAAGATGGCTGCACAAGGCAACAGTGGGTCAATATACATCATACAGGGTAGCAACAGAAGTATTTAACTTTTACACATTCATGCACAGCATAAATCAGGTTTGATCAAATTTTTAAAGTTTTGAATTTATGAATACATATGTACCGATTTTGAATTTGAATATCATCTGCAAGATGGAAGTTGCATAATGGAGATCAGACTATACAACAATTTATTGATTTTCTTGTTCTTGTTCATATGAATGGTCCACTGCCCCCCTCTCCCAGGGGAGGGGGGAGAGAGGGAAGGGACACTAAATATCAATGGCACTATCACCAGTTAAAAATCATTTGCATCATGTCAACACCCCCCACCTAATCAAGATGGCTGTGTGAAGACCAGCCCATATTTGACTAAGCATTTTTTACTGCCCACTCATAAACTTACTCATTTATTTATTATAATCTGCAACATTACTCTGTGACAAAGAACTGACTGTGTTCAAACGCTTCAAGGCATCACAACACACGCCTGTTTAGCCAATGAGATGGTCTCTAAAACTAGTGTTTATTTTCTGTGGGCCACATTATGTGTTGCACTACACTATACACTGATGAAATAGACTAATATGAAGTGCTGCTCACCCTTGAAGACTGCTTCATTTGTAAGAACATGAACGCTTCGAGAATAAATCTGAGGCACCACAAACCGCCGTTGCAGAGCATCACAAATACGGTGTCCAGGTTGCCACCGTTTTCTGAAAAGAAAAAACACCATAGTCTAACCACCATTACCAGTAAATCCTAAATCACAAATTCCAATGAAATGCACAACTGTGGAAACTCTGAATGTCTACATTCATGAATATGCCTCCTTCCTGCCCATAGGGCCAGACACCTTTCAGTTTTTCCACTTTGCCTGAACTCAATTTTGTTAAAATCTTTTTCGGTTTCATCCAATGAGGGTAATCATATTCTCTTGTAAGTAGGTCACACCTGGTCAAAAGTTATGTCAACAACATGCATAACATACCAAGAACTCAGTTATAATACACATGCATTATCTTAACTTAAGGACATATTGTACAACTAAATAATTTTTACAATTTAGCTTTCACAATATTAGGTGAAAATGACATCTTTTTTCCCCAATAGCCATATAAACCTGACCTTTAACACAGAAAGATCAACACTTAAAAAATCGGTGGCCAAAATTGGAAATACAGGCACAACTAACAGATTCTGCTGTGACCCTTTGACAACACATTTTAAATTATTTGGGGGATTTATACATTTTTTGCATAAAATTCAAGAGAAATCAGCATTTAGATAACCGCCTGATGGTCAGAGCAGTCCTAGTTTAATATTTAGAGAAAAGGTGTCAATTCGGAAGAAATGTCCATACCAGCTGATCTTAGCCTCGTCAGGTAACTGTGTATTAAGTTTGGGTAAAATCTGTCCCTGGTTTACCGTTTCGAATGCCACCATCCCAGAAATTGTACTATGCAATAACTTACTGGAGTACTGAGGCCTGGTACAAGAGATTATAGCCTGCCCTAACTTACCCAAGTTTTGTTTTCTGATAATACCATAATAAAGCTTACCTCAGTATTGCTGCCTGGCACAAGTGATCACACTATGCAATAACTCACCTGCCTATAGCTGCCCCTTACAAGAGTACACTCTGTGGCACACCTTACCTAAGTATTTCTGCCTGATTGACCTCCACTAAGTCTTCAACATCAAGTGTGGTGTATGACCCTAAAAACACAAATGGAACACTGTCAGTCAACTTGTGCAACCAAACAATGTATGAATCAGTCATTTTGTTTGACTAAATATACATTTGGGTTTGTCTTTAACGCCTTCCCCCTTAAACTGACCCAAAACGACTGGTGGTCAAATGTCATATGCCTCAGTGTTTTCAACTATAATGAAAAACAATTTGACTCTGAATTGTAGATAAGACATATAAAGAGCACATGCCCCAGTTCCACAGCTTTCCCAGGTATAAGTTGGGCACTAAAAGCCCAACCCATGGTGAGGAAAGCTGTTGACTCAGTCTAAATTCAAGGGGAAAGGGTTAATCCTCCACTAAGGATTTGTGTGAGCATTTCCAAATTATTAACCTTTTTTTTTTTTTTTGGGGGGGGGGGTACTTCATGTTAATACCAAGCATCTTGACAACATGAACAACTAAACGTGAGTTTTCCCTGTGAAAAACATTGTGCATCCCCTGATAAGGCACCTCTAACCAGAGGCCACCCCTCTAAGAGGGCCACCATTCTTCTGCAGAAAGTTGGGACATTTACCTTTGACCTCAAAGTCACCTCTCGGCAAATTTACGGAAAGTCTCACCTGGGTACATAATGACCAAGTTTGATGGACTTAATAATATCAACTAATAAGTCTTTGTTTTATGGGCATTAAAGAATCACACAAGTGTTATAGATGTGCAGATAATATTGATACAATAGAACATAGGTTTTATGAGTGCAATAGTTCCCAGTGATTCTGGGACTCTTTCCAAAAATTGGTGGTCCAATCTTTATAATGATGTACACCTGAGTGAAAAACATGTTATATTTGGATGTATAAATCGACCCTTTCCATACATCTTAAATTTTTGTATCTTAATAGCAAAATATTTTATACATGTTCAGTTACATAGAGGTCAAAACAACCTAAATTTTGCAGCTAATTTAAAGGTACTACAAAGAAAATTACAAGTTATCAGAACCATTATGTTGAAAAACGACAAAATGCATGTATATGATTGAAACTGGTCAAAAATTGCAAATAGCCTGGAAAATATATAACAACTGTACTGTGTTTCTATAGGATGCATGAACAAGTAAGCAACCACATATTGTAAAAGGAATGAATAAAGACTATTAAAAAAAAATTTTATGGACTTCAATCATACCCATTTGAAGATGTGGCAGAGATCTGAGAAACCATTTTATTATGCAAGACATCGTGACCTTGACCTATGACCTCAAGGTCATCCACAAACATATGAAAAAAAAAATCATAAAATCTATGGAGTATCTGTACCAAAAGTTTAAGTAAATCTGGCTTACGGTTTGAAGAAGTCAAAATGTGAACTACCATTGAAGACCCCAATGACTTACAAAGTAATCAATAGGAATTCAAAAATTAGAATTAAAAATTAAATTAAAAAACCACTGGAGCATGACCATTTGGACACAGTGGGTAGAAATCAACCCAATGAAGTGAATCTGGCCAACCGTTTTGGAGAAGAAGTTGAAAATGTGAATAAGCACTGCAATCCTCATTGACTAACACACTAATCAACAGGAATGTGTGCAGTTTAACCTTTCAAGGTCACTCAGGTTTAAAATAAGCCATACAAATAGACAGCCCACAGGTACTTTCCTATTAATGTTTAATAGTAACCTTGGGCCTATGAAGCACCATTAAGAAGCTATAAGCCAATATGTGAAAATAAGAGCCTAACGAAACCTTGGTTCTCCCTTCTGTCACCTTATCATGACGATCGTGCGCATGACCGAATATTCATAGTCAGGCTGGTCAGCTGTTACCAAGTGGGACACGTAGGTAGCAAAGTGTATGTACAACTTCTGGCAACTTCCAATTGTTGTACAGGAAGAGGGTTGGAACATGATGGTCTTTAGTAGGCCCTTTTCCTCCTACACAATGCCTCGAACAGATGCGGTCATGTTTATAGGGCTCCCAATCTGCTGGCCAGTGCACCATGTTCAACCATTATTTGCATCTTTAACAGTTCTTCTTATGGGGTAAACTGTTGAACGTAACCCCACTCATCCATTGGTATTTGTCAAGATTCAACAAATTGCACATATCAGTGCTACAGCCTGGTACCATGCAATAGTACACAGGCATATATCAGGCACAGTACATCTTTAACTTGATCAAAATCACTCTTTCAAACTTCCCCACTTTCTTCACGTCTATACACTTTAATATGGCTGTCGATGACCCGCTGATAGTGGTGTGCCACTTCCGCGAAATACCATTTAATCTCGTCGTTTGATCCTGGTAGTCAAAATTGGAAAACTAAATTTCGTTAGGTTGGTATTGCTGAGTCAGCAGAAAAATGCAACAAAGATTTGTCCTTGACCTTTGATCTTAAGGTTATATGTTATTAAATGGGAACAATTTCCCAGACCCATAGATTATCTGTACCACATTAGGAGGCAATGGGTCAAGAGGATACAGAAATATAAGGAAAATAAGATAAGCAATGGCGGCGGCGGACGACGGGACTTAACACTATATGCATCCCCATGGAGGATGCATAATTAATAGAGTTTACTACGCTTGCTGTCATTAATGTTGCTATATAGTCAGAGCCTTGAATATTACCGCCATCCTTCAGATATTACTTGATGTCTGGGGACCCTTGGAGGAACAATGAGTAAATCTGACATGATTATTACAAATTGTATAAGACTATAGTATATGCCACTCTAACTTATGATTTAGTGAAATCTTTAAGGTTCAATTCCAAGACCTGGATGCAAAGCAGCTATCATAAATCCAAAATAAAAAAGGTTTTTAGGAAACAAATCCACTTCTTACTTCCCTCCTGATTTGTATGGCTCATATTTTGGCTATCCACCAGTAGCCATTGCCCCCAAAGTTAGTCTCTGGTCAGTGTATTATAACAAGTCAGGGGCCAGAAGCCCATAAATCTTTGGCTTAATTTTCCAACATTTGGTATATTTTGGCAAATAAAAACTGACAATAGCGCTCATTCATTATACTTTGGTTGTCGGTGGCTCCTGAGTTTTTTAAGGGTTGGCCCCATGGGGGGACCCTTTCTGTTTCTGGGTGATCTGGATGTGCACATTCTTGTTACTGCGATATCTACAGAATGCCTCCATTTATTTTGCTCAAGTTTGGCAATATGCTTACCTCACCTGGCAAGATGAACTGATTAGATTTTGGTGTCACCATGACTTAATTTGAGCAAACAGCGGACCCTTCAATCAACGCAAGCGTTGAAGGTATGTCTAGTTTTTACCCTACTTCGAGACCCCATTGTACATTCAACACGACTGATCTATACTTGTACATTGTTCGCAAACAGACACATACAGGCTTATTAACTTACCGGTCTGGAGATTCCATATTAGCTTGAAGCCACTCTGGTACAACTTTGGCACTGACCTGAAATTGACACACCAACTTATTTCACTATCTTACTCACCAGCACAACTGTACTGGTTAATGTTTTTATTGGGTCTAGTTATGTCCCAGAAAATCAGGCTATTATCCCTTTTCTGGCTCAATCATGTAAAAGTATAAAGCATTCACACAAATATATGCAAAGTGTATATTTTTGTAAAGGTCACGATCCACAGATTATTAAAAAACAAGAGGCCCAAGGGTTCATGCTCAACTGACACATAGTTTTACGACCATCACCAAAAAGTAATTCCCTGTAATGCACTTTCTCCATGACCTTCACCTTTAACATGTATTGAAAAATTAATCAATTCAAAATGTGTACCCTGCCTCCAGTTAACCATACATGGTCTGCTTGGTCAAATCAGGAAATAATGTCTGGAGTTACTGAAGAAAAACAATAAATTTGAACATGCACCAAATGCCTAAAATAACTGGGTCATGGTGATCCAACATATAGGTCACCAAGTAGACCTATATGTACAATGTACTCAATTGTAAATTTGATCTGGAGAATCAATTCTCTTTGTCATTGATGTCCAAGCTACACCCTTCCAGAACAAAATGACCTCTTTCAACTTTACAGGCCTGGTCACCTAAGAAGAGTATGTTAAGGTCACTGATATTACATAACATTGTACAAGACATGATGTTTTTATCCTATAAATTTGACATTTCCAAGCCAATTAGTTTTTTGAGATAAGGAATTTTATATCTTTCAAGATATTTTAACTCATAATTTCCATCAAAGTACAAAGTGGCGACATAAGTATCATATGCAACCCACATTTTGACCTCCTCCACAATCCCACTACATTTCATGATGATCCATAACAAATTAAGGATGCTAAACTGGTCATAACATATTAATATTTGGACCATACATTATAATACTGCATGTGGCACTACCAATATTAAAGTCCAGAAAGATTTTCATACAATTTATACATCCTAAAAGGATCTTTCAACTTTAAAGGTCTGATGACCTAACAAAAATATGTCAAGATCATCGATATTATATAACGTAGCATTGGACATGATCGATATATCCTAGAAACTTGGCATATATAATTAAATTAATTTTTAGACATGGAATTTAATATCTTCCAACACATTTTTGCTTATAGTTTCCATTAAAATATAGGTGGCGCCATTAGTATTTCATGTAACTGAGATCTTGACGTCCTCCACAATCCCATTAAATTCCATGAAGATCTATCTGGATTAAGAATGCTAGAGTGGTCACAAGATTTTCATATTTTGATGAATATTATTACATAATGTTATCGGGGGCATCACCAATATCAACCTTAACCCAGACGCTGATACACTTGATATGTACCAAATGGTACATAGGGCTAACTTGAAAACTTTGGACTGTGTCACATCCACAAGCAAATAGTTTAGGGAAGGAAAGATGGACAGACATGAATGATTGCATAAACTGTGTGACCTATGGTCAGCAGCACTAAAACAGTTACCCTTTTAATAATGACAATTACACACACATCTGTTTATTTTCACAGAAAGTTACTGACAATCTAAAAATTGAAAATCTATAGGAAGCTTGCTTACAGGACTAGGATTATCATCAGATGAGAGCATTTGTACATGTTCTGTCATGCCACCCACAGTTGCCTTCACGAAACATTTTGCACGCAAAGTTAATGAAGAAAAATGTCATTAAAAAGAGTATACATGACAAAGTCCTGTGTGCATCTCATGGGTTACAAATCTTCTGTACAAGTGGCCTGTAACAGCTATGCATGTCAGCCTTCAGGTGCCACAATTGGTTATTGAATGTGACTGAAGTTATCCCAGAACAACTAAAGCTATCCTGACATGTACTATACACTCATATATAAATAACTCATCCAAAGTGCACTTTATTGATCCACTATGTAAACTGGCTGCCCTCACAATCAATTTTTGCTGCATAAGAAACACAAAGTGACTATCCGGGTATTCATTGTCCTATACGTTTCAGTGCAGTTTATTTTTAGTTACTCCTGCTTGTCCAAGTTCTCAACATGATTGTCATATGTGTGATCCAATTTTATGTGTGGTTTTTTTAATACACAGTGAAATCTCATCAGAACAATACTAAGCTATGCGACATATTCACTTAATAACAGAAGTTTAAAGGGACATGAATGGTAAGTCCCCTCTCATTGGACTCATTTATTGGACATATTCTGATTCATGTATTCAACACATTTTGCAAGGAAGAAACACATGGTGTCATTATAACATGATTTTACTGTGTACTTTATTGCGTAGTGATATTCGCAGCTCTAGCATCAAGGCAGTCACTAGTGCTGTTCATGCTAGGATCATGCTGCAGAAAGTGTGGAAGAGGCAAGTATTGCCACTGTTTTCATTTGTCAGTTTATTCAACCAAACAAGTATGTCACTGACTACACATGACCACTTGAGCAACAGCAATCCACATACAACACAAGTGCCCTGGTTCCTCAGTAGTCCATCTAAATAGCAGGTCCCTGTTCCCACATTCCGCACGTACATAACATGTAATTTCTGATCAAGTAGGTCATTGTTCATACAATTTTCAGCAAAGGGTCATTCTTTGAGATTTTGAATTATCTCTTGATCTTGGCATTTTCAAAAATGGATACTTTGTATATACCTATGTTAACAGTTTTACTGGATTCAGAAGAGAAATAGGTGATTCTACTGAGGTAAATTTTCACCAAAATAAATCTTATGTAAGGATATGATTCAAAAGATGCAACTGAAGCTGAACCAGAGGCGGAAATGCTCTAGTGCTTTGCTATATAAATTCTGTTGTTAAGTCTAGTGTCTTACCAAATGAGCTTTGTTGTAAAATCAATCTCGTAATCATCTCCTAATGGTCAAAGATCTTTTACACAAATTCGAACATACAATCACGTGAACAAATAATATGCATGCTGCAATTAGAAAGGCAAAAAAATTCCAGCTTATATCAAAATAACAGAAATCTCATACAGTGTGGCAAAATTCAATGAGTCACTCACCTGATGTGTTTAGTATGTTCCTTATGTGCATTAGGTGGTCTGGCCCGAACTAGTACGAACACAAGAGCTATCACTTCGGAAGTGTCAGGACACACCTGCAACAAGGAAAATCCCGAGATGCTTCACCAATTGTCCTGCACCTACATGTTTATACACCATGTCACTGCCTTGTTCAAATTCATCTCAGATGTATCACAGTACAATAAATCTGATGTACCTGGCCTTGCCTAAGCGCTGAGATGAGCTTCAGTTTCAGCTACATCTAAGGCGAGCAAAGCTGAACTAAATTTTGAGCACATAAATATCACTGACCCACATATTTGACCTAGTGACCTAGCTTTACTGTGAATGCATTTTAGACCTGCACCATATGCATGTGCCGGCCAAAGGCAATCACACTATCAATTATACTGTTTTCAGCAGGTGATATGGCAAGAAAGATTTGCCTTGGATGGTTTGGCTTTAGGGTCTACACTTTCATCAGAATGATCTATCTTGCCCTATAGCTGGCTCAACCCCAGTATGAAGATTTTACCTCCAAATGGTTCTTTGCGGCACACTGGTTTGAACCAACAGTTCTGTCCAGTGTTTTGCCTTCAGCTGTTTTGCGAGTTTTTCACCGTCTGTAAATAATGCAAAGCACTTCACCTCACATTTCCCATCTTGGCAGTTTTGGCCCCCCATCAGTGAAATGGTTCACGCACAAAGTCCATGTCGTCAGCATTGCATGTAAAATAAGGCTCTAAAATGACGTTACGAGAAATACTCTGGGGGGTGCCTATCGCTACAGAAAATAGACCCTGGTGCTAAGGGTACACATGCAGGGGCCGATTGACCAATAAGATTCCTTTATTTTTCACCATCCGGAGATAATGATTCATATACTTGACATAGTGACCTTCTTTTACAGCATAACATGTGCATTGGTCCTTAGTTATTCATGTGCATGATTTCACAAAACATGAGAACCCACACTGTCCTGCGCTCTGCCAGCAGAAAAAAAAGATGAGTGACATGAACAAAGCTACTGAACTCAAATGCAGGAACATATGCTACCAGAGTACTGAAAACATTGCCTATTTTGTTCAATTACCGCTGGCGGGTTATGATTACTTAAAACTGATCCTGATCTCTGAATGTTCATCTTTGTAGAGGTCTCAATATTATTTACATGGTGTAAGTATTTAATCTTGAGAAAGACCCAGTGCCAAACACTGATTTCTTGAAACTGATGTCGATCTTGATCTCTGACTGTTTGTCTTTGTCAATGTCTCAATTTTATTAACATCATGGAAGCATTTGATCCTGAGAAAGACCAGTGCCAAAATAAACAGAAACAATGTACCTCTAGTATTTGTACGTCATAGTCTGTGAAGGCCAGGTATCTGTGTCCCCATTCAGCTGTTGTGCGAGCAGTCTCAGCAAGGTAATGTTCTATGTCTAATGTCAGCTGTTTGACCACGATACATGCCTGTAACAATGACAAACAGTACCACGTTTTTTTTTTTCATGTGACACAGATAAAACTGCTGTAGCATTCAAAATGTAGAAAGTAAATAATTTTGAGAATAAAAATACCCTAAACCATGTCTGCAACGCTGAAAATCTCGTTTCATCCACATGGTTTAAACTCTCCAAATTCATATAACATTGTGTTACCTGAAAAAAAGGATATTTTATTAAGGTTAATAGTATGTATATTTTATATTTTGTGATGTAAATTGTGGTTACCGAAATACAGATTCAGCTAAACCTGGGCCAGTGAAAAATCTACTCATAGTGGCCTACCAAGCCACTAATGACATTTCTACATGATAGTTGGCAGCCTCAACAGTACACATATTGGGAAACTGGACTGTCCATCCTGGACAGCCAGACTTCCTACTTGATGACAGTCATCCTTGCACATTACACACCTGTGAGGGCAGCAGCGTCTGTTTTGTCAGCAACCTCATGGGAGCATAGTTGGCACCATGGACCTCTAAAGGAAGTACACTGTGGTAGGCTAAATTTAGATCATCTGCAAAATATACCTCATACACTTGAAGTGGTAAACATATATATGCATTGTTCTGAAATTAATTTTCGCAAAAGCGGAGTTGAAATTTGTTTGTATGGTTGGAAAGTTGGACGAAGTGCAGAATCTTTAAATTTAGTGCCATTAACAGTGAAGAAGTCCAGACTGCAGTGTCACTAAACATGCTGGTAGTTTGATTTCTTGACGTACATCAGCAATCAGAAACTTGCCATCTGAATTTTAAAAAAAAAAACAATCCTACATAACAGACTTCATAGATTTTTACTTAGGATGTTACATTTTCAGTGCACAAGTCTACACTGTATATGTAAATTCAAGTCAACAGATTGGAGGTATGTTCAAGATTTTCCTGAAGCAGAGCTGGATACCAGTCAATCAAGGGCACAGCAGTATGGTCTCAGTGACTTGAATAGCCCTGGTACTGACAGTATGGTCTCAGTGACTTGAATAGCCCTGGTACTGACTATATTCCTGAAGATAATTTTCATAAGTTTGACACCATGTAACAAGTCTCTTTGTGATTTCATATATAGATTCAAATATTTTTTATGTTAAAATGGAAAGATTTAATAAATGCTAAGTCCCCCTTCCAAGACAGGTAATTATTATTGAAAGACCAACAAAATGGTGCATCCCAATCTAATCCTGTTTGTAAGCAAGTTACAGATGAAGCCCTTCACAAATTAGGGTAATAAATACATCATCAATGCATTACCAAGTCAAGCAAATGTACAATAGGAGAGGTCACAATTACCAATTATCTGTGTATTCACCTGAATACACAACCCAATACACATATTTCTTCAGGGCTAGAGATGTGTATTCCCATTGGATTGCATGTTAAATTAACCTCAAATTAAAAGACTACTTTAAAGCTGCAAAAATAAAATTTATGTCAACATTTCAGCTATGTACATAATTTTACCACCTTAATTTTGCTGTTTCTGCAACGAGTGGTTTCAAAGTTATTAAGCTGTTAATTACAAGGAAAAGCAATGGGAATGCACAACTCTGGCCCTGAATGACTGAAATGCCCTCTACCGGAGCGCAGTTAAAGCTTCTGTTCTTGCTGTCCCCTATTAAAGACATACCTTCAACATCTGCTGGAGAATCTGGCCTAGCAATGCCCTCGACGTATCTGCGTACAGAGTAGGTAAAACACTGTGTGTCACTCTGCACTATGATAGGACTGCTGACACAGGAGCTACACGTACTGCTTCCCTCCTGGTCCCAGCGCCCGTAACTGGGTGAGATGCAAACATTCTTCCCCAGGCTAAAGTTTTCAGGAGGGATAAGTGTCAAATTGGAAAAGTTTCTAGAATTCATACTAAAATCACGGGCATGAATGCGTGGAACTCCTGAAGGCCTGTGGAATAGTTCGTGACCTTCTGGTCCCTCAAGAGGGTCTTCACTAGGTTGTGAGTCTGTTAGATCACTTTGAAACAAACTGATTTCTTCCGCACTGGTCCCCATGCTAGCTGTCTGCTGGAAGCCAGAGAACGACAGAGTTGCCCTCACAGGCTTACAAGCTTGTGCTGTGCTTGGTGATTCACCCATTACATCACCATACTCCCCAGTGTCACTGTCATCTTTTTTGGGAGTACTCCCTTCAAAATTGTACACATCTATTGCCCTGTGAAGCTTACTGGGAGTCTCTAGGCGTCCAGGATTTTCAACTGGTGCAACTGGACTGCTGAACTGATATTCTTTTCCTGTATACTTATCTGATGGTGGGGGAGGACTCCTCATCTGATTCTCTTTACCCACCGCTGTGTGTTTGTCTTTTTCAGTACTAGCAACAGGGCTCATCACATAGTTTTCTTTGCCTGTGGATGAATGTCTTTCTCGCATATTTCTTGAGCAATCTCCCTGAGAGCTGTCCTTCACAGCACCACTTTTCCCACTGCTGACCAGGCTATTTGTATTAGCACTGGGGCTGCCCAGAAAGGCATCCGTGTTTTCCACTTCTTCGAGCGGCCTGCAGTCGGACATCCTGTCTTGAGAGTCTGGACTGGTCTGATCATCACTGGGACAGCTGCTGGTTGTGCTCAAGTTGGAGACACTCCTTGTGAAGCGGGGTGAATAAAGACCAAAGCCAGGTTGCCCTGCTATAGCGTTATCTTCCAGATCCACACTGAGAGCGATGAGAGAGTCGCCAGTGTTCACTATTAGCACGCCATCCATTTTCAGGTAAATCTTTGGTGCAAAGGAAGGGTATGGAGGGGCAAGTTCATATTTGGTATGGACAGTAAACGCATGAGCAAAACATCTTGGTGGCGCTTCATAGCCATGTGCATGAAAACCTGCAAAAAGACAAAATAAACAGACGCTGAAGCCACAATGCATTGGTGCTGTGTTGGTTTAAACATGTCATATGAAACCCTAGGAACACTCTACAACTAGATCTCTTTTAACAGAAACTACAGTAAAACCTCTCTAACTGAACACTTCAGTATACCGAGCACCTCTCTATACTGAACACCATTTCTCGATCCCAAATACATTCTTTCAATGCTATCAAACCTCCCTATACCGAACACCTCACTATACTGAACACTTTTTTTCCGGTCCCAAGGGTGTTTGGTACAGGGTGGTTTCACTGTACTGTATTTCATGCCATGATAGTCACATTTTTGACACCTGATGTAGGTTAGTTTGGGGTACGACTTTTTCCTGCTGACATCCATTGTCACTGAGGATGTACTCAGACCTTGCTGTGCATGGGGCTAAAAAGATAACACAGGCCACCACCAGCTTTGCCATTTGTCACTTATGTTCATATATTCATGAAGTGGCAAACATGGTAACATGTACATTTCCAGGTATGTGAATTATGGCAAATTCTAATAAACCATATGCATTGATCCTACAGTACTGGGTAGACCTATAATTTTCCAAACTATTCTACATACAAGTGTGGGTCAGGAGTCAGCTTTCTTAAGTTATATGCAAATATTGAATTAGAACAGATATATTCAAGTGATATGCACATACACAAAATACAGGAAATACTGTTTATAATTATGTGGAAGACGCAGGTTCACCCAACTTACCACTCTGCATATGGACTGTGGCCAGGTGACTGCAGTCCCAGCACGGCTCCACTGGCGGCATTGCGGTGATTGTAATAAAACACTGTCGCTTCTCCTCTGCATCCCCAGGAGAGCTAGAACACATGGACCCAGTGTGGCAATATAATAACTTGGTAAACTCGGAGACCAGGATCTGAGATTTTCCTGCCTCTCATGAACAGAATTCTACAATTCAAATCTGAACTGTAATGACTGGAAATGTTGCCTTAGAAAATATTCAGTACAGTATTCTCTCTGTCCTTCCCCCGCCACCCCCCCTCCCAAATTTTCAGTCCAGTATCACACACACCCTCCCCATACATTTATTTATTTTGGCATCTCAAGCCACTTAAAGCCAAGGTACTCCCGAAACAGGAATCAAGAATGAATAGACAACAGACATTACACAAGTGAGACCAGCAGAGGTGGATTCTTTACTACTGTAAATTAATTGAACTTTGCTGTGTTTTTATTTTCGCTGATGCTTCAAAACTGTGAAATTAAGAACACAGTGAAAAAAAAAAAAATTAACATGGCATTGATTGGAAGTAACACTAAAATAGTGAATTTAAAGTCTCAGAGAAAGGTCCACAATGCAAACAGAATAAATGTAGATGCATTTTTATCAAATAAATTATCACGTTTGTTATGAGTCTGTCAGTGAGCTAGCTTTGTTTTTCAACAGTATATCATCAAAGCTTTGCCTCTTTGTATGAAAAAAATATGCTTCTGACAAGCCTGGCTCTAACTTGGTGAAGTATATACTACAGTATCACTGATAATGATACACTCTGTATCTATGTCTGTAATGACTTACCACAGAATCACCGATAAACTTGTATAGGAACAAATCATTTATGCTGTGGCATCTCTACCCTAACGAATACAAGTATTAATTAACTGCTACTGACTCTCAGTGAATCAATGTTCTCTGACATGCTACATGTACTTGTCCCATTACGTTTGGGCAATGCTGAAGAATTGCTGTGACCTTTAGGGAAAAAGTGGTACAACCAGTCAATGTTGCCTAGGGGGATCCCCACAATTGACATAAGGCAACATGATGTTTATGCTCAAAAAAAAAAAAAAAAAAAAAAAAAAAAAATTACATACCAGAATGCACCATCATTCTTCAAAGCACTTTATTTTTATCCATAATTGAATGGCATCTAGCAATAAAGAAGTCAACTGAACAGTCTATGAATGATGTGTATCTGTGGCAAAGATCAAACACACGCTTGTTGTCTACTCTGCTGATACTGTGATGGCCTCTGGTGGTAATCTGACCAAAGGTTCTCTAAACAATATGCAAACCAGTGTATTACTACTGCTTGTCTGCATTTTTGATCTCTTTAGTGTCAAAACACTAGCATAACGGTAATCTCATGCATTACTAACTGGGATTTGTGTAATATAAATGTGTGGTTATTTTAAAGAAATAATACAGTTTTAGAGTGTTTTGACTCTTTTAGTGAGCAAACTTTTGATTCTATTATTACTCAGGCATTTGTACAACAGTTTAAAATATTCTCATGCCAGAGAATCAGGAGTCCGTTGGGTTGAAACATTCAATTTGAATATCAATCTGACATACAAAAAATAAATGAAGATCAATTTCAAATTTAAAGGCCGATTCACAGCCCTAATATACAACAGTGACCTCCCAGCATATGTAAATTAATAAAGAAACGGACTCTTGTAGCCAGGCAGAGCAGGTGACCTTTTGCAGCAAGTAACACTGTCACCATCTTTGTGATGTTGCTCTGTCATAACGAGTGTACTGTGCAGGGCTATTAACATCCAGCAAGAGGATGGGACTCCATAATCAATTTTGATCACACCTTCTGTCAAGATATCCACCATACACCATGATTCAAGACTTCTCTTGTATTGAAAGGATGGTTTTTTGTTGGCAGGTTCTACTGTACCAAACCTGATGCTCTGGTACTCCACACTACCTAGCATAATGTCTGTGTCACAAAATTTGAAATTTTCATAGGTTCCTAATAATTCAAAGCTTTTGACGGGGTTTAACTCACCTTGGAATAATTTGAAGAATCTGACAAAGAATGGTCCCTATCTCCTACAGTTTAGCATGTAAATAAATGACCTTTGACCTACTATCTATAATAACAGGGGCACAAAAAGTATGAAATTTGACTGGCCACCAGGGACAGCAGCCATGAATCTTTATTGGCCTCTGCAACTGCTGTAAGTCTGGCATTAATGAATTATTCAACACATGGAAAATTTAAGTAATTGTAATAATTCTATATTATGAACGACTGAAATACAACCTTACAATGTAACTTCTATTTCTTCAAGTGATGTAATTCTATGGTAACATGACTTCCTTTAAACATGTATCGTTTTGTTCTCTGAGCATCTTTATGCATGCATGATCGATTTCCAGCAGTGACAGGTGGCTATTTTACATGTTTTGAATACTGTTCACCTGTTCACTAACATGTTATCATATCAACTTGTATCATGTGCCCCAGGTACTAAAAATAAGACTTTTTTTTAGGAACAATGTGATACCTGGCATTTTGATATACATATACATGTACAACAAAAATGCACAGTCTCCCTGCTAACCACACATTTCCCCATTAGAAACCTAACTTGTCCCACCCTGGGTTGACAGCAAGATGATCCATTAAAAGTGATCACGGTAATGTACAAAGAGGATTAAAAGTGCCTAATTCTGTGATGGTTTTGGATGAAGCTACGCTATCACCTAGACCAAGTGTTTAGAGGGACTGTGACTGTGTGCAAGCCTGTTGTGCATGAATATCATACTTTGATTACTGGTCCATGGAATCAGTGATAACAGATCTTCATAGGTCCCGATAACAAATGCAGGGATCTCAGGAATACAGATCTTTGTTCTTTTCAAATCCTTCAAGTTGCCTGTTTATTTTATTGTATTTTTTATTTTTTTTATGTGAAGATAGAATCAAATGTAAATTGAAGGTTGACAGTCAACCTGGGACCAAACAAATCTAGATACCAGAACCGATACATACCAGTAACCATAGACCAGAATGCGAGTCTCATCAGTGGGCCATTCACACACTGCTATGTACAAGTCTTGTTGTATCTCTTCTTCACCAAACAGTCGTACTTCTGATACCTTGAACAATAAGACAGTGTATCTGCATAGAGCCATTTACACAGATAACTAAATTATGAATAACACATACTTTCCTGTATTTTGGTATTGATACCCAATCCTACACTGACAAGTACTTGCAGAATCAAAATCATTTGGATCTTACATCAATGCCTTCATTGCATTCAATCAGTTGCTGGCCTCAGTTCTGAATACAAACAGAAAATTACCGTTCCTGCAATCAGTATGCCCACGTATTGGCAAATTTGGTGACCCAACTTGTCAAAGCCTTCACCCTGTGGCAGACACTGCTGGAATTCCCACACACAGCAAATCTGCTCCAGCTTGTTTTGATTTGGAATTGTTCTCAATGTTTCCTTTAGATCGTAGGCATTGCATTATCCCAAGTTTTCCACATTCAGCAAAATGCATGCATATTTTAAAGGTCCAGTCCTCAACTGCTTCAGATCAATAATTTTGTATTGCAAACTTGACAGAGACACACCTACCAAAGGAGACTACTCAAAATAAACCAGACATTACTTACTTGTCGCAACGCCTTGTGAGGTCTGAAAAGCCACCACTGAAGACGATACACATATATTGGGTAGGCAGTGTGTTCATCTGCCTCCACATGTAATGTGTATGACAACACAAACTGTCCATTTTTGCTGAAGCCAAGGAATACATGTCTAGGTGTAAAAAAAAAAAAAAAAAAAATCATGAGCAATGAATATATGCAGTGCAAAATGCAATAGACCAACAAATACTAACTGCTCACTTGACATTGTCATAGAAACATAAATACACACACATGGATCTGTTTGTTACACTCAATAGTATTTTCTATTGTGAAGTTACCCTGTAACCAGAGACTGAACAACAAGAATGCACAATGAGATGTATGGAAAGTATTAGAACCTCCCAAGTCCCCATATGATCACCAGTAGACAGAAAAGTGATTAAAACTTAAATTAACTAGGGCTTTGTGTCTGAACCCTGATGCAACTGCCATCACAAAATAGGTCCTCGCCCCTGTGTTGTGCCAAAAGCCAGGTTATGGCAGAAGTAACCCCTTGCCAGCAGTATTAATCCCGTCTACAATGTACATGTACATGTATAGGCATTCCCTGACAGAAATATGTGTAATGCACACACAAGTAAAATTAAAATAAATAAGTACAAATGGCTTCTTCTTACACTGCAGAAATCCAGTCAACATAACAATGTCCATGCACTCATACAGTTTATTTTTTAGATGAACTGTTGTTGAGCTCACCCAATTTGAACAACATTCTTGTGAACTGTTATTAATCCATGTCAAGAGGATATGAAAATTGCCTGAAAAGCAGACCAAGTTCCGTGTTACTACACTTGGTCTGCTCTTCTTCGACAGAATTTTATTCACAGTAAGGGAAACAAAACTAGACTGGGGCCCTCCCCCTAGACTGAGACACCAATCTGGAAGTTCATCATTACTGCCTAGACCAGTAGCAGCTTCTGGTCCCTAGTGTACTGAAGCCTGTTACCATTGTAGCCCAACTCAACCAATAAGAAACTGAGTTACTTTTCCAACACTAAAACAGTGACTTTGTCAAAGAAGGGCAGACCCCAGCGGTGTAGACAAAATACGCAGCTTGGGTCTCCTTTGGAGGCAAATATGAAAAAGGCAGAATGAGAATTTATAGTTTCAAATGCACTTTAACATTGTTGAAACCTGGATCAAACTTTTCCACTTGATTAGTATTGCATTTTTTTTTTTGTAAAACAAGGCTTACAGCTTGGAGTTGGGGCTTTTTGTTGTTTTTCCTTTGTTTTCATTAGGGCATGAACATATGTTTACATGTATAATATACATATACATGTATATGAAATTTGGGTACATTTGCGAGTAAATATTCATGGCTATTATAGTAATATCTGTAAGACCTTAATTTACCGGGCTTAATATGAATATTTTGTTAACATTTCAATACATGTAGGTTTGTGTATGATCAAACAAAAATTTATTTCTAGGGTGGGAGTGAGCGTATTTTGGAGATCGTTTATGCACACGTGTAATGTGTTATGACACATGTAAAGCAGCCACAGTGACGTATGAAAAGACCTGTTGCTGAAGCCACTGCGAAGAGGTGGAACTAGAGGAATACCTGAGAATTACTCGGTAGTTTCACAAGTAAGTGTGTGTTTTTCATATTTCGTTGTTTTACATTGTATATATTACATGAGCGAAGATGTGTTTGTATAAAATTTGACAGGTTCTCTGCCACTTGCAATGTCATTGCATCAATGTGGTATCTACGCGGTCATTGCCATGTTGACCATCACATGAACATTATAGCGATGTCACTCACCATCAGCACATGCTTTTGAATATCGGCGCATTGCTCCCAAATTAAACTTGATGTGTGTTTTGAAGCCTTATATTGAGTTGTTATTGTATGTCACTAATTCTGCTTTATTGGTTGCTACATTTTTAATGTTTGTAAGGGTCAACACATAGCAGGCAGAATGAAAACTTGTAAGAATGACACTATTTTTTTCGAAGAAAATGAGTCAGATATCTGAATATTTCAGATTAATGAGTCAAAAAACAAAGGAACAACAACTTCAGTCCCTTCAAATTTGTGTCATTATAATGAATATGTCAGATAACTGAGTGTCACTTTGAGTTTTCACTGTATTATTTCATTTGAGCTCCAGTACACTTTAATCAGGTGGTGCAAAATAGAAACAGAATTGTTAGCCCCCTCATCACTGGAAGTGCTTCTCCTCTGGTTTAGTTTCTACCCTTGATCTGTAAAAGGCCACCCTGTACATTTGATACATACAGGTTGTCATTTTCCATTCCAAGGGTATGCACGCAGATGGACCTCACAAATCACACCAAAATCCCAGCAGAAGATGGGGTTTTAATCACACTTAAAATATGCATATATATATACACACACACACACACACATATATATATATATATATATATATATATATATATATATATATATATATATATACACACACACACACACACACACACACACACACATATATATATATATATACATACATACATACATTTCAACCTCTATTCAGATTATTCAAAAAAGGCAAGTTATCAATGATCACGATGTGACAAATCTAAAGCTCAACATGTAAATGAATCAAACCAACTTTTAAATTATATAAGTTTTGCTTTGCTTTTATAATAGTTTTCACTGACGCCATTTTCCCTCCCATTAAAACACAACTTTTCCCATCTCTCCGTGACTGTTCTGGCGCACAGTTTCCCTATATAGTATATTCAATCGAAGAAAAAATAGTTTTAGCATCAAACAAAGTGGCCTTATCGAGCGCAAGGTTGAGTGAGTACATCACTGAGTGATAGGTCATTCAAAACGTGAACTGAAAATGTCGACAGTATCAGCATGGCAATGTTTACAAACATCCACTTCTCGCTCGGATCCATGACCTAGATCTTGATTCATCTCAGAATCCCACAATCAATTGAACGCAATCAATAAAGCAGACCAAGTGACATACAATAACAACTCAGTATAAGACTTCAAAATACACATCAAGTTTAATTTGTGAGCAATGCACTGATATTCAAAAGCATGTGCTCGTGATGAGCGACATTGCCATAATGTTCATGTGATGGTCAACATGGCAATGACCACGTGGATACCACATTGATGCGATGACACCGCAAGTGGCAGGGAACCTGTCAAATTTTATACAAACACATCTTCGCTCGTGTAAAAAACACAATATAAAACAACGAAATATGAAAAACACACACTTACTTGTGAAACTACCGAGTAATCCTCACGTCTTCTTCTGGTTCCACCTCTTCGCAGTGGCTCCGGCAACAGGTCTTTTCATACGTCACTGTCGTTGCTTTACATGTCATGACACATTACACGTGCGCATAAACGATCTCCAAAATACGCTCGCTCCCACGCTAGTTTGATTATGTCGAAAGTAGACGACAACAGATGCAAAAAATCCATCTATTTTCGATTCTGTCCTTTCTTCAAACAATATACATCAAAGTGAAAGATTTGTGTTATTCGCAAACAGTAAAATCAGTGCATTCCACTTCTTTCCTATAACCCGAACGGTAATAAGATCTAATAACATTGCGCTTGCGCAGCATTATTTATTTACCTACATTATGCTAATGACATTCAAGGCGATGAACAAAACGATGGTCTTTTTGTACAAATGTAGGACCTAAAACCTCCGCATAAGACACAGATGCCACTTATGCCGTCGGACTATTGATTCTTGGTACTAACTATCTTTGAAACGTCTTGATATATTTCCATCGCCGTTCAAAAACAACTGCTGGAACCCGGCAAAATATAAAATACGCATTGCAGAGTAGGACCCGGCAAATGTACCAATCACATATACACATTGTAAAATCTGCACTCGAACCGGCAATATTTCGTTCCATCTCCGAACCCAATTGAACTCTTTCTATTCACCCACTTTAAAGCACTTTACATATTGTGCCAAAACAGCGTACTTGCACAAGACTTGTAAGGGGAAGTGATAACTTGATTACATTTTCTTGTGGACTTTTCAGATCACTGTAACGAATGCTCAATGGATTTTTTCCGTCTGATGCATCTTTGGACGTGTTCAGACTGGTAACTGTCTGGATATGCAAAAACCTACGGAGAGCCTCATTGAGCTGACAAAAGTTCAAAGTTCACAGATTTGACGTCACATTCACGCACGAATACAAGCAAGATACGGAACTTCTTTAAACCAAAAGATCCTGATAATGTGCACAGATCAATAAAGAATATCTACATTTTACATCAGCAATGAGCAGTAATACCAGTGTTACCATTAAGAGCACAAATAAAAGAAAATAAGCAACACCTTTTTAAAATCTGTTTCTTGTTTGCACCAGAATACATAACGTTCGCCGTATGTGCGTCGTTGGCACATTCTTACGGTTAGGCATTTTCAGCTAACAGTTAGGCATTTTCAGCAATTGTGACCAGTGGTGACAGAGTATTTTCTCTTATTAAACCCTTCAGGTATCAGTCTTGTTTATTTTGCCGATATCAAATGTTAAGAATAAAGTCTTGTCACAAATCAGGACTATTAACACTACAGGAATAGTTCCTGGTTTTCAAATATTGAACTTTTTAGGTCTAATATGTACTATGTACATGAGAGGGGGTCTCCTTACGGAGCCCCACCTAAAAACTGTAGGTTGATCGTTAGATCATTTGTTTACTTTACAATATTGCCCCCATCTGAAGATTCCATCATTTGTTATGTGATCAAAGGCTGAAAATTGTAAACACACCAGTGAACTTACCCTTCATGAAGTACAGATTCATCAACTAAATAACGCAGATTGAAGCCAAGGCGCCCTGGAAGTTTGTGAAATATCTGCGTTGAGACACTACGCTGGTGATGACGATGCAGTCCTCCAAGCTGAAACAAAGATGCATTAAGCCTCATTACACTTATCTCTTCAACACATGTTCAAATAACACACACCTCAGGCAACAGTGATACAGTGCTGCCCCTCATATAAGGCCACTCCAAATGCAGCCAAAAAGTGGTCATATAAGAGAGGTGGAGGGTGACGGTATTCTCACCCTCAAGAGAGGATGAGAATATAATGGAAATATCATACTTTCTGCACAAGAATGCTGGCCTTTTAAGAAGGGGACCACTGTATTTCTTTTGGACATCTTTATGGCTATTTAAAAATAGAAATGCTTGATAAATCTCAACACTTTTTCCATGTTCTTCAGAACATGCTGAACATGCTAGTTCACATTTATTGGACAGATGAAGCTTAACTATATCTCAGTTTCCCACATCTTTATTGCTAAAAAGTTTGGATGAATGAGCTTGTAGTTTCACTTTCTTCACTTGGACAATCATTCAAACATGAACACATTTTCCACACAAAATTACCCTATATTCTGGCCACAAACACAAAATAGGCATTAATATAAATTCAATACATGTATATGTATTGAAGATGCAATAACATTGTTATGGCCTGACTTCAAATACTTTTAATGGTTTATAAAATATGGTGATCCCTCAGTATAAGGCTGATGATGGGATCCATAAAGTAGATTACATTCAAGCAAAACTGCCCTATTACAAGGGGGCATTTAACATACAGGTACTTGGCAAAATGCTTTAGTGGGACCAAAGCGACCTTACCAACTGGGAACATGGCACTGCAATTTTTAAAAGTCTTGTATTGGCATAATTTGTATGAAGTTAAATCTTGGTAAATTGAGAATCTGGAAAAATGTACAGCTGAAGAAATTCCACACTATGTATGAAAAAAGCTTGTTCATTTGTATTTCTGCATTGTCCTGCATGTCACAATTATTGGCAGTATGTATGGCAGCTGTAGCATGACTTGCCAAACACTTGTCTTAAGGATGGTTCAACATTTTCAGCATGTCAAGAGACCTACACAGAGTGCTATTTTTCACCTGCTCCCTCCTTTCCCCAGAGAGAGTACTTGTCTGAATTTAACAAAAGGACTGTGACAGTCCTGTGTGCAGCTGACTTGTACATATACCCTTGCAATTATTTAGGATTTGCCCCCCAAAACAATAGAGAAATTGATAAAAAATTGTAAAAATCAATGGAGCTTGCACTAGTAACTTGTTTCTGCATTAGTGGGTGCCTTTTGGCGGTTCCCGGCATTACACAGCGTTTGCCAGCGTGAGACAGCATTTGCTGGCGTTACAAACGATGAGAAACGCCAAAATCCAATTAAGCCTTTTGGGGCTCGGTGTTTGCCACATTTGACACCCTTTCAACGCCGTGAAACACTGACTAACGCCGGCTACCGCTGGCAAACGCTCTGTACTCCTCTTAACTAGCAAACTCAATGGGATACATGTATAATTTGAATTCAGTTGAACTGGGATGAGAAGAATCCATAGAATTTTTTATCTTGTACTTGTACTAATCATTAATATATTTTTATTTTTTATACAATTATACTTCCACAAGAACATATCCACCACATTTTAGCTAAATCTGAGTGACAGTTCTGAGAACAAGTGAAAAATAGCAAAAGCATACAAAAAAATCATAAAAATTAGAAAAAAAAATGCAGCACCACCTGGTGAACAAATTGGGAACTAGGTGTCCCTGGAAGTGTCTATGTACTATATTAAAGCAATTGGGTGAGTGGTTTCAGAGGAGAAGAGTTTTTAAGGTTTGCCCCCAAGAAGAAACAAAAAAATTAATAAAAAATCCAAAAATCAATAAAGTGTGACCATTTGAACAAACTTGGTAGAGATCCACCCAAGGCACATCCCCACCAAGTTTGAAGTAAATCTGGCCAAATTTTTTAAGTTATAACCATTACAAGAAATTCCCATGTTAAACTTTCCTATTAAAACTTTTGTAAAGATTTTTGAAAAAAAAAAAATCATAAAAAAATCCAAAAATCATTGGAACATGACCATTTGAACAAACCTGGTAGAAACTCACCCAAGGTACATTGCCACCAAGTTTGAGGTTAATCTGGATGACAGTTTTGGAGAAGAAGTCAAAAATGTGAATTAGCATTAGAATGCTCATTGACTTCCATAGTAATCAATCGGAAAGCTGCATTGACCGATACGTACCTGAATTTTAAAAATCGTTAAAAATCAGGATACCGCAACATTCCCACATGGTGAACAACTTTGTTTGACCCTTCTACAAGGAACATATCCACCATGTTTCAGCTTAATCTGAGGGACGGTTCTGGAGAAGTTGAAAATAGCTATAACACACAAAAATTCATAAAAAAATTAGAAAAAATTGCAGCGCCACCTGGTGAACAAATTAAGAACTAAGTGTCCCTATGTGATATCAAAGCAATTGGGTGGGCGCTTTCGGAGAAGAAGATTTTTTAAGATAAATTTGCCCAAAAAAGAACAAAAAACTCATAAAAAATCCAAAAATCACTGGACCGTGACCACTTGAACAAACTTGGTAGGGACTCACCCAAGGCAAGTCAGCTGAGCTACAAATTAGAAAAAAAAATTGCAGCACCACCTGATGAACAGGTGAGCGGTTTCAGAGAAGAAGATTTTTTTAAGATTTGCACAAAAAAACAAAAAAAAACAAAAAAAAAGACAAAAAACCCCCCCCAAAAAAATAAAAAAATCACTGTAGCGTAATCATTTGAACAAACTTGGTAGAGACCCACCCGATGTACATTGCCACCAAGTTTGAAGTCAATCTGGCTAACGGTTTGGGAGAAGTGGATTGTTGACGACAGGCAGAGGACCATAAGATTAGCTCAGCTACTGACAAGTCTGTTGAGCTAAAAATTATTACTTTCCAGTTCAGTTGACAATGAAGGAAGCAAAGTGACAACAGCTTGGCTCACTTTCAGTTATTCGAGTGAATTTTTATCAACAATGTTTATTGAGCTCTTTACATGAGTGTTTATAGCAGCAAATGCATAGATTCTGATTACATCAGGTTGTTACAATGTTAAATGTGTACAGCACCAAGTATCCCCTCCACCCCAGCATACCGTACTCTTGTGAAAATGATAATAAGGGTCGGTGTAATATTTACCTCAAGTAATCAAGTTTGCAATTATCACTTGAAAGGAAAGGTATCATTGCACAAAAAATGTGACTGGATGTTAGAAGTGCCCCCCCCCCCCCCCCCCAATAGATTTTAATATTTCTTTATTTCAATTTCATTTTGACTAAATTTCCATGTCTAGGGCTGGCAGGGAAATCTTTGGATTTGGAGATCAGAATGCACCATTTTGATTACTCAATATCAAAATATTCCAGGGGGTAGATGGCCCCAATATCCCCCCCCCCCCCCCCCCTTATACTTTGTGCACTGTATGCATTGCCAGTACAGCAAAACGAAAGTCTGGCAGAAGTAACATTACTTCAGTTTCAGGAGTCTTGTGGTCTGACAATTTCTCAAATTTAAAGTTTCTCCTCGCCAAGTACTTTACTTTTTATGACAAGTGAAGGGGTTGAATTGTGATAGCACTTTTGCGATGAAACTTTGCCTTTGCAATGACATAATATATACTTTATTCACTATTTTGTCATGCAGAAATGTCCGTCAATTTGTGGCATGCTACAGTGGTCATTACTAATCCGTTTGGGCATGCACCGGACTTACAGATGCTTTTCACTGCAACTCTTTACCTACATGTATCCCAGGCCTTGTTATAAATGATCATGAAATAGAATACAACTGAAAACCAGCTGCACATAGGCCTATGATTTCAAATTCAACTGGTTTTGAGGTTTTATTTCCACCATCTTAGTATGCAGCGTATACTGCCAGTATTGCCTATCGGCAACCGCACAAGACGGCCTGCCGCAAACTTCAACCAGTCACTTGTACACCAGTCTAAACTTCCCAAGTGCCACTTTTGTGATCTTCTGTGGCAGCAGTGGTATGGTCAGTGCTGGGCACAGACCCACTCCCAGTTGCACCTGAAAGACGGGCTTTGTCAAAGCCCTCTGTGGCTCCTTCCAGTAAGGCTGAATTTCTCTGTCCTTCTCCCTTCCTAACCCTACATCTCCCCCTCATCCTCAGTAAAGGTCCTCTTTAGAAAAGAAATGGCTAAAACTGAGATCCAGCTCATTGTCTGCATCACCACTGCTCACACTTTCTCTATTGCTATCTGCCATTGATGATTCCATAGACTCCCTTCTGTGACGTCACGACCCAGAGCCTGCTTGATGGCCAAAACGGCACGAACTTGTCAACTCAGGGCCCACCATGGGCAACAAAATTCTTTTGCAAATAAAGTTATTTTCTGTGCGAATATGGAAAATTTTCTTCAAAAAAGTCCAATAACACTCAAAGTCATTCACTTTGAACAAAAAATAAATCTTTTGGCGTTTGGGGCCTTTAATTCTATACTGGTATGCCTCTCATCATCACAATATTTCCTGGGCTCTGAATGAAATGTGAACCAAAGTAGCAGAGTTGAAAGAGTCTTCATACTGAATTGTCAACAGAAAGCCGCCATGAAGCCACATTTGAGGCTGACAAGTACATTATTGATTGTGCTCATATTTCACAAATTATCATGAAAACAACATATGACATACACATAATTCCCTTCATATTGGTATATAATCTAGCATAAGCATTGTCTTTTGTCTGCTACATATCTGACAGTTCTGGGGGTTTTAAATCTTGTGATGCTCTCTGTAACCTACAGTTTTTGTGATTAAATAGATGTGACGGAAATCAAAACTTTCAGGAAACTGATTGCCCACAGCACCAAAACTGTTGACGCTAAAAGAATTAAGTGCCAGCATCAGGTAACATGTACCAGTATTACGGGTATGTCACTCAGTATTTTCAAGATCTGAACATGAAACGCAAGACAGGGCAATGCCTGCACAGACAGTTTCTGTGAGGTGTCGAGGAACTGAGGGCGCTACCCTATTAAAACAGACCCACATGCACTGAATGAGTCCCACCACTGTATTATATGCATTATTTTATGCATTGTAACATGATTTCATCTTGTACACTTGAGTGTTCACAACAAGCAACAGTTTCTGTTCTTTAGCTGAGTGTCATTATATCAACCATTTTCAATTTTCAGATCATGATTAGCGACTCTGTTTCATAGATTTTTTAGTGTGCCTTAACACTGCTCAATGGATAATTTTTAATAGATCTAAGTAAGGTTCCCTTTCAGAAGTACATGTAAAACATAATTGGCATTAATTAAAGTTGCCCCTAAATGTTTACACAACTGAATGATCATATTATGATCAAAATATCTAACCACTAATCTTAAGTAACTTGAAAAGTATGTAACATCTGGAGGTTTTAAGGACGTTTTCCTTCTCTCGTGTCTGCACAGAAGTTCACCCATGAGCCCCCATATAAATTATTTGGGTTCCATGAAGATTTGTTGAAGAGAAAGCGGCAACAGTTATATCATTAAACTCACCCCCCCCCCCACCATTACACACACATTTATATATTTAGATAGATATCCTGAAGTTTGGGGAAGTAATTTTTCAGGTGAACATTCCTTTGGGATGCTTTATGGATGATCCAAATTTTGGGAGTGCCACTTGTACGGAGATAAGACTAATACCTAGCAAACACTGTATTCCAGTGGTCCACATAATACACACAAAAGTGGGTGTAGTAGGAGTAGAACACAAACAGAATCTTCATCCAATTAACCCATACCAGTGCTAGAAATAAGGAAAAATTTTCACTTGTCCGCCAACCAAGTGGAGTCTTATTCTAATTGAACTGTATGTAAATTTTGGACAAGTGCATTGGCAACTTTACTTGTCCGTCACAAGTTTCACTTAGTACGGACAAGCGGATAAGCCCTATTTCTAGCCCTGCATACATGTAAGGAATCACACGACTCGGACAACTTTCTCCCTTGGGAAGCAACACACTGGTGGCTCAATGAATCCTTCCCATGTGGCGACCAATAATCTCAAAAAAACAGCATGGCCTTGTGGGATTAACCAATAATATGGTGGGAGGCTGGACAATAGAAACCTACCAAACTTTTAGGACTCCTGTTGGTCAGACTGAAGGAAAATAAGCACAAGCATGGAGGTATTACCACCATGGTGCAAGACAGTACCAAAGACAACTTGGTTACCATTATTTATTCATGTACCACAAAACCACATTTAAGGCTATCTTCTTACCATGGACCTATTAACGACAAGAAACCCACATTTCTTCACATCACAGGAACCATAATAGTTACCGCCTTCAATAAACACAGTGGGGTGACACTTCGGTGTCCCAGCTGGGCCATAAAACCTGGCTTCCTCAAAACTGCCACTGCTGCTATCAAAACAGTCCAGAACACATCGGCAGGGCCACTGATTGGCTGCTGGACTTAACCGAGCTATTAATACCTGTTTGACAGACTGAAACAGGGTTTACTTGCAGTGTCTAAAGCATTTGAGGAAGTTAACAATTTCTGAACAAAATGTCAGGGGTTTTGTTCATTCAAAAAAAGAAGAAAAAATAATAATAATAATAACAGAATGAAAGTTGCAACACATGAGAAGATTGCTAGATTCAAGTTTCAGTTCCCTTAACTTTGCGTATTTAATCATGGGAGTTGGGACACACAGGCAGCGCCTGTGAATGTCCTGCTGTTCTGCTCTCATGCATGCATCTTTCTGCACTTCAAATAATTTGGGGGGTTTTCCCTTATAAAAAGCATAATCCACTTCATAAAATGAATGAAAAATAAGAATTCAAGTATCAGTTCCTGTAACTTCTTAATAGGTCCATGGCATAAACATGGTTCTTGACCGGTAAAGTGGTACCTCCTGTATGCAACCACTGCTGTGAGCAGCCACATTGCTTTTTGTGGTCACTAGGCTCGGACATAGGAGTCAATTTCTTTGTGAAATTTACCTGTGGTGACAGTTCACCTACTGTATGTGGCCACTTTTTCTTGGCAGACCGGGTGGCCACATACAGCAGGTACCCCTGTATTTTGTACCTGCACAGCGGTAGAGCAGGCCAGTCTTCAAGTTGCCGTGTCTATGGCTATGCTTGCCTTAGCATCCTTGCTTTTACCCATGTCCAAACCTTGCAACATTTTCCAGTAGGATGTGATGTTTCACCTTTTTCTCCCTTAGAAAAGCATCAACATTTATGTGAACATGTCAAATTCACAGCAAGAACCATATTGCATACGGCAAAATTAAGGCAAAATGGCACATTTTATTTTCGATATTCCGAGTCCGCCTATCAATGCCCACCCCAATTTGCTATTGCATCTAACCAACCTGACCTTGAATGTTTAAAAAACGTGTAGCTTTTTGTCCAGTGTATCTGCATATACACTTTATTTGATGATTTTGGTCCTTGACAACGATAATGTGAGCAAAGTAAGCTGAAAAGGGCAAAAATTCATAACTTGGCGTCCAGTTCTCCCATCTTGATTGGACTTTCACTGGGGGAAACTGTTTGAAGAGCTTGACCAAGCAAGGAAACTCACAGATGGGTCCTCTTGAAACCGTTAATATTGCTACTGCACATGCCTGTAACCTGTGACACGATGCATGGGTTCCAGCTTTGCCACCAGGTCAATCTGCTGCGATGTGCGGCGGCCAGCATAGACATCATAAGGCAAGCGGGGCCAATATGTGTATTGTGAGGCTCAATTGAAAAACAATGGCTCATTACCGTGCATTAATTACATTTTAATTATACGATATTCGATAAGGGGAATCTGTCAGTTTGGGTTCTTTCTCGTTTATAAGTCCATGTTCTTACACATTCCACTTATCCGTCTTGGGTAATAATATGCAGTTGCAGTGTAACAGAATCAGTTCTGACCAGGCTGTCTTTGTGTTTGTTGACACTCAGACTAACAAACAAGAACGTCATGAATAAGAATACCCAAATCAGAACCAAAAAGCAAATCTGTTACTGTCAGCTCTTCTGTTCTGTCTCTGCCCTGTTAAAGATCACTTGGGGCCAAAGAATTAACCTGGAACCATTTGTCGAGTTTTTTTCAATACTGAATCGGTTACACATGCATGCAATACCAAATATATAAATGACTAATAATTCATCTAAATATTGAATATTTCGATATTTTTTTCAAACCATGCGATGTTCAGTTTCTTTCAGACAGTTGGTGTTTGACACCTGCACCGGGGTGTTGGGACTGTCACAGTGGCACTGGCAGATTCGGAAGCCATTGAAAACACCTGGATTGTTTCACCGTTTTCAGGCTGACCCTCAAAAGTAGCACCCAGTTTTCTGGTTCTGCACACTCACCTCTCGATATTGAAGTCTTGAGAGGGGATTATTTGGCAATTTTGTGGCTATCCGACCCGTGTATAAAGGCTTTGTTTTCAAACATCGAGGAGTCCCGCCACCTCTATCCGCCATGCTGCATCTTCCAAATACTGGAAAGCGCCATCTAGTGGCAGATATGAAAATTATCCCGTAAAGTGCCCAACTATCAGGTTGCGCCATCTGACGTTTGACTTTCTTTCTTTCTTTCTTTCTTTCTTTCTTTCTTTCTTTCTTTCTTTCTTTCTTTCTTTCTTTCTTTCTTTCTTTCTTTAAGCCAAATTTGTCCGGAGCTTTTCTCTGACACCGTGCAAGCTACACTGTTTCAACTTGGCATGGTAATACACCTAGTAGGGAAGTTGTCTCTCTGATTTGGAATAGTCATGATGTTCAAAATCATGCTAATTAGGGGCAATTAAAATGTTAAAAGCTCCATATCTTCAAATCTATTATAGATAAATACAAAATTCAAAGTTCAGCATATAGGTTTGTGACATCTGCCAATCCAATGGACAGTAAATAAAACAAAAGTTGTAAAATTTTAAATAATGCTAATTAAGAATTTAAGGCACTTTGAAAATTTAAATCTTGAATATCTCCAAAACTATAATAGATAGAGATGCCATTCCAAATTCAATATATATAGGTTTGTCACAGAGGTGCATTAGATAATTACCTAAGATTTTAATCTTGAATATCTTCAAAAATATTATAGATAGAGATGCGATTTTAACTTCCGCATATAGGTTTCTGCTACAGGCGCATCCAATGAACCATGAACCAAAATTGCAGGATTTGAATTTATGCAAATTAGGTGAATACACAAAATTTAAATCTTGAATTTTCTCCAGGCACCCAGACTGATTTGCTAACAAGCAAATCAGATTTTCCAGTTTGATTTTAAGTTTATTGTCTATAGTGGGATTACAACCATATAATGATATTAGGATTAACTGGGACTACCACTCCTGGAGTGGTGGTCCGAGAGATAATGAGCCAAAGATATGATTATATGCGAAAACATGAAATAAACACATAAGCCTGATAAATTCAACATACAATAATAGATCGATAATATTTTATTCATAGATACATGGTGCACATAAAATTGTATACATCATGTATATCAAAATACTATTAAAAAGCGTAAAATTAGCACAATATGTATATAAATTGACACCAGCAGGTATGATTTGCCACATTTGAACCATGAAACTTGAGCACTAAGATCCAGAGGTCTAGCCTATTTCCGTAGCATAGGCGGATCACTCAGAGAGGTATGGAATTCAAGGCACTAAAAAAATTCAAACATTATAAATTTGATATTAGGAGTACCTAAAATGATTTTGGAAATGGAACCTAACACCGTGAATTCCTGTTATTTTTAGTGTCAAGTGTGGAGGTACAAATAAACAAAATCTTTAATAGAATAAAACTATTCAATAGAATATAAATCTAAATGTTGCATTGATGGTATGGCAGACGAATAAGTTACGATAAGATATATAAATGATTTGAATGAAAACGTTAATACATGTATAAAAAGGAAAAAGCTATTTTAGTTGGTAGTGTGGGTATCAGATTCATGAAAACAGAGGAGGATCTTATGGTGCCTTAGCCAAAGGTACAGGGGGGTGGATCCAGACTCTCTAAAAGGGAGGTGCGAGTGCCGAAAGCAAAGAAGCTCATAGCGGGGAATTCGGGGGATCCATGGGGCTTCCCCCGAAAATGTTTGAGAAATAATTACTCTCACACGCGTTTTCATTGCATTTGAGACTCTATTTTTACATGGACAATTTGATATTTGAGACCAACAAACTTCACTAAATTGGGCTGTCCCGTCAGCTTTCATATTTCATTTCAGGGTATGGCATACGGGTTAGCCGAGTCCCAAACATTTTACAGGATGGCAGAGCCAGTGCTTCAAAATTTCTACTGGCCTAGTTTGCCCCCATGTACTCTTTCCGGTGAGCACGTTTAATGTGACTGCGACAACATAATGACTGCAATTATTTTGTTCAAGTTGGTTCATCACACATTTTTGTGCGTTCACAATATTCGAATCTATGCAGTGCGAGTCTAAATTTTGGCCAGCTCTGCATGTTTCTTAAAGTTGAGATGCCAGTGGATACAAATATCATGTATAAGACTGAAAAGAAGTTTATTGTATCCGTATAATTCCTTGTACTGCCTCTAGCATTAAATTGTGTATTGAAAGCCAAACCATATAGACTGCAGCAGATACAACCAAACCTGAAAGAAACTACAAAAGTCCAATAATTTTATTAACTATACTCCCAGTTAGACTTCTGAAAGTCAAAATTCGAGTTCCTCAGTAACTTAAGGTATCAAGATACAAATGATTAGGCCTACATCTACGTTTTTGCTGCTTTTTAAATGTTGGTGTAACTTGATGAAAGTATACAGTGTTCAAGTTGCATAGACTCGATCTATCAATCGGTGCATATCACATCAACGAAATATTGTGCTAACTGAATAAATATGCCAACATAAAAGACATAGATATAGCAGGAAAAGTATTTCAAATTTATACATTTCTCAGTAAAATTCAGTCTGAAGTTCTAAAAATGATGTTCTTTTGTTCCAAAACACCATGAACCTAAAAGTGTCCTCCAAATTGTCCCCGTTAGGCCCATATTGGGATATAAGTCTTCAATTTTGAAAATTAAAGTTTTGGATATGCAAGTTAGCAAATTTTAACTTTGTAGTCTCACAGTTTTACACCTGACACAGAGAAGAACAAACTGAGGGACGATGTTGCGTTTCATGGTATTTTGAAGACATGGACCTTGTTTTCCATGTCTTTTCACAGGGTGCTATTCTTAAATACACAAAATAAAAAAGAAAGAAAGAAAGCCACTTCAAAGCACTTCCCTATGTTGTGCTATATTTAACAACTAGCGCAATAGTTCTTGGACATGTGCCTCAACTGATAGATTAAGACTAGACAATTCAAAAAAATGTACTTGCATAAACTACAAAGAAAAGATGAAGAGAAAGACAGCTCTGAAGTTGAGGCGAAATGACTGGTATCCTGTATTATAATCATGCGCGACTGAATTTTCGATCTGACAAATCTGTCGCTGGTTTCAAAATAAAGTGGACAAACGTCGTAACCATAATGGCAACATTAATAGCATGATTTACAATATTGCTTAGACCAAGCCTTTGATGTAATATATAATTTTAATACCAAAAGCACACATGATGCATATTGAAATGTAACGATTACACATGAAAGTATGAACAGTTTCAAGATCATACATGTTTAGATATACCTTCAGACGGTAAATTTAACTTGAAAGCGGCGGTAATAGGTCAAGCTGTTTGATTTTATCTTCCAATGTTATATTTTATTTTATTATCCATTTTTTTTTTACATCGCAGAGGAGGTTCGATCGAACCCTCCGACCCGCACCCCAACCCCCACCCCGATCCGCCGCTGTTAAGATTTCTCCAAGAATAATGACAAAATCCTTCTTATCAAATCCGAGATTGCAGAGAAGAAAACGAGAAACAAATACTACTAACAGAGATGCGAAAGGGGGTGAGAATATGGATGACTTTAGTGTTGTTCAGAAAACACTTGCATTCATTGATGTACATATTACCAGGGAACAAGTTACCGTCACAAAACTTGGTTCCCAACCAAATGACAGACCAACTGTTGAATCAATCAGCGAGAGAACAGGTCAAAATGAAGAGATGGAAAGTGCAAATCCTTACCTCTGGTAACATCACACCTGATCATGGTAATGACAAGAATGTCATTTACGTCTAGGGTTAGGCTCCAGGATGAGGAAGATCAAAAGAATGCAATCAAATGCTCCTAAAATTAGAAGAGCTACAGCTGACCTCTCTGACCCCAAGAAAATACTTGTTCCTGCTGTGACAAAGCTGGAAAGAGAACTAGATAAAGCTCTGATAAGGAAAAAAAATTCAGGAGACAAAGAATGCCAACCCCAGCGACAAATATGTCATAAACAACGACAAAATAACCTATGTAAATCCACAGTAAATAATGAGGAAAGTTCCCAGTACTCTATATACAAAAGCATCACCATAAAGAAAAATAAAAATGTTGTCCCACTCAAACTATGTTTTTAATGTTCTATGTTTCAATATGTAGCGTTTGAAATCAAAGTTTGCCCATTTTACTTCTTTTATGTCAACACATGAACCAGATAATTGTCATCGAAACTTGGTTTGACATACAGTACTCTGAATTTACACCAGAGGGATACATCAGTTTTAGAAAAGATAGGAACATCGATTTTTGTTCATGGTGCGTGTAAAGTCAGTGGTAGTTGAGGAGTCCCAATACTTGTTAAAGATATTTTACATCCAGTCAAATACACTGACACTGATTTTAGATGCTGAGATACAAATGGGTTAGTACAAATCTTCATCCAGGAATAAGTTGGGTCATGGGAGGTCCCTATCGCCCTGGAGTAGACTAGCAGCAATCGATTGTGAAAATCTGTATCTGCGTTGTATTTTATTGGGTGATTTCAATTTCTGAAACATTGACAGGGCAAATTTGATAGGCACCCGGGAATTAGAAAAAATACTTTATCGATATCATTCACGGCTATTTGTTAAACAAAGTAGTAACTGAGCCAACAAGGCTTCATAATATTCTTGATCTTGCTTTTGTGTGAGATACTAACACCGTCTTGGATTGTTCAGTTGTGGAAAGTTTTTCTAAGAGTGATTATGACATGTGTGGCTAACAGTAAATTGCCCAGTCCTTAGAATCTCTTATCGACCACGTAAGATCTACTTATAATCCCAGGGAAACTGCACTGCCCTTGATCAAAAGTTATTAGAATGTAATTGAAGCAAAAAACTCTCCCACAGGAACATAACTGGAACTTTTTACTCAAAACATATGAAAGTTCGCTTGACAAATTTGTTCGTAGGAAATAAATTAAGCCAGGACAGCAACACTCACTGGACAAGGTACACTTCTGTGAAGAGGGCAAGAAAACGTGAGTAAAAACAATTTGTTAAGTGTAGAGTGTCTGGATTATATGCTGATAAAATAATATAGGCCTACAATGAAAGTGTTGATCTCTTGGATTCAGTTGTACTCAAAGCAAAAGGCCATTACGAAGATAAGTTCGTCAGCAAAACAAAAGAAAATTCTAAAGATTTTTGGAACTACACTAGACATTTTTCTAGTTCAGGGTCCACAGTAGATATACTTCAAGATAGTCCAAATAAAATAACAAATGACTTCGACAAAGCAAAATTACTGAACACCTTTTATACATCTGTTATGACTGAAGAACCGGATGTGATAATACCTTCACTCAAAAATATTTGTCAGAAGTTCATAAAACCAGAGGTCACAGTATGTATCCAGGAAGAAGTTCACTCAGGATTTGCTTGCAGTTGACGAAACTATTTTACAATATACACACCAGTGACCTGTAAGTGCTCCTGAAATGTTAGTTACAGTGTTCATTGTTTGAATTTGATAAAGTGTACTGATACATGCTTCAAAGCAAGATAGAACCGCGATATCCTTAGTTTTCTAGAGGCTTTGACCGTCGACAGTTCACACGTCAATGACGGTGCTTTTGCATAGGATTGGAATCCTGAGTGAACTTCTTCGTGGATACATACTGTGACCAAGCTTTATGAACTTCTGTCAAATTTTAGGAACCTCTAAGGGGTTTTTAATCGTGTAATATCTATTTTGGTAAAAAATTATCTGTTCGATGTTTTTTAAAATTATCAGTTCAATATGAAATTACAGGTGTTAAATTATTTGTTGAATGTTACAATTTGAAATGTTAAATAACAGATCGAAACAAGCTCGTCGATAGATATATCTTTCATTTGACAGGATGACATACAACTTACCTGGCGGCCATGGTCACCGGTTTACATCAAGAAAGGTCGGTGCGACAAAAGGAAAAAGAGATCAACGACGCACATGTGCACAAGGCAAGCGCTATTTCTTTATTTTATTATTTGGAACACGGTCTTGTATTGTTATTTTGCGCTTGAATTTACTTTTTTGTGGAGAACGTAGGGAAAAAAGCCAAATTTCTGTCGTGATTGCAGATTTGCTGATTACCGGGAGCAGATGATTATCACTGAGCTTTTTTTTTTTTTTTTTTTTTTTAATCTAAAACTTTTATTCATCATCAATTACATCACATACAATGTATACAATTGGTACAGGTTGATTCCTCCTTTTGTGGTTTTTCACATATAGCTCTTTTCCACAAAATTAATTTCATTTTTAATTTTTTCCAACAAACATGTGATACTCTCTCTATAATTCCTAAATATGTATTCATTTCTTCTTTTCCAAATAAACCATTTTGCTATATAAATAATGCACATTGCAATATTTTTTTCTTTTTGGCTAAAGCTCTTGTTAGATGTGTTAGCAAACTGAATTAGAACATCTTGTTCCCTAATTGTTACTTCTCTATTATGTATAAACCTTTCTTTTAACAACTCTTCCATTCTTTCCCAAATATTTTCTAAATGTCCACATGACCAAAATAAATGTATTTGATTTTCAGTTTCTACTTTACATACTGGGCATTTGCCATCTCCTTTTTTCATCATCCGTAGTCTCTTATTTGTATTTATTCTTCCATACAAACATTTCCAGTTAAACTCTACAATTTTCTTTGGAATTTTACATTTCCACAAATTTGTATAAATAATTTCCCAATTTATATCACAATTATATTTATCATTCCAATATTGTTCACTTGATATGTTTGCATTGTTTTCATTGAAGATATTATAACACTTTTTGGAGTTGAACTCCATTTTTTCTTCTACGTTAACATTGTTCTTCATATTTTGCGGTATACTGTTTCTAATTGTCAACCATTCAATAATCCAATTATGCTTCTCACTTAATTGTTGTAATATCTGTTCTTCTGGAATCCATCTATTCTGTTTCCAAACATCAGATTATCACTGAGCTTACCAATTATCCTTCCCTCTTTTACCATCCTGGCAGCAGCAAATCGGCACAGAACCAACTGTCCCTATGAGAAGAACATGTACTGACAGTTCATATTTTACAAAACTTTAATCACTACATTTTGTTTGTTTGTGTGTGGGGTGGTTTTTTTTTTTTTTTTTTTTTTTGATTATTTTTTTTCGACTCAAGGTAGAGATCCAGTGAAGATGAATTGGTGTCATTGAGTCTTTCTTTCTTTCTTTCTTTCTTTCTTTCTTTCTTTCTTATTTGTTAAGTCTGTATGCAAACACCAACCTTTGCTTTACTTCAAACACTTTATTTGTTTATTTGTTTGCTCATTTATCCATCCATCCGTCCGTCCGTCCATCCATCCATCCATCCATCCATCCATCCATCCATCCATCTATCTATCTATCTATCTATCTATCTATCTATCTATCTATCTATCTATCTATCTATCTATCTATCTATCTATCTATCTATCTATGGTTCCCAAAAGTACCAAACGTGGCATGGTGATTCACCTAGTGGTGAAATGAAGAACCTGGTTTGGAATAGTCATCGTGTTGAAAATTACGTAAATTGGAGTCATTTGATATTTTAAATGTTTATCCTTTTAAAACTAAAACTATTAATGGTTCAGGTATCATTCCAACTTCAGTTCATAGATTTGTGCTTAGCCACGTCCAATAAACAACAACCTAAAGTTGTAGAATTTTGATTCATGCTAATTAGGGACACTTGAAAAGTTTTTAATGTTGAATATCTTCAAACCTATTAAAGGTAGATGTACCATTTCAACTTTAATTCATTGCTTTGCCATACGTGCATCCAATGGGCCACAAAGAAAAGTAGTTAAATTATAATTTATGCTAATTAGGGACCCTTGAAAAGTTCTGATGTTGAATTTTTTCGACACTATTCAAGGTAGAGGTACCATTTCAATTTTAATTCATCGGATTGTGATATAGGTGCATCCAATGGACAACAAGCAAAAGTTGTAGAATTTTAATTTATGCTAATCTGGGGCACTTGAAAAGTTTAAATGCTGAAAATCTTCGAAACTATTATAGGTAAAGGTGGCTTGCCAACTTCTATTCATAGGTTCGTGTTGTAGTCTCATTCAACGGACGACAGGCAATCGTTGTAGAATTTTGATTTATGCTAAGTAGGAGCACTAGAAAAAGTTTAAATATTGAATATCTTCAAAACTATTAAAGGGAGAGGTACCATTCACACTTTAATAAACTTCTGCTATATGCTCACCCAATTGACCACAACCAAAAGTTGCAGAATTCTAATTTATGCAAATGAGGAAAATACACAAAATTTAAAATTTTGAACAACTTGAAACTATTACAGACAGAGGTGCCCTTCCAACTTTAATTGATAGATTGGCGACAAAGCCCCATACAATGAAATATGGCACAAACTTGTAGCATTCAAATTCGAGTAAATCAGGCAACTCAACTTCAAACTTGTTTATTCATTTGTTTGTTTGTTTATTTATTTATTTATTTATGTGTAAATTTTGTCCTCATTTTTTCTCGGACACTATTGTTTCAAAAATTACCAAACTAAGCATGGTGATTGACCTGGTAGTGAAATGAAGAACCTGGTTTGGAATAGCTACGATATTAAGATTATGCAAATTAGGGTCATTTGAAATTTTAAATGTTTAATATCTTTAAAACCATTGACAGTAGAGGTACCATTCCAACTTTAATTCATAGATTTGTGCTTTATTTCTATCCCAAATAACTTAAAAACTATTAGAGATACAGGTTCCATTCCCATTTTAATCGATAGGTTGGTAACCTAGCTTCATCCATTGAAACTGTTTATATGAACAAAAGTTGTAGCATTCAAATTTATACAAATTAGGCAAAATTCACATGATTTAAATCTTGAAAATTCAACTTCAAAATTGTAACAGATAGAGGCGCCATTCTAACTTCAATTGATAGGTTTGTGAGACAGCTGCTTCAATTAACCATGAGTTAAAGTTGTAGAAATTTGATTTTTGCCAATTACTTAAATACACAAAATTTCAATCTTGAATAACTTTGAACTATTACCGATAGAAGTCACATTCAAACTTAAATTTACAGCGAGTAAAAACGAGTTCTTATGGTAACGTACGTACATGAACTATGTTCCTAACATGGGGAGTGCCCAGTGATGATTACAAATCACGGTCGACTTCTCGCGCCCTAGATTCTCGGCCGTGGGAGGCGGGGTGGGTGGGGAGGGTGGGCAACATTTCTGTAACAAAACAAGTGCCGTCGGCTGTGCCCAGGTTACATCTGGGCACAGCCGGCGCCTAAAGGAGGTAATGTGTAAACTAAACTATATATGTGGTTCTGGTATCCTGACCAAACCTACTGAAAAGACCAGGCCCTTAAAAATTTTATGACACATAAAAAAGTTGCAAGGCGCCCTTCCCTAATAAAAATGATCGACCCTAAAAGCTTTATTTGTGTAGTTATTCTGCAGTAAAGTGAAATCAAACACAGAATTTTATTTTAACTTAGTCTGGAGGGCTAACTTGGGCCGGGGAAACAGCATAGCCACATGGCAACAGTTGTTCGGTGATTGATATTGTAATAGTTTGATAGATTCCAGGTGTCAATTCTCCGAGTTACGAGGGCAGACAGTTGGTAAAGTATTTTTAAAATATGACTTATTATCTTAACTTAAACCTGCTTGCTTGGTTGTGTCTGCAGCAGGTATCATTTTTAGTTACAGATGCAAATGTGACAGATACCCTGGCAAATCATGCACATATTGGCGAGCGCCACTTTGAACAATGCGCAATGCAATGTGGGAGAAAGAGGCCCAATAAATAATATACAACATTAAACAGCTTATATCATGTCATTATTGATGCTCTGATATATTTTTGGTTTCCTATATTACTGTTACCCCCCCCCCCCCCGATCAATTGTTCGATTATCATCCTCATCTACAAACAACTGGGTGCAGAATCCACCAGTTTCAAAATAGCATCCAAGTCTCTGTGTGTTAGTCCCGATTGGACTGAAGAAGTAGATATATGTAATGTACAACATGTATACTTTTCCAGTGTGAGCATTACCTAAAAATGTAAATACAATAGCCTGAAGTTACCAGTTGTGGCAGGCAGTGTGCCCCAGAATAGGAATATTATATCAGACAGTGAAGTCGCCCCGAGGCTATGAATTAAGTAGCAGCACTGGGTACAGGAGCCAAGAGCCCCCACTGAGTCAAAGATGGAGCTTCGTGGAGAAGGTTGCCCAGATAGTGGATACAAGTCCAAAAGTACAGGCGGGTTTTTATAGGATTGTTGATAGTACACTGTAATATATTGTCAGTCATGAAACTGAGTCACGCATGCACATAGAGTTGGTCTTGAACAAAGTGAGGAAACAATTTTTAATTTTATTAACTAGGAGCTAGATGTCTCACTATTGGGAGAAAAGATAGAGCTTGCACGTGGACTTAGTATAAAAACAACGCAGGTGAAGGTGTAGCCCAAAGGGACCTCCCCACGCTCTGTTGGCTTCGGGTTACCCCTAAGCCAACAGAGCGTGGGGAGGTCCCTTGGGGCTAGTGAAGGTGAAGGATTCAGCACCAAAAGGCGCAGCGGCATGACAACATGGCGACAACCAAGAGTTGTCTACAGGTGCGAAGAACGGCCCCTCGTGAAACCTTCCCCAGGTCATATCGGTCCCAAGTCCAAATGTCTCCCAGGCAACCCATCCCCTGGTCAAAGTGGCTCCCAGTCAAAGCGGCCTCCAGTCAAACCGCACTCTCTCCACCCCACTCCCCCCCCCCACCCCCGTCAAATCATCCTCGATCAAGTCAGAGCGTATTAGCGGCCCTCGGTTAAAGCAGCCCCCGCAGGTCAAAGCAGCGACAAGAAAGTACTCGAATAAATGATGAGAGAGCCAGAAGGATTTGTAGTAGAGAGAGAGCGACAATAAACTGCTCGAAAAAATGAGAGAGCAAGAAGGATATGTAATCGGTAGAGCGACAATAAACTGCTGGAATAAATAATGAGAGGGAGCAGGATATGTAATAGGGTGAGCGTTTCCACGGAAGGCCGTACGATGAACGTTACAGGGTAGGACTGCCAGCCGACTATTAACAATAAAGGGAAAAAAATCTGACTGAAAACTTTAATTGTATTTCAGCGGAATATTATGGCAACACAAGAGCCAGGATTTAACCTTCGTGACCATACATGCCAAAAATTTAATGGTCTTGTTTTTTTGTTTTTGTTTTTATTATTATGATCGAAGCCCACAGGTGCAAAATGACAGTCATCAACGAGCGAGAACATCTCAAAGCAAGGGCATCAAAGAGGTTTGATCTAATTGTTTCAAGTGACAACTCAAAATGAAAAGTCGGTTTTGGACTTATCAGGAAATATAATCAAATGAATATATTGAAAATAAATAAATAAATGTTTATATATTTATACAATATATAAATTGCACCTTCATCATGTCTATTATTTGGTTGGCTTTATCTCCTCTCTCTGGATATAAACCGCTGAGGTCTTGAAAATGTCTTCGTTCAAAATCACTCCAAAGATTGCAAGATTATGTCACCAAATCAGTTTGAATAAATTATTATTATTGTTATTATTATTATTATTATTATTATTATTATTATTATTATTATTATTATTGTTATTGTTATTGTTATTGTTTTGTTATTATTATTATTATTATTATTATTATTATTATTATTATTATTATTATTATTATTATTATTATTATTATTATTATTATTAAAACCACCACTTATATAAAAACACGCCGGTACTTTCGGACCTGCATCCATTATCGGGGCAACCTTGTCCGGTAAGTTCTGTCTTTCACTCAACATGGGGGTTTGGCAGGTCCGACTGGTGGTGCGACTTAATTCATAGCCTGGGGGGTGACTTCAGTGTCTGATACAAAATCCCAATTCTGGGGCCCACCGCTGTCTACAACTGCTATTTATACGGCGTTTTATTTTCCAGGTAATTCTCACTCTGGAAAAGTCCCATTATATATTGTACATTACATTCATTCGACAAATTAACCTTCCCTTAACACTAATCACACATATATTTTGGATACTACCACTTCAAAATATCAAATCGGGGCTGCCATTTTGAAATACGTATATTCCACACCCAACGGTTTGTAATAAATGAGGATAGCACTAGGATTATCGGGGTGAGGGGGGTATAATATATGCAACCAAAAGTATATATTTTTCATGTTTCAGAGCATCAGTAAAGATATAAGTATTGTGGCCGCAATTCACTTTAATATCCAGATCAAATGGATTTTTGTGTGACTGTCCTGTTCAAAATGGCACTCACCACGTGCTGGGTGAAGATCTATCGTGTAACATTTGCATTTGTAGCTAATGATGATTACTGCTTGAGACACAACCGAGCAGGCAGATTAAAGTTAATATATTATTATTATTATTATTATTATTATTATTATTATTATTATTATTATTATTATTATTATTATTATTATTGTTGTTGTTGTTGTTGTTGTTGTTGTTATTATTATTACCACCACTTATATAAAAACACGCCAGTACTTTCAGACCTGTATCCATTATTGGGCAACCTTGTCTGGTAAGTTCCATCTTTCACTCAACTTAAGATCATAGCCCCCGGGCTATGAAAACATGTTTTGAAAGTATTTGAATGACCGTTTGCCCTGGTAACATCCAAGCGGGCAGATTAAAGTTAAGATAGCAAAATATTATAACAATTGCGAACAACTATGGCTATTGCCTTTGCTGCTTCACCGAACAACCATGGCTATGCCTTATTGAACTTTGTGTTGCTATGCTGTTTCCTGGGCCCAAGTTAACCGTCCAGACAAGTTGAAATAAAATGTTTGTATTTGTGATGTTTATTTTATAGGTTACCATCACACTTGTAAAGTTTTTTTATTCTGCCGAAACCCATTTTCAGCCTCAGAAGCATGTTTGCCAGGCCCAGGTTCCAGCGAGGTTTCAACAATGCTAGTTCATGTATGTTATCATTTATCACACTTTATCGACAACGTTTTTTGAATAGACATGAATTATTGACGTAATTTCCTTAATGCCAAGTAAGTTGGAGACTTTGGTGTAAAAAAAAAAACTGTGAGAATTTTCCGGGATGCATAGAAAATTTCGTTATATGCAATGGCGCACCCCATGGCTAAAATCTCCGTCACAAGAGGTTGGTCATGATTTGTTATCAACATTGTGCATTCTCCACCATGGTAGGAACACAGTTCATGTACGTACATAACCATTAGCCTATTAAGAGCTCACTTGCCGTCGCTAATACGTAAACGGCCAGCACCATAAAAAGTGAAGGCAGCTTTAATCCTTGTGGTCTTGTGCCTCATTATTCTATTGAGCGCCACCTGACGGCCAGTCAAAATGTGGTAACTACTTTTGCGTTTGGAACTCTGAAGTTCATGCAGTCCATGGTACCCGTAATGTGTACACTGACACAATGTCATTCAAACCTGGAGTTTGAACTGTGTAGAATTTAACATACCAAACCAACTGTATGTGTATGTGTGACTCCGTTTCATGACTGAGAATAAATTACCGTGCATTATCGACAAGGTGACATTGTTATTTCGTTATACAAAATGGCGCTCCCCATGGCGGAAATCTCAGGCGCGAGAAGTCGACCATGATTTAATATGCTGCAGGCATAGCCTGAGGAGGACCTGGTTAATGATGACTGAAGACATTTATTAAGGTATCACACAACATGCGCAACAAATGTTACATTGTGCAATGTTTATTTAGGTTACCTCCACACCTGTAAAGTTTTTCTATTCCGCAGAAACCCATTTCCAGCCCCAGAGGCGTGTTTGCCATGCAGGCCCACGTTCCATCGAGGTGTCGACGATGCGAGTTGGTGAATCATGATCAATATCACACTTTATCAACAACCTTTTCTAAACAGTTATGAGTCATTTACATAATTTCTATAAAGACCGGTAAGTTTAAGACTTTAGTGTAAATAAAACTGCGGACATTACCCGGGTTGCATAAAAAAGGCAATGACTGCACCCATGTGCGCTTACGCAGTAGGGGGTGACAAAGAAAGTAAACTTCGTTGACTAGATACTGAGTAGTCTTCTGATTGGATAATTTACCGCTCTGTTATGTCCTGTAGTCACGTGTTCATGGTAAGAGCTCACTGACACTCGCTATAATCATCACTATGCACTGTCTATGGTAGGGAAATAGCCAGTTTATGTACCCGGTACTTTTGTAACCATAAGAGCTCGCTTGCACTCGCTAATTTGTAGTAGGCATAGCCTAAGATGCGAGGGTCAGCATTAGAAAGTATCAATAATGACGTTGGTTGATGAGGCAATAGCACCTCGTCGCCAGGTCCCTCTAACGGCCATCTACTAAACCAGTCTAGAGAGGGAGGGGGGGGGGCTAGTACCTTAATACGCAGTATGCATATTAATTTCCCGCCACAAACCACGGGTTTGACGCCGGGCGATCACTGGGGACGTGCGGGTCACACCACTGTCACAGACAGGCCATCCGCTCATTTCACACAAAATTAGCATTATTTGAGAAATTTAAGTTCACAAGTACCAAACTCGTTTTCTTCTAGTACTTCCCGAACCATAATAATTTCCACATGCCTTTCATAAGTATTCTGTATTTCCAAAATATTTGTAATATCCCGCTTGTCCCCCACAGGTACCGACCCGTATCTCGCCATATCTCACCAAGCGGGACTAGGCAATCAGGTATGCATGCACTTGCGACGGGAACTAATATGCATATCTCCTATATTGAGCAGCTGAACGAGCCCATCTATCATATATATAGCTTTGCTTTTTGTTAGACACTGTTCCACAAACGTAAGTATACTCTGCCCAAGATCTCTATATCCCCTTTGAAATATATAGTGCTGCAACCTGTGGCACATATGTAGTAGGTGTGGACAGTGATTGTTGGAATCTAGCACAACAACACCAGATGTGAGCAGGCATCGGCGTTTTGGGAACACTGAAGGATATATAGTTTGAGTTGCGACCTGGTGACTGCACTGTCTACGGTCATTAATTATTAAAGTAATAAGCAACGTGCACAACAAATGCTACATAGGCCTACTTTGAGATGTTTATTTAGGCTACACTCACAGCTGTTAAGTTTTTCTATTCCGCGGAAACCCATGTCCACATCCAGATGCGTGTTTGCCAGGCCCAGGTTCCAGCGAGGTTTCAACAATGCGAGTTCATTCATTTATCACATTTTATCGATAACATGTTCTGAACAGACATGAACTATTGGCATAATTTCCATAAAGCCCGGTAAGTTTAAGACTTTGGTGTAAATAAACCTGTGTAAATTTTCGGGGATGCATAGAAAAGGCTATGGCGCCGCCCATTTGCGCGTGTACAGTAGAGTAGGGGGTGATGGAGAAAATATAATCCATAGGGATTACGTGGATATCGAATAGTCTTCTGATTGGATGATTAAACCTTTGGTTCTGTCATGTATTCACATGTACACGTGTGTTAATGGTAAGAGCTCGCTGACGCTCGCTATGAGATAGCAAACAATTTTAAAATTTTCACGTTACATCGGAACATCATTTATACGGTACAGCAAACTTGACTCCAGAAAAGAGTACAGCCAGCGGTAGACACGTCAAACTAAAATTTTATGCGCAAAATTTTCAAGGAAAGGAATATATCATTGGTTGAAGATTGGGGATTGCTGGCCATTCTATAGCTTTGCATAACAAAGTGCCATTTCAGTTTCGATAATCTATTTGTTTACCTCTGAAACTTGAGAACTGTCATTTGCATTTTGTTAAAATTTGCATTATTTTGATGTATAAATAATGCTCTCAAAGTTATTCAAGCAAATCATTGCTTTCGATAAAATTTGTGCCCAAGAATATATTTTGGCAAAATCGTTTGATGTTCGAAATTTCTATTAATATGTAGTAGGCAAACATCAATTTTGAGCTGGCAACATGGCGTTTTGGGTCCCCTAAGGGATATGGTGTGCGTTGCAATCTGGAAGGCCTTCAGAAGCGACCTGGTGACTGCACGGTCTGCATACATTAATTGATTAAGTAAGACGCAACATGCGCAACACGTTACATACTTTGCGAGTTTTATCAGGTTACCCTCGCACCTGTAAAGTTTTTATTCCGCAGAAACACATTTCTAGCCCTAGAAGCATGTCTGCCAGGCCCAGGTTCCAGCAAGTTTCAAACAATGCGAATTCGTGAATCGTTATCATTTATCACACTTTATTGACATTTTCTGAATGGACATGAATCACTGACATAATTTCCATAATGCCCGGTAAGTTTGAGACTTTGGTGTAAATAAACCTGTAGAAATTCCCCGGGATGCACAAAAAGGCAATAGCATCGTCCGTGCACGCATGCATACACAGTAGGGGTGACAAAGAACACCAAAATCCATAGACTGGATACTGTGTAGTCTTCTGTAGGAATAACAATGGGGAGATTAGATGATTAAACGTTCGGCTATGTCATTCACATGTACACGTGTGTTACTGGTAAGAAATCGATAACGCTCGCTATACACTTGGGAATACATGTATGCCATATAATTTTTGTTGGGAACTTATGTGTAATATATAGCAGAGTCTATGGGGGAACTGAAAAAGATCTATAGATAACTTGTGAAAATGTGCATGAACTCTTTTCAGTAGGCTTCATTGTGGCACATTTTCTACAAAAAGTACATTAATCACTTCCCAGCTAGCATTAAAGGTTGGCCTAATATTGGCACAATGTTGGCATGGATGGCCCAGCATTGGGCCAATGTTGGGCCAGCTTTTATAGTTAACTGGGTTATGAGGGTTTGTTGTCGTTATGATTGTTTTTCATGCATCGTCTCGATGTCCACAGATACAAATGGATAAAACAATTTGAATTTCTCCATTTGAAACTTTGCATCACGTGCTCAATATCTTAAGCAATGGGTCAGTGTTTTAAATTGACATGAAGATGCTTTTCTTGCTGATGTCTGTTTATATAGGGTTTCTCTATGGGGTGTCCAGTGTAACATCAATTTTGTGGCTATTTTAATCCATTTCGTGGACGAAATCTACTAAACTCTAATAATTTCGTCCACAGAATTGTTAATTTTAATTCTTTAATTGTTAATTATATCAATTTTATCCACAGAATCCGTAAGTTTATCAATTACGTCCACAAAAGCGAGTAAAGCTAGGTACCGATTTTGTCCACATAGCCGTTAAAGCCTACCAATTTTGTTCATAAAATCCTGTAAGTCATCTACCGATTTGGTCCCCGAAATTGAAAAAACAAAACAAAACGAAACAAAAAACTTATGATTCTGTAGAAAATCCGTATCGAATCTGTCAACAAAATTGTCAATCAATTTATCAGTTTTGTTCACGAAATTCTAACATATAATTCACAGAATTGAACCAATTTTCACGAAATTGTAACCTTTATCCGATTCTATGGACGAAATTGGAAAAGAAAATAACGAAATCCAAACAGCTTCACGTCCCTTCATTTCTGTTCCCATAGTTTGGAATTTCGTCCACAAAATTATAAGGTTTTCACTTTTGTGTGCAACTTTATTTCGTCCACGAAATCGAGTAACCTTTCAATTTTGTTGCAATTATTATCATGAAAGTCAAATCATCCTATCGATTTTGTCTACGAAAGCGGTACGTATTCAGTCCACAAAATCCTGTAAGATTTATCCAGTTTCGTGCACAAAATTGGAAGGAATGATAGTGTATGCTCAGAATCGCAATGAAATTACAAAATGGTATAAAGCCATATATTCGTTATTGTGGCCATTTTCGTGAGTTCCTTCAAGTTACAATAACTTGTAGAGGGCATCGGTCACCATGCACGTCTCCCAATAAGTCATGTGCCGCCGTGACGGTAGGCCTAAATACTAAAACGCGGATGCGGACCTCGGAGCCCATGCTGAAAGGCGGACCCCGAACTGCATAGTTTACATGACACTTTATTCCTTGAAGTATAATTTATAAACCAGCAAATTTCACGTCTTAAATATGCTTATTTATCAAGAAATTTGCAGTTCCTCAAATTCTAGCTTGTTCCTGGAGTCCGGTATCACGCTCACCATTGACCTCAGTGACCCGAGATCCGGGGTTAGTGACACAGGCCACCGCGGCCCATCTACCATCGTGGAACAGGCGATGGCTGAGTCGTTAACGTGAGTTTATTTGACTGTCAGTTTCTTTTATAAGTGTAGGTCTAGCATACTGTGAGGTAGGCCTATAACCAGACAGTTTCAAAATTAGCTGAAAAGCCCATTTCTCCTTTTGTTTGTTTGTTTCTCCTTTGTCTGCGAAGCAGGCCTTCTACCTCCAGCGATATAAAATTCGGAATCAATTAAAAGTCGAGTCTCTCCCAAAAGGCAAGTTTCTCCCAAGAGTTCTACGACTGTAGGAATGTGTCGATTTAGCTCAGAGCGGTACACTGAGGGCCTGCACTAAATTTTGGTCATTCCTGGTCTTGTGCTTTCTCGCCAACATGCAAAAAGCTGCGTAAACACTTTCTTTCTTTCTTTTTATCAGTTTCGTCCACAAATCGTAAGAGTAGAATTTTGTGGACATAACTGAGGTAGTTTTTGCGATTTCGTGTACGAAATCGAGAAACTTAACGATTCTGTTGACAGAATTGTATTATCTTAAGATTTCCGTGAACAAAAACTGTTATACTCTTACAATTGTGTGCAAGTAATCAAGTAAGCCATGGGTTTTGTAAAATGTTTTTCCAATTTCGTGCACAAAATTTGATAATATATGGATGACGTGACATGTTTTCCGATTTTGAGCACAACATTTGATAAAAAATGGATTTTCTGGACTGAATTGGAAAGCTTTAAAGATTTTATGGACAAAATTCAAAACCTTACTCAATTCTGTGCACACAACAATTCCGTACACAGAATTCAAGAAGCTTGTTGGATTTTGTGAAATACTTTCAGTTTTGTGATCTTTTCTTCCAGTTTCGTCCACAAATCTTTAGAGTAGTTTAATTTCGTGGTGGGACTTCGATTTTGTAATTTGCTCTTACAATTTTGTGAATCCTGTTATGATTCTGTCCACGAAAACGATAAGTATTACGATTTCGTGCACAAAATCGATGACGTTACACTTGGCACGCCACAGTTTCTCAGCAGGGTTGACCTGCTTTGACATAACAGTGTTTATGATGACATTGTCTCAAAAGTTGGGGCATGTACACTTTGAACATGGGTCGTACAGTTGCTTAATTATTAAACATAACAACCTTCGAAAATTAGGAATGATCCCACTTGCAGCGCATACTGAATGCATGTTGCATTTTAAGTCCATCCACGATTAGCCAAATATGAATCCTTATTTCTTAATTCGTTGGGTGATTCATATAATGATGTGTAATTGGTACCAGAGATGTGTTTTGAAGTGTGCATCAAAACCCAAATTTCCTGCAGTAAATCCCGGCAGTAAATACAGCACATGTGGAAACTGTGTGAAGAGTTCAGAGCGTGGTGTAAATATATGCAGAATATATTCAAGAGTACCCTTTACATTGTGCATATGCTGGTATATACAGTAAACTATGCCAGTTTTAGAGGTAAATCTACGATGTATAGCAAAATAATTAAATCCTTTTCAACACAAGAGATTGCATCTGGTATGTCCCCCCCCCCCCCCAGTATCTTTTAACACAAAATGCTTTATCTAGTTTTACATATTTTAAACACAATGTTTTCTCTTTGTGGTGACCAATTAGGAGATCAGAAAAAGTATATGAAGATAACCGGCGCAGCGACGGCAGCCAGAAACATGGTGACGATGTACAATGCCAGCCCAAGGTACTCCAAGACGCTGTTTGTCGCCTTGTTTTCGTCAGAATCTTTCGTAGCTAAAAAGAAAAGGATAAATTCAAGTCGATGATGGAACGGATGAGGACTTAAACTATGTACGATTTCACGAAAGGTGAGAGGCCAAATGCATCGAAGTTAGTGGTTATTTTAACAATTTTGAAATAATTTTGTTGCAAGACAACGATGGGATTTGGTTGGTAGAGACCTATGAAACACTGATTTTATTAGATATAATTACAAACATGAGTTATAATGAGAAATAAAGTGCTGATTCAAACTCCGCCTGGATTAATTACTTCCATAGCTTATCATTCCGCAATCAGAATCCACGCAAGTGGATATTTGCAATATTTGAATAAATGACAAAAAGTCAAAACTACATTTCTAAAAACAAAGGAACTGAAACTTGTGTTACTTACATCTGAGACGACAGCATCTTGCTATCTCGAATATTAAATCCCAAAGGAGTTGTAAGCCAATTGAAACTCCCACCGCAATTGTCATATAGAAACGAAAATCCTTGTGGGTGAATGGGGACCACACCCCCAGCATTATAGTAGCAGCTACAATGGTGATAGTTACTGAGTCAAAATGAGAACAGCAAAGTGATTTTTCTTCGAACAAAATGTCACGAGACGTGCATTTAACTGTTTGTCCATGGAGCAAGGATAAGTAGAGACTAAGCTTTTATACGGATAAATGTAGCTGCATGGGTAGTGTATCCTCCTTAGTAGTAGACTTTTCAATAAATTTTGTTATATTGGTCAATTCTTTACTTGTTGCTCACTCGATGGGCGGTGGGCGAGAAAACACTTTACCATCTGGCCAATCTTACAGACGACTTGTCTCGCCATGTGTACCGAACAGACCGTTTCACAGAGCAATATGACCACTTCCCTTGCGCAAAGAAAGGCACCTTGCTTTTGCTGTGTGATTGCCTTCATAGCAGGCCAAGCTCTGCATTATCTCCACTACGCTTCTCAAGTGCAAAGAAGAAGACACAGAGATTAGTCTGTTCAGTTGGCAAACAGTGTGAGTACAACACATCAATTGGGACTCGACCTAAAACACGACACAGGGAATGTGACTCATTCAGTATCCCTGCACGACGTACCTTACTGAAGAGATTGTTACTCCCTTTTTTTAAAATCAGCATGCCAGCAGAGAATATACATACCGTGACTGAGATATCACAAAAAGTATTGATACAATAATTAGGTATTGTATTTGTGTCTTTTTGCCCAGAACCACTTCCTAGTAGTCAATATCCTATTCCGCAGTTCGAACTCTTTACTCTCCATAAGCTAACCTGTCCCTGTCTAACCTGTATATATATGGAATTACTATTGTCTATATTGCACACGTTCCTCTGTAAAATTTTGACATAGGCTGTATCAGCCCAAATAAATTAAAGGGTCTTCAGCGGGTAACTACTCAACATGTTTCGGAGCCTTTTACCCGTACACGTCTCTCTGAGTAGCGGCTCCTTGCCTAAGCTAAATATTCAGCAAAGACAACCCACATAATAATGAATAAATATGAACGTGGCAATTGATGAATTAGCTAAATATGTGAAGTTTTGCTTGTAAATGCAGAGCTTCATATCAAAGAAGAATACCTGTCAAACAAACCATAATTACCAAATTTTCATAGTACAGGTTCAGATAAGAACAATTTGACTTACCCCTGAACCAAAATGTACCCTTTCTAGCTGGACAGCTTTTCCTAGTTAAACCATCCGCCAATGTTTAACTGAAGTGGAAACAAGCTGGGGCATTATATTCAGTCCCAGTGATTGTAAAATAAACAGTTGCAGCTAGACCACCTGTACAAACCAAGGAAAATCCTAACAAGGACTGCAACAATGTACATCCTGTACCAGAGATGTAAAACAAACTCCATGATGACACCTACTCCTCAAACAATTAAGCTCTATTTAACTGCCAACCCTGAGTCAATGTGTCAACTTAATGTGTCAGGTTTGTGACACTTGAGAAAAGACTGTCAATTTTGAGTAATTTTTTAATAGTGAGTAAATGTGCATTTAGGCATGTCCGAAAAGAATGGAAGTCATTAGCATTTATGCCAAAAACATGCTATCAAAACAATTTTTCTTAACAGGATTTTAAGTACAATTAGGCAAACATGCAACTGTCGTAGGCCGCTTCTTGCTACCTGTAGCCCCTGGGGGTTTACCTAACAGAAAACATGTAAGCCTAAAATGTCTGATAGTGCATATATTAAAACAGAAAGATGCCAAAAGATAAAGTTAAGTAGCAAAACAGACAAGTCTAAAAACTGTAGATTATTGCAGCCAGACTTTCTAATAATCTTTGGATGTTAACAGTAGAATTATAGGGCAAGTCAGAAAAGAATGGAAGTCTTTTGTATTTATGTCAAAAGAATGCAATGAAAATATTAACCAGATATCAAGTACAATTAGGCAAGCTTGTAACTGTCGTAGGCCGCTTCTTGCTACCTGTAGCCCCTGGGGGTTTACCTAACAGAAAACAAGCTAGCATAAAATGTCCGAAAGGTGAACGTTTAAACATAATGGTGTCAAAAGATGAAATTAAGTAGCAAAACAGGCAAGTCTAAAATCTCTAAAATTATTGAAGCCAAACTTTCTAACCATCTCGGGATATTTACAGCAAAATTTGTGGAAATATTTGATCAAAATTACACCTTTGAATCCTCTTGACTCAAGTTTATTGTAAATAAATTTGGTTCTTGATGCAAAGTCCTGAAATTTAGATCAAATACGACCAAACCTCAAAATTTGTGACAAAAATGTATTATATCCAATAGTATCGGAAATATTACTGTCCGGGAAAGGATAATTAACTACTTCAAAGTTAAACTCATCTATTTTGTGATAGACTTTAATACAAAACCTGTCATTAGTGACCTGAATATCCAAGTCCAAAAATACATCTCTGAAACCATCTGAATGGTTACCCTCCAAAGGGATATCTTTTGGGTAGATTTCTTTAGCAATTTCATTGAAATTTTGTACATTTACACAAGCAATGTCATCAATATATCTTGCGTTGTTTGATAATTTTGTAGCCATTTGAAAGTCCTTTTTCATCAATTTATTCATATACTTAAATTCAAGCCAGGTTAAATATAAATCTGCCAGTAAAGGGGAGCAGTTGCTACCCATTGGAATGCCTTTTATTTGGTGAAAAACCAGTGGTCCGCATTGAACAAAAGTATTATCCAAGAGAAATTTTATAGCATCTATCAAAGTTTCAACAATGTAAGATTTAACGTTACTTTTTGAATATTTATTGTGTGACCAGTATGCTTTCTTTGTATATGAATTAATATTTATGTATGGTTTACCATTATGTTTAAACATTTTGCTAATTAATTCTGAAAGTGAACTTTTGACTTCATCTATGGGTAGATTTGTGTACAGTGTAGAAAAATCAAAACATTTGATATTTTTTGCCTTTACATCTTTGATTTTAGATACAAACTCGGAAGAATTGTTAATACTCCAAAAACAATTTATTTCACAGTTTCTAGAAATTGCATTACAGTATTTACGAAAATGATTCCTAATTGCAGTCAAACACAATGTTACTTCTTTTGAAAATTGCTTTGTAGTACATTTTCAAGCACCAGCTATGAATCTAGATTTAAAAGGGTTTTTATGTAATTTGGGTATCCAGAACAAAAGTGGAATAGAGGAGTCCTCTTCAGAAATTTTGATATTAAAATTCCTTTTCATCTCATCTTTATGTGCATCAATCAAATTATCAATGGATTGTTTGTGTAATTTATAAACGTCATTTCCTCTTATGTCTGAAATATTGTTTATACCAAGTTCCTTTTTCAAAACATCCAGATAATATTTTTTGCAGATGATCCCAAAATTGTTACCTGCCTTATCTATGTTAGTGACTACAAATCTATCTTGTAGTTCTTTGACTGCTTTAGAAACTTTAGGCTGTTTTAGATTAACCGTATTGAAATTCTTAATGGGGGATTTGTAACGATAAATTCTATTTCTCAAGACTCTTTTCAAGTTTGATAACCATCCTTCAAATTTCTGAAATTCCATTTTTTCTTTCTTTGCCCATTTCATACAGAAGGAGTCGAGTGCATCACATGTATCCTGAAAAATACTGTCAATATTCAACTTGGGACATATCCGAAATTTTGTACCTTTTTTCATTATTTCTTTTAAACCTGAATTTTGTATTATATGTCAAAAAAACCAGCTTATACAGAACAGAAACACGTTCAAATAGGTTTTATCTAGTCCCGTTGACACTCAGATGCGAAAGCATGTTTCCTCCAACAGACCAAGTTCTGTGTTATCTCTACTACCAGCGGAGTAAACAAAACATGCAGCTTGGGTCTCCTTTGGAGGCAAGAGGGCTGTTAGGATGGACATAAATTTGTAAAATCGGCGACAGTAAATGTTGTCGTAGCGGTATAACACTGACCTGCACAGGCATGCGCCAGGAGGCCGCTGATGCGATGTAACCAGTTGAATACTGGCCTTGTCCGTCCGTCAGGATGTGGTCTGCACAATCCTCCCAAAAATTGTAAAACGCTCAATCCAACTACAATCATGCCCAAAATGGCGTGGATTTGTGCTACCTACAGGAAGTGGAAATGAGAAAAGATTGAAATTGTATCTTTTCTTTTCTTTCATTTAGAAGGTGCCCGGTTAAATCTTCCAACGTATATATATATATATATATATATATATATATATATATATATATATATATATATATATATATATATATATATATACATATATATATGTATATGTATATTGTATGTAAGAATAGATGTTACATAGAATCCTTACTATCAGTATCATGAAATGTAAATATAACGGGGTATGTTTGTTCAAACGTGTGTTGACAGGAAATAAACCCACACACATGTAATCTCGTCGTTTGACACACGCATATATCCGTTACTAAAACAGTCGTATGCAGTAATGCCTTGGAGTTAGGCTCTGGAAGCCAAGGAGTTGGACTACCGCAATTAGATTTACACTCAATAATGAAGTTACGGGTATAATATATGGTCAAAACTGAATCAGACCGAAAAGACGCCTTTCGATGTAGCTCGTGTTTGGACTAAATTCGACCAACGTCTACAGGATCAATATCAACAACTTTTTTTCTTTTCCTTCAAATTTCAGAGCCATGCATAAGGTCAAACATAGATCGGACACAGAAACTACCTTCCTAACGTCACTGGTTTCAAGATGTGCTGAATTCTTACAACATATAGAATAAGTAGCCACAAATTGAGTAGAGGGACTGGTTGGTGAAGAACCTATAAGTGGGCGCATGCTTTTTCTGCCCCGATGGTATTGATGATGAAGAATTTATTTACTTTTTTTTCCAGTTATCTCTACGACAACATCATGAAAAATCTCTTCTCATTAACAACCAGTTCCCGACGTTTCTTTGTCACATGTAACTTGTGCAGAATTTTTAAGGTCTTTACAAAATCCTGAACTCATCATCTCAGTGGCAGTGTACCCGAAGTATTGCAGTTTGAGACGAGATACTTTTACTTAATTTTATTTGGGTTAACATAGCTTCACTATATTTTTACATTACTTAAGATGTTCCTATATATTTTATGTTCATGTACTATGTAAGCATGAGCCCGTCCAGGCATAAAAGGGTTAATAAAATAACAAAATATTAAAAATTTCAAACATTTTACAACGTCTGTAAATAGGGTATTACTTTAATTTTTATCCGTCCTTCAATATAATAAAATATCATATAACTTCATAGCATTTTTTGTTTTATCTTTTTACCTGAAAAATAAGACCCCAGGGGAAGCTTAGTGTTTTGTATAGGAGGTCATACTTTATATTTGCAAAATATAAGCGCTTTCCCATTTGTGTGACGATACGCTCATTCATTGAGCATGTGTGATGGAATATGCAAAATCAGTACAGTTAAGTTCTCTTGGTCACTGATCTTGGAGTTGTCTACGACTGAAAAAGTTCCTTTCGGCGATATAACCATAATTATAAAACTTGAATATTTGACCATTGTACAAGTTCAACTACATGTGTCCGGCAGTTGCATTTTTGTTATGTACAGAGTGCATCTTTTTATGTTCTATTGCATAAAATTCATTTTGTCGAGTCTTGAACCACATGACTGGGTTCGTACACACGTGACCTACTGCTGGTATCACAACATTAAAATAGAAAAGAATTTATGCAGTATTTCTCTATGTATATTTTACGGGTAGATATTAACAGGAACAGACGTGGGAAGTATAGAGCTTGGCAGATGGATTTCAGGTATTGGTATATGAAAGTGTCACAGGACATTATACTTTTTGAGATAAATACTTTATCCGGTCTTACTAGTTTGAAGAATACCGACAAATATGTGAAATGCCAGCTGAACTTCATTATTTATAAAAATGTATTTATGTCTGTGTGCCAACACAGACATACTGTTTTTCTAGGAATTCTTTCTTTTTTCTTTCTTTCTTTCTTTCTTTCTTTCTTTCTTTCTTTCTTTCTTTCTTTCTTTCTTTCTTTCTTTCTTTCTTTCTTTCTTTCTTTCTTTCTTTCTTTCCAGGCAAATTTGTCCGACATTTCATTCGAAAAGTATTGCACGTAGAAACTCCAAACTTGGCACAATTATACTTCTATGGATGAAGTCTGGCCTTTTTATAAAGAGAGGTCATGCTTTTAAAAATTATGCAAATGAGGGCTAATTAAAGTTTTAAATCTTCAATATCTTATGTACTATAGTAGATGTGGTTCTGAGTGTACAGGAATTCGATCATATCAAGGTAAAGGTCATCTCAAATGTCAAGGTCATGTCAAGGTCAAAGTTCATGTCAAGGTCAAAAGTCAATTTTAGGCCAAAATGTCATTTTTGAGGTCAAGGTTCACTTCAGGTAGAGGTCATCTCAAGGTCAAAGGTCATTTCAAGGTCAAAGGCCACTTTCTATGGTGGGTTTCTTATTGCCATAACTTGGTCAATATTTATTCAATTTTGGTCATGTTGAGCTCAAATTGTAGCTATTGTAAAACTGCATATTTCGAAACACACATGTGACCTCTAAAGTTCAAAGGTCAAGGTCACTTGGACCTTTGAAAGTTTCATCCAGTAACAATTTGGCTAATTTCCAGCCAATTCTAATCATGTTTGCACTCAAATTGTATGTATTGCAACACTGCACATTTTAATAAGAACATATAACCTCAAAAGGGCAAAGGTCAATGTCATTTGGCCCTTTGAAAGTTTCATCTTGCCATCACTTGGTCAATTTTCATCCGATTTGGTTCAAGTTGGGCTTAAATTGTGGGTCTTGTAACACTGCAATTTGCATGTGACCTGTAAAGGTCAAAGGTCAAGGTCATTTGGACTTTTTATTTTGCATGCAGCCATAAGCTTAATATAATTCCAAGTATCATAGGATAAAATCTGTAGCATTTAATATTTACAACTTTTGAAGGCACACAGACAGATTTGCTTTAAAGCAAATCTTCTTTTCTAGTTATAACCTACCTTTGTCCAAGCCCGCAGCATAACAAACACGATAACCATTAGCGCTATTGTGCTTGCCACCACCAAAACCATAGCGCTGCGATGAATGTGGAACCAGATTTTAATGTCGTTTATTTCTTTTCCATTAAAACTGTTTCTGAAGTGACGAGCAAGCAGTCGGCCAAGGCCAGCAAAGAACAACCAAGCCACAATACCTAAACCAGCTGAAACAGATTATATGAATATTTTAAGTGTATCTTGTTTCATGCTCGTGGAGAACAACGGTTCCGTTTAAAATGGAAAATTTACAGTAAAACCTATCCGACTGAACACCTGACATTAGCGAATGCCTGACTTTACTGAACACTTTTTCTGCCATTGTAAGTAATAGGGAACATTCAAATTAGATGCTGAGTTTACCTGCCATAGTGAACACCTCACTTTAGTGAACAGTGAACGCTTTTGGGGATCCCAAACTACAAATATAACCAGAGAGTAATGAACACCACCACCAAGGAAAATAGAGATAGTCGTTATTTTTGTGTATTATAGATGCACGGATCGATTAATTTCTCCAAAAAGTGCTCAATAAGCAACTGCCATGCTGTGTGATATCACAAGTGATACAGCTAAGACATTGAATTGATTACACGAGATCAACTATACATTCTGGCTGTATCTATATGCACTGTACATGTACCAATAAAAAGTATATTCCATCTCAATGCACTTCTCTTGTCAGATTCACAAATAGGTCAACCCTGAGATTAGTGAACACCTCTGAATAACGAACACTTTTGGTCGGTCCCCAGAACGCTCACTAATCTCAGGTTTTACTGTACTTATGAAATACTTACTTATCGAAACCTTGTCCCGTCTTAGAAGTAGAAGTTCTTAAACGGTTCTCTGAAGAAACACAAGGTTTACTCATCCCCAATGTTTAACTCATTCAGTGTTATATTTTGGACCAGTCAACAGCTGTCGTCGCGGGCTTTCATTACGCCCACAGCGCGCCGAGGAAAGCTGTTGACCTGGACCATTTTATTCTATTTGTGATTGTAGGCGTGTTGCTGCTTGAATGAAAGACATTTTTATAATATAAATGTACTGGCACCCTTATTATAATTCAGAGCAGTTCGACCTAAGTCACAGATGGCGCTAAAAGGGTTTAATTAAAGGAGCTACAGGGTACTTTACAGGTAGGGTTCTTCGCTGTCGGGAAGGTATTCTCACTTTTGCGATTATTTGGCCATTTGGCTAAGTCACAGATACGGACAGACATTTTGTATAAACTTTATTGAATATGCGAGATTTACACTCATTGCATATTATTGAAAGTTTGTTTGCAATGTCGTTCCAAAATATTTCAACAAAGGAACACAAGTGAAAGATATGACATGAATATATTTAACACAAGAATCCACAGCACAACTGGGGGAGGGGGGGGGGTAGTTTGGGGTTTCCAGAGTCTGATGCGTTGTTAAAAAGAGCTGTTTCAGGAACAGTGCGATACCGTTCTTTGTGGCGCTGAAAGGTACCATAACTGTGACAAGGTGCAGACCCCAGAAGGTTTCCTCCTGGATAACATTTTTTTTCTGATGCTGTATTCTTTTATAGTTATGTTTGTGTGCTAACAGAGACACATTGTTCTTCCATGAATTCTTTATTATGTCTGTTTGCTAACACAAACGTATTGTTTTTCCAAGAATTCTTTATCTTTTGTGTATGTGTGCTGACAGACTTATTGTTTTTCCATGGATTCTTTATTATGTCTGTGGGCTGACACAGACATAATTTCAACGGGTAGACGGTGGATTCTCCGTGCAAAACGTACCCATGAGGATAATTATGTTATATTGTGAGTTTTTTTGGGGGGGGGGGCGGGGGGCAACGAGAAGACTGTAAGAACAGCCTGCGCTAAACGGAGCCAACCGTACATATCACCACCAGTTTTGAATAGAGTCTGACGCACGGTTTGTTAAGAACGCAAAAGATACAGACATTTGCACTGATATTGTTTTACTACGGTGCCACAACGCTTTCTTACCCAACACATTGGCACTGTCAAATTACCAGGACGTCAAGGTAGTGACCTACCCGAGGTATATCCCCTATGTGTTTGGAAAAAAAAATCTGACCAACAGGGCTGGCGAAAAGTGGATCCGCGTGCATCTACATAGGTGTTCTCATGCAACATTAACACCTTGTTTTCTGTCACTGATTGTGTACTTTAAAAATGGGCACATGTTGAAGTAGGAATGACATTAGCACGTGTACTCCCTGGTGCAGAACCTTGCTAGTGCCTAAGTGAAACTATATTCCCGAAAAATATGAAGAGAATCAAGTGTACTGTTTCACAGAAGTTCAAAAATAAAACCCACAAAATTTAGATAACAAAAATATATGAAATATTCACGCGTCACCTGTGAAACAAATTAAGGGTTTTTCAAAAGTGTTCCCATGCAACTTTTGAAGCAATTTAAAAGCATCTTCAACAAGAAGATTACGCTTTTTTGTTAAAAAAAAAAATGAACAAAAAGAAATCATCAGAAAAACCCCAAAACACTGAAAGTTTACCCATTGAATACGCTTTATAAAGAAACAGGAAAGACGCATCCTTACCAAGGCTTTGGGCAACAGTTTTGGGGGCAACGGTATATGCACATGCATGAGTATACTAGCATCGGTCCGTGGTTTCAGAGAAGTTAAAAATGCAATTATTTGATAAATGATGGATAGACATGGGGTAATGGACGGCAGAACACCCAATAAACCCAGCTGATTGACAAATTAGCTGAGCCAAAAACAAATAAGTTAAATCATTAGTTCGTTCACAATCTACAAACAGACGGGATTATTTACAATTTTAGTCTTTTTATATATTACCATGAATCTTTAATTCCAGACGCAGACCATCCGCTCTCACAATATCAGTTGACTGTAGATCAACCTTGTGCCTGGAAATAATTGGTATCTCTTCGTGTTTAGATATAAGTTGCGCCCCTGCAGCACAAAAAAAGACCTAAATAAAATACAGTATCGATGGCCAAAATATGTCCAATAGCAATTGACCGATAGATTGTACCATCCCAAGGTAACATACCATTTGAACACCCATGGCCATCTATGCCGTTTTACTACTACTACTACTACTACTGCTGCTACTACTACTACTACTACTACTACTACTACTACTACTACTACTACTACTACTACTATTACTGCTGCTGCTGCTGCTGCTACTACCACTGCAACTTCTACTACCACCACACCTACCACCATCACTACAATACTACTAGGGTTCGATTCTTGGCCGAGGAAGCAAGTGGAGAGAGTCTACCACTCTGATTGTGTACTGTCGTTTTATCTGCGACCTTCGGTCTCTTCTATCACATAAAAGGGTAGGGAGTACACGCTCACATCTGTACCACGGAGAGTGACTCCATAAGTCAATATATGACTTCTTTCGCAAACCATGTGAAACAAATGGACCACTATCGATCACCACCACAACCGCAAATGCAACCACCACACCAACTACCATCACCACTACTACTAGCTACCACCATCACTACCACTGCCACCATCACCGCCACCACAATCACCACCACCGCCATTACCATCACCAGCACTGCTATTACTACTACTACTACCATTTCCTCCACCATACTACCACTAGAAGTCGACTACTCCAATTCTACTGTTGCGGCTGCTGTTACTACTGCTACTGCTACCACTACTACTATTACCACCACCACCAACTCTACTGCGATCACTGCTACTACTACTATAGCTACCACCATCACAACCAATACTACCACTACCATGACTACCATCGCCACAACCACAATCACCACCTCCACCATTTCCTCCACCATACTACTGCTACTGCTACCACCACCACCACCACCACGATCAGTTTCACTTCTACCACTATTAATACCACTGCCACCACTGAGCCAGTATATATGCCTATATATACCGACCCCTACACGACCTGTGACTCACACAAACGTTCAATCTCAGCCACTGATTAACTAAGCGCTAAACTGTCTTATTACCTTAAGCTTCTACAGATACAGGTACAGAATAAATGATATGCAGATAAATATGATCTTTTTTATGAGCTCTTCAATTAAAGATCAATATTATTCAAACCTTATTTAAATTTTACAGTTATGGGCCACTGATCAACTAAGCACCAAATTGTCATATTACCTCGAACTTCAACAGATACAAGTACAGAGTAAATGACATAGAGATACATATGATCCTTTTTATAATCTCTTTGTTTAAAACTGGATATTATTCAAATTTTATTTAAATTTTACAGTTATGGACCAAGTCTGACATCTACTGCTACTGCACCACAGTAGAAAAGGCACGCTGTCACAAAATAAACTGCATTTAAGATTGAGAGATCGCAAAACCGAGTACAACCAGAACCACCGAAAACTTTATGGCTTCAATATACAACAATTATTATTATCATTACTTACGGGAAAAAAGCGTAATAAAGTCACGGTGACAAAAATTAGGCGAACGAAACTACTGAATAAAAGGTGCGTAAAGTCAGTGTCACCTTCCAAGTATTAAAGGCATCTGAGGGGCCCAACATGACAGCATTCTTATTTTAAATGCAGTTAATAGTGATTTCTGCTCAAGCATTTCGGAATTCCAACCCCATACCCACCTGGCACAACTGCACCGTGCGCAACTAAAAGATACCAACTTCGCCGTAGATCTATTGTCTTAGTGGTAAGCTGTCCTCTGCCTTGTCTTGATATGTTGGAAAATATTTCCGTGTGAAAACGGCAATATATTTTTCCATCTTCTACCCTCGTTTCCACATTCGACAAACCAAGCTAATCAGAAGAACAATTTTAAGCAACATGATATGTTTATAAATGTCCATACAACAGAGATAATAGACTTTGTAAGATTAGGATAAATCGAGGTTGTTAAATATTCAGAATACTCAAACGTCACATTATTTCAATTGCAACAACAGTCACTCTTCTTCTTCTTCTTCTTCTTCTTCTTCTTCTTCTTCTTCTTCTTCTTCTTCTTCTTCTTCTTCTTCTTCTTCTTCTTCTTCTTCTTCTTCTTCTTCTTCTTCTTCTTCTTCTTCCTCTTCTTCCTCCTCCTCCTCCTCCTCCTCCTCCTCCTCCTCCTCCTCCTCCTCCTCCTCCTCCTCCTCCTTCTTGAAGAGTGTAAGCATATATAAACATTAAACTCGGGGGTAGAGGTGGGTGAGGGTACATTAAACGCAAATCTATACCTGAAGTTATGTCAATGTGGTACAATTCCTGCTAAGCAAAACTATACAACCGTGACTTTTTTAAGGAAGTGTAAATGGCACCGTTAAAAAGATTGTCAGTAAGGTTCTTGTAACTCACTGACAAAAATGCACCAATGACATGACAATTTCATTTGTGAATTTTTAACCAAGATATTTTCATAAAATGTCTGAATCTCCGGGAGCAAAATCCCGAACATACGTACTGGTCTATGTAATTCGTTATATGTACCAGGATTATAGCCACGCTGAACCAAGATGGTGTCGCCTTTAACAAGGCAACTGAATGTCAGGTCGTCGCCCTGCAACACATGAAGACTGATATCAACAACAAACTGCAGCAACTGCATACGATAAACTATTTGGATTTTACGCGCACTTGCATCAAGTATTAGATTTTATTAAAAACTGCAAATGGCATAAATATATCCATATTGAGCACTGCACTGTGTGAACAAAAGATGTATTGGATTTGTTTGAACCTCATTCCATTGCATGTATTGAAAACAAAATACGCCTGGTGAAGCCGGCACTGTGACTTTCTCTGGTGCAGGCAAGTATATTAATAATGTGATCCATTCAATTTGCATTGTCCTTGCCCAGGAAGGCAAGCGCAAAGTATGTAGGTATTTTTCGTAATCATAGAACACCATGATAAATACTATGACTAGTTTTTGTGTAACTATTGATCTGACACAGCTTCCTGCTACGTGCTTTGGCAGCTTGTGCACATTCCTCACTAAAATTGTGAGAATGGTCAAAAACTAATCCCAAATCTATTTCTTTTTCTTCTGTGCTGCTTTGAATCAACTCATCACCTGTGTAGTAAGCATATTGATTGGTATTGAAGCCAAAGTGCAGACATCTGATTACGTTGAATAACATCTTCCATTCACAACTCCAATGACATGTTTTTTCAATTCCTCCTGCAACAGCTCAGCATCTGATCATGATAATCGGCTTATTGTATCAGTACATATTATATATATGATTGATATGCTGGATCAAAGTCTGAATGACATACCATCGTTCTGTCAGACGATAAGCCTAGGCCCACATAACCTGGAGTTTTATTGGGCTTGGAGATGATTTCGATGGTGACCCCCGTGCCAGTCCCCTTCCAGGAAACCACGTGAGAACAGTCTACGCCCTTGCAGTAGCTGGGATACAACAGACAGCCTTTCGTTTTGCCACATTCAGTAACTAGTCCGTTGGGATTTGCAAGCTTTTTCGGCTTAAAGAGAAATTTATTCAAGTTATTCTATCTTTCAGGTTGAGAGAGAGAGAGAGAGAGAGAGAGAGAGAGAGAGAGAGAGAGAGAGAGAGAGAGAGAGAGAGAGAGAGAGAGAGAGAGAGAGAGAGAGAGAGAGAGAGAGAGAGAGAGAGAGAGAGAGAGAGAGAAAGAGACTGATGCATATTAAAGCAGAAATACGGAAAATGCGTATTGGTTACCAACCTTAAAACAGAGTTCAGAACAATTATGCAGTGTTGATTTTCTTCATTGTACTATATAGTTCTTTTTTTCACTCATTTTCAGAGCAACTTGGACGAGACCTGCCATGTGTAGTTTGATGGCGACCTGCCATGTGTAGTTTGATTGAGACCTGCCATGTGTAGTTTGATTGCAGGTGTGCTGACAATTTATTTTGCTTAAAGAAATTGTGTGTAGACCAGTTTATGTTCAACAACAGGTGCTCTGAAACATGATGGGTCTATGATATCGTCAATTGTGCAATCAACGTTATACGTTTTTATTAACAAAGGATTCGTCCATTATATATAGTCGCAATGGTGACATTGTACCTTACCTTTGTGGGGTAGGACGTTGGACCGGTATATCCTGATGCTAAAAATACAGTCTTGCTCTTTATGCCAACCCAGAAAGTCGTAAAAGAACTGACAATGGCTCCGCTGGCAAGTTAACATGAAATCGATAAATAAGGGTGTCACATACATCTGTTGATGTTTATCGTGCAGAAATATTTCTCTGATTGCAATATCAAACTGCGGCATTTTGAATTAGATCGTATATCCGTTTGATATAGATATTTATTTCTTGGTTTACACCAGTACAAGTAAATAAAATAAATTTATTCACCGTCATTTCAATTACATATTCCTCTGTACTATTGAAATATATATATATTTATATGGCATGTCTGTCCTGATATATAGTTGCACACATGAAAATAATTTCAATATTACTAATATTAAAGTCACGATAAAGATTTAAGCCTGGCATAATATCTGCTGCAGCGTTTGACAGTAAACACAGAAACAACAGCAAAATTCAAGACAAACAAGAACAACTCAATCAGCACCAATGAAATTCTAACCGAAACATAAAGTTAAACATTTATGTCTGAATAGTATTATAGACAGAGGAGAGGGCAGGAATGAAGAAAAGACTGGAAGCTATCCGGTCCCAAATCAGTTCTGTGTACCTGAAGTGTATTTTGCCAACTGGTGTACTTGGAGCCTTCCAAAGAGCAACGACCTCCTGGTTTGCTCCAGGCGCTTTGTGTGAGATGCAGTTCTGAAGTAGGACACCACCGCAATTAGGTTGTGATAAAGATAATAGTAATATCGGAATAAAAACAATTTTACTTGCAAGTCAAAATTGAGAACAACGAAAAAAAACAAACAAACAAACAAACAAAAACAAACAAAAAAGAAAAAACAAATGCATTTTGAGTATATAAAACATTTTTCAGGAATTGCGGACTAAAATGTAGTTTCTTGGGCATTTTAAGTATCTTTGACGAAGCATGTTATCTACTTTATAGATCAATTTATGAAATAAATATCTTAATTTTAGTATCAAAAGGTTTTGTTTGCAATGGTGATAACTGTCGTCAGGGAATACTGCTGAACATGAGATGGAATTGATGTTCTACGAAACTTAAATCCTAATTTGTGACGAAACTACATTGCTAAATAAAAGCTACGGATACTGGTTCATACTATTGTTTCTCATTTGAAGACCTCTCACAATACCTAATAGCATAACTTAGGGGTAATTGGTGTGCTTTCTTAGAAATCAACACCGATTACATTGCATGTGATAAACCTTTGTTACACAATGCGGCAATAAAGGTAAGAGGGCTCACTTGCACAAATGGGAAGGGACCCAATGGGTTAAGATAAGATAAGATAAGATAAAACTTTATTTTCCGTCGGGTGTTTTACAAATAACATTAGCCATTATAAGGGCTATTTACCGACAATAAATATGAATATGTTGGTACATAAAAAAAAGACAGATATGAACTGTGCCTTATATACAGTAGATACAATGCATGATAAAAATAAAGATAGGTAAATGTTATATAGTCATTAAAACTTTATAATAGCAATAATCATCATCTCATGTATAGAGACCAGGTATACTGAGTTAAATAAAAGTATGAACATGAAGCTACATTACAGCTTCATAGTATGAATAATGTTGTGATGTAGGCAGGTGACTGTGACTGTTGTGAGTCAACAGTTCACCTGCAGAAGTTACAGGAGCAATTTGTTTGTGACCATGTATCTATCAGAGATTTAAATTCAGTGAGTGTTAGTGTACCTTTAAAATGATTTGGGAGTTCATTCCATATTTTTGCCCCAACGTGTTTGAATGATTGTGTGCCATACTTCTGTGTATTGTGACGACCAATCTTCAAGTTTTGTTTGTTACCTCTTGTTTCATATCGTGAGTCTTGTAATTCAAAGTACTTTTTTAAATAGACAGGGGAAAGGTTGTATACACTTAATACAGACATGGCTCCCACAGCTTCGGATGTCAGCCTGACATCTGTGTTCGTACTGTTTATCAGCTTCCGCGTTGCATCCTGAGATATCTAGCCCATTCATCATGGGAAGTAGAGGTCAGCTCTCAGGGGCTGGGGTAGGGAAGGGTGGCGGTGGACGAGGGTGTGTCCTTTGAATACCTGGACGAGAACATCCAAAGCGTATTCTAGCTGAACGCTACAAATGGACGGCATTAAGTGCAATAAAGATGCAATGTCCTGTAGAGGTATTTGATGACATAGAAGATATTTAGTATGCTAGGAAATCTTTGTATAATGGAGCAGTGAATGACCATCTTTCCATTCAGGATCAGTATCTGTTGGTTGGAAATCTGTGAGTCCTTCACCCTTGCAGAAGAATTAACGGTTCTAGGCTGGATCCAGGACATTACAGACCGATTCCTGTTTTTTTCTGTGATTTCTAAACTAATGGGTAGAATTGTGCACACTCAATTACACATGTGTATGATTTTCTTCTCTAAAATAAGCTCCAGAAAAATAGTCTACACAAACTACTCTTCACAAGCTTACAGAACAGTTGTACCAAGGCATATACGAGGGACAAATTATTAAAACATAGTGGTATCAGAAACAGTTGCCCACTATGGTTTCAAAGTTATCTTTTAAACCCAACTCAAATTGCATGTACAAATGCCACTCTATTCTCGCCCGAAAAACTCGCAAGTGGTGTATCACAGGGTTCAATTTTGGCACCAGTGCTTTTTCTTATTTATATGAACAGTTTGCCTTCATGTTTGGAATTTGTCCGTCAATATGTATGCTGGCTGCATAATAGTATATTTCACCTATAATTATGTCAATGTTGTTAAAATGAATCTCCAGGCTGACATTCTCTCTGTTTTAATTGGCTTTGTGTCAACAAGCTAAACTTGAACACAGATAAATCTAACAGTATGATCATCGGTTCAAAGCACAACACCTCTTCCTTGAAAAAATATGGTCATGAAATTGATATTGTATTAGATGAGAAACTGGTTCGCAGGCACAGCATACAAAGTACCTCGATTTATCTTAGATGAAAATATGAATGACCATGAAAGATGAACTCATTGATTGCTAAGTTGAACAGGTCAGTAGATTTCTTAAACAGTGTTTCAACATTCATCACACAGGAATCCAGAATAACAATGTATAATACACTGGCATTATCACAGTTAGAATACTGTTCAACAGTATGGGATATTGTGCCAAATATGTACTTGAATCGACTGCAAAGAATACAAAATAGAACCATGAAAATAATTCTAATATGCCCGTCACGAACACACACTGCCGCCATGATCCATAAGTTGAAATGGATGAGTGTTCGACAGAAAAATCATCTCAATTTGGGTGTTCCTATGTGGAAAGCCTCACATGGGCTCACCCCTTTTTACATTCAGAGTTATTCGATTTTACAACTTCCGTGCACCAGTACAATACAAGGACCTCTGCAAGCAGTCATTAATATGTTCCACACCGTCACTGAAATTCTTTGAAATATAGGGGCTGTGTCGCATGGAACAATATTCCCCAATTCCAAGTTTTAAAGGAATGCAACAGTGACAAATGTGAAAAGTTTGTGAGCTAATATGTTTGAAATGAAATTTCTCAATTTTAAGACTATGAATGCACTTCTTTACATGGGTCAACTTAGCACCAAGATTGGTGTTTAAATCATGATATATTCCTTATCTTAGTCATGTTATTCAACCTCTATATGTTTGAAAATCACTGTATATGTACCTCCATGTTCATGGGCTACGTGTCATTACTTCTTTTTTTAAATCGTCTCAATTTTACATTTTTGTGTATATTTATGTTTTTTTGTTTTTGTTTTTGTTTTGCACCATTAAAACAGTGTATGCTGATGAGTTTCCCCAATAAAATACACATATAAAAGGTGAACCAACAAGGGTATACAAAGGCATGCATAATAGTTTGGCCAGCGATTTCCACTGATGGCAGCATTTACCTTCATAGTGCGTGGGACAGACTGGCAGGTGATGTGATCAAATGTTGAAACAATATAAGTATTACATGCTGGTACAACAGGCAGTGACAGTATCTTTCAATGTGTCAACGCCAGGCCACCTGCTTTTTTTCCCCCTGAGAACAGTAAATGTCTAACTTCGCTCTCTTTGTCTCCAGATTTCTCCCGGTAGAAAAATCTTTTGGATTTCCTTGGCAGGACTGTCACATCCACCCAGACACCCTCGGGGCTGAATGCTGATTTGAATGAAATGGGCCACAAAATCTAAGAATAAAGTGTGAAAGCTGTTCAGTAGATGTCACAGATGCCAGTCTTATCAAAAAAAAAAAAAAAAAAAAAAAAAAGCGGCGGAGCCCACCACACAAAATACTAATATTTTGCTTTCATCTTTTATGACTTCCCATTGCTGCATGTGAACCTACTATCACTTGGTGGCATATCCTTTCTAAAGAAAGTTATTGTCTGTGGTAAAATTTATATTTACTAGCTTAATAAACATTCAAATAAACATAATTTGCATCATTGGTATGGTCAAAGGTCTGTACATGTACATGGGGCAAGTCCCTAATTTATTTTGACCAATATATAACTATCACACCTAGCTATAGTCACTTGTTACTTATTTTAGCCACGTCAGTGTAAGTTACATTCTAAGACCGTTTACCAGCTAACTTGCCCCATAAACTACCTCTGAGGACTGATATATTTCCCACTGGTGGCTTAGACTCAAAGGGTCAAAGGTGTAGAATTCTGGTAAGGAGGCAAGTGGATTTCTTTATATTGGCATTGTATCAAATTAGTTTAGGATTTGAAATAAAATATTTCAGATACATTGTAAGACCACGAAGAAATATCATCACCATTTCGTTTGCTCTTTGTGGATACCAAGCGACGAGCTTTCCAACAGAAGTATTGGTGAATTCGCCAAAGATCTCCTGGGGTTCCAAATCAGCACTCCGAGCAGAAAACATAAATCCCGAGAACGTCGTACTTTTGTTTGCCGTGACGGTCACTGAAACGTTTTTTGGAGGACCAACAAATTGTTGCTGTGATTAATACAAGATCCTAACATTAACCACACACACACACACACGCACACACGCACACACGCACGCACACACACATATATATAGTGGTCTCTGAAGACAAGTGGCCTCTCGTAGGAGTTAAAAAATAACTTGAAAGGTAATATGCACAGTATCCTACATGCAAACATATTGATTAAACTGTAAAAATCAAATTTTCCAATAACGGTAAGTTATGCTCAGAACGTTCGAAATATTTTGTAAATTCTCGTACTCATGATATATAAATAGTTTGTAAATTCTCGTATTCATGATATATATCTTCGTCAATGGCCCAATCATTAAAGAAAAAAATGTCAGCCTTTGTCTTCCAGGATAAAAGAAGGTAGCATCGTGCAAGTAGCCCAGATCTACTTTCATTCCTACCGTAACATCAGACTCGAAGTTTCTTCAAATTTTAAAGCAACTTAGCACTGCAATTAGGGCCACATTTGAAACATAAAGATGGGGCAATAATTGGTCATTGCATGCATACCCGTTTTTTAATTAAGCCATTTGCTAAAAAGTAAAGTTGCTTGATCTGTCTTTTTGGCTGATATGCTTTGTACCACACCCAATGCATTATTGTTCTAAATGTTGTCTTTACGACTAATGGGAAAGTACTGATCTTTTATTTGTTATGTTATATTTGTCATAAAATAGGCATGTGACGTTTGTTTAACTTTCCTCATTCCTGGGGTTACTCAATTATTATTGTATTCTAATTATCGTCATCACCATCCAAAAGCTTGTAAAACCATGATGGAATTTTAACATTTTGATTTGAAGAATGTCATTTGAAACCGCTGGAGGTTAACTGCTGGAGGTTTTCCAATGTCTTAATATTTTATTTCTCTTACGTACGTTGGATGATGTCACCAGGAGCATAAACGGACGAATTGACATCCACTTTAACTGGAGCTTGTGATGTCCGAGGAGGCACATTGTGCTTTGGGTAGGGGTCTTGACACAAGTAGGCAGGTCCACCGGTAGGAAACCCCAAAACTGTCAACAGAGAACGCCATACGGCACTGTGTGAAAATTGTCCATGGAGCATTAAAACAAGACTTACCATTAAAAAAAAACAAACAAACAAAACAAAACAAAACAAAAACAAAAACAAAAAACCCTCAACTGACAAGTTAGAAAAAGAATACTGTATTTTAGTTTTATTACAAAAATATGGCACATGTGCACCTACGTAACAGTGTGTGTGTGTGTGTGCCTTATGTACGAATTCCGAGACCTGATTAAGGGCGTTAGCATTTTGTTTGATTCTCCAAGAAGCAGCTTCCACTTTGTCTGAAGCAATGAAGCGTATGGTGTCTGTGCTGTGATGTCTTGTTGATCAGAAACAGTTGTTCATATTGAATATCCAATATTGGTAATATATGAAAATATAGGTCAGAAATTGCCTATTTTACTGTGCATTGTCAAATGACTCAAACGGCTCAATTTTAAGCGATTGAACTTTTGACTGGTGATTTTATATCGTGAATCCTCTGTATGTATACATGTTTCACTTTTTTTACTCTCCTGATGAATCACATTGACTCTTTTTTGTCAATAAAATAACTATTTACTTATTGAAATGCAGTACTTGTACTTCAGTGGTCGAATGTTTGCCAAGTAGCCAAAAGTATTATTTTGACCCTGTTACCACTTGTGCCACGGGCCCAAATATTACAAAGGGGCATTGACTTGTTCGTGTCGCTGGGTTTAGGGTTTTCAAAGTGGTGGAAAAATAAGCCATATATAGGCAACGTGAAGAAAAAAGTAAGTCATAAAATATTAACAAACATGCTTATTCCACTCTCTTTATGAGGAATGTGTTAGTGTACATGTGTGTACCTTAGTTTCTCGATAAACGAATCGCATGTATTCTGTATGTCGGCCATTGAAAAGATATCAAATTTATTTTGGGGCAGAAATTTGATTGTTAATTTTTGTCTAAGTATCAAATTTTTGTTCTTCCTGCCTCCAAATATTACAAGCAATCTGGCATAGCAGCAGTACATGCCCTACATCTACTATACTTTATAGCTACAGAAGCCACCATACTTTAATATTTTTATTCACAGTATAGAAGTCTGTTATGTCCTTTATGCACAAGGTGTTATATGGATGACCTTGACCTAGTTTCAAGGTCAGGTAAGCGACGTAAATTGGGCCAAGCATAACCGGCAAGTGGTTCACTCGTCGGGACTCCAGCCAGACTTTTGGCTTTATACACTGTATATATGCATTCAAAAAGGTATTTAACTTTGTTTCTCATGTTCAGGTATCTCATGATATCCTAACTCTCAGCATCCTCTTCCGTTACAAATGTGGGCATGTCTGTGGCCTAGACTGGGGCAAAGGACTTGGGCGTACAGAAAAGCCTTGCAAAACGTGGGGAAGCCTTTTTAAAACTATATGCATGTTTCACTGATGATATGTTTTCCGTGTAAAGAGATTGTAATAATTCCATATGATTTCAAGGGCCCGTTTTAATGTTCCTGGCACAATGAGACCATATTTTGATACTGGCAAAAAGCGTCATGTGAAAACCGTATGCACTGATCTATTTCTGATTCTATGTCTATACACTGTCCTAATTAAAGCGTGTGTGTCAACACACACTTCTTCCTTCCTTCCTTCCTTCCTTTCTTTCTTTCTTTCTTTCTTTCTTTCTTTCTTTCTTTCTTTCCTTCTTTCTTCTTTACCAGTGAATTTGTCCGACACTTGTCTCAGACTCTATATACATAGAAACTCCAAACTTGGCATGATTGTACCTCCATACAAGGAGTTGGGCCTTTTTATACAGAGGAATGAAGATGTTAAAAATTATGCAAATTAGGGGCATTTGAAATTTTAAATCTTGAATATCTTCAAAAGTATAATAGATAGAGATGTCATTCCAATTTCTGCCATAGGGTTATTGATCATTGAGCATCTAATGAATTTAAAGGAAAAGTTGTAGCAATTTAAATTTTATGCTAATTAGCAGCATTTGAAATTTTAAATCTTGAATATCTTTAAAACTTGTATAGATAGAGATGTCATTTAAATTTCTACCAGGACGTAATTGACCACTGCGCACCTAGTGGATTATAAACAAAAGTTGTAGCAATTCAAATTATGCTAAATAGCACCATTAGAAATTTTAAATCTTAAATAACTTCAAAGCTATAATAGATAGAGATGCCATTCTAACTTCTACTACTGTGTTATGGAATAGTTGTACATTGCCATACCAATATGCTTTGAAGACACAAACACTGATTTGCTATGCAGCAAATCATTTTTTCTAGTTAGGTTTGTATTTGTCCACTCAGCGAAGATCTGTGGATGAAACATGCAAACAGCATTGATGGCTTGTGTTCCCAAATGCAAAGCTCCTTGTATAACCGGTTGCTTTGTTGTGACAGCAGGCACCATCAAGTGTGATTATCCATAACATTCTGCTGTATTGTTAATGGAATTCAAGATCTCTGTTTTGTTCATCCGATAACACAACCCGCTATAGTAACTTTTTACACACTGGAGCCTTATATATGCTGAGGTTACCACAGCAAAAGTGAAACCTGTCATTTGCTTGGTCGAACGAAATCTCCCTGACCCATGTGTCACCACTGCCGTGCTCACCCAAGGTTTACTAGGCCCTAACGCTGATACCGTTGGCCACAATGACTGCAACAGACATAGAGTGTTGTACATTGGCTGGGACTCTTGGTGCAAAACTAGGCACTACCGAAAACCACATATTGAACAATCTGTGTGGTGTCTTTGAGCTCTCAAGCAGGCGATGATAGGAGACGCCCTCTGACACATAACGGATGCTGAAAAGTCCTTCTCCAAGGAACAGAAACTAAAGCTGCTGAACCTGCTACTGTTGCTTTCGTATTGGAATGGACAAGTGGCTATACAGCTATTTGTCGAATCCAATACTAAAGCGACAGTAGTCAGTTCTAAGATAATGAAGGAGGGCCTTAATACATTTCTAAAGAAAACTGATAATATGAAAAGACACATTCTAAAGCATCGTGTTACACATGTTAACAGTCAGCAATATACAAGGTGACATAATCTAAAATCCATGAATATTCTGGAAACTAAGAACAAAGATACGTAACAAATTGTCGTTGATATTGTTAATGGCTGTGGTGTACCGTTGGACAGATGTGACCTGGGAGGTACACATCAATTCCACTTCTACCGAGTTGTAGGAAAGTGCAACTTGGGCCATGTAATTATTGCCATGGTTGTTCGGCGTGCTGGTAAAGAAGCCATCATGTGTGACAAATACAAGCGCAGACACAGGAGGTCCAAAGGATCGCACACAAATATGAGAAACTGTTATCAAATGAAATGAAACGAGATTACAGTTTGAAACAACAGCTGGGCAAAGTAAGCATGGTTAAACCCCGTTCGCCCAACAGCTGGGCAGATAGGTGCTGTGACCAAATCCCATTGGCGAAACAGCTAGGCACGTCAAATTCTATATTGCCAGAATTAACAACTGGGCAAACAAAGCATGGTCAAACGTTGGCACCACAGCTGGGCAAATAAGCTTCGGCTCCAATTGGCACAATAGCTGGGCGAATGAAGCACTCTCAATTTTAATTTGTTCAACATCTGGGCAAAAAAGCATGGGCTAACACTATCTGCACAACAACCGGGCGAATAGAAACGGTCCTATTGAAACTTACTAAAAATTTAGGTTATAAGTGCCAAAATTATTTGTTTCTACGACAGAACCTGTTAAGAAATTACGGTGCTCAGCGAGAACAAGAGTATGAAAGAAATACGATGAACAGTGAAACACTCACTTTTTCATTGTAGGGAGTCATACTTTGTATTGAACGTAATGTATAAACAAAAATGTTTGGCACTCATTTTGTTGTGAATAAACGATCCTTTAAGATCATCATTAATAATGGGATTGAATATACATCTAAGTACCTTAACAGTGCCTTAGCCAGAAACATTGACCCCTTTATTATCATTGTATTTTAATTATTTTAATTTATTAAGTTGCATTTTTATCATGAGGAAACAAAGCCTTGTAAGATTTTGTAAATAATATCGAATCCACTTAATCTTATTGAATTGTTGAGCTGTATATTTAATTTATGCCGCAGTATATATCCAACACTCCCAGGACACTAAAACATTTCTTCACATATGAGGTTACACATTTCGGTCTGCAAGTAAACAAAACAAAACAAAACCACCACCACCCCCTCAAAAAACAAACTAAACAAAAAAACAAAACAAAAAACATACAAAAAGAGAAACGAAACTAAAACAAAAACAAAACCGAAAAAAGCACACAAAAACAAAACAAAACAAAACAAAAATGCTTCAAAGTAAATCTGTCTGTGCCTTCAAAGCTTGCATGCATTGACACCCTACAATATTGACTTTGTGTCCATCAGCTATATATGCATCAAGACATAAGAGACCATGAGAATGACAGTCTTGTAAATGTTGAATCTTGCACACATCCTGACATGAGTAAAGAATTAATCGTGCATAGGAATTGAAGTTGGTTTGGCAACTTTATCTTAAAATAGTGTCGATGATACATTGAACGTTTAAACTTATTAGCATAAATTAAATAGACCTAAGCCTTGAGGCTAGTACCGCAGAGGCTCAGTTCGTGTCCCAGTTGGCATAGAAGTGTCCGCCATTTTGTTCCCATTGAAAAACATGATGGACCTTATTGACTCTCTTTTGATGGCAATAATCCATTTTTCTGCGCAAAATTGTCTTTTGGGAACACACGGGTGTTTCCCTTTCCAGACCTGGTACAGTTCAGTACACTGCAGTTTTTTTTTTATTTTTGTATGATGCTCACATTGCCACACTCGTAAGCTTTTGTTTCTTGTCAGCTGTAGGCCAGGAACTTTCTCAGTAAAGTGACTCTCCCCCCCCCCCCAAAAGGCTGTTTTATTTTAAACTTAAGTTAATCCCGTTGTAATCATGGCTCTTGCAGAACCATGCATGCTAATATTATGCCATGGGACATTACTAATCTCATTCGACATTTGGAAAATTTCTACATGGAAACTTATCCATTTCCAAGCTGGCTACAGATTGGCACTGCTTTACACACGTGTCGAAGCACTACATGCCACAGTTGCATGTTACTTTACCTCTTTTTGGTTGATAAACAGGCTATTTTGTTTTAAATTTCAAGTACTGTTGGTTACTTGATAAACATAAGGGTTCTTATATATATATATATATATATATATATATATATATATATATATATATATATATATATATATATATATATATATATATATATATATATATATATGCATAAAATGGTCATTTCTGACCATGTATGTCATGCTGTATGTTCTGTTGACCTGGACCTAAGACGAGGAACACAAGTAGCAAAATCTACATCAGACAGGAAGGTTTGCTCTTCAAACAACCAAGAGGCTAAGACGGGGTGCATCACAACTATGACCCACTATTCATCCAGTAAATTTACACATACAGTATAAGAAACAAACGGACAACTAACACGGAGGTGTTTACTCCCAAAGCTTACCGCAGTGTGCCCTAATTTGGCCCCATGTGATCTGACAACACAGCTTGGCTGCCACTCTCCCAGCAGCAGGGCCTTGATAGGTTATTTTCTCTGTTTATGAACAAACTTTCACGTTTTAAGTCATTATCAAACAGGTTAGGTATGATTTAAACAAGGGATCCTGGAAATATGGTCTGTATATACATTTGCTCCATCCCTCCCCCACCCCAGCCACATCTTCAAACATCACTAGGAAAGTCTGATGTTTGTAGTGCAAAAAAACTTCAGACCTTATTGTTTACATTAGAAGCACCCTTGACTGCTTTCTGCATGCAAATTATAGAAAAGTGACTCAGATTGTGTGACGTGAACCGGGTTCCGGGTCCCCTTTTACCGATGATCTATCATCAACAAATGTGAAGAAAGACGACGAGAGCAATTATTAGAACATACACACACTAAAGCAAATGAACAGAAAAAAGTGTGTCGCGTGTAAGCACCTATGGATAACAGATTACAGGTCACAGTGATACTTTGAGGTTTGTTTTGTAGAATATCTACATGTATACTGCGTGTCTGTCTATTATCAGTAAAGTGGAGCCTTTTCTATGCTGAAGTCGCCTTGTGGCAGCTGGAACGTTAATTATGAAGGTACTGCACCATTAATTGAAAGACAGTTGTTCAATAGCTGTGATTTGGCATGCAACATGCCACTGAGGAAGGTTACATCTTGTCCAAACTTCTATTGAGTCTTTTCTGATGAGTGAGAATAGAGGCAAAAGAATATCTCGCCATAATTTCTTTTATTAAAAACGAATGAGATGAATATGATGATAATGATAACAACAACAATAATAAAGTTTATGAAAACTTATCAATAAATAAATTAAGAGGAAAAATAGCATATGGCTTAATTTATATTAGAAAACAAGGAGAATGAGAGGAAAATTAATTAGTAAATTAATAAAGCTAAGAAGAATTTAGTGTATGTAACGTGCAGCTCAGAAATTCGCCTGGTGTTTATTTTTCTGAGTCACACATATATGAGGTAGGGGTGTTTTATAAAGGAATTCAGCAGGTCTATGAATCATAAATCAGAGCATGTTTAAAGAAATCTGAATTGAAGGAAACCTATGGTGGCTCGGTGTCACTCAAAACTAATCACGCATATATTTTGGATACCATTTTTTTGAAAATTGTGGATTCCGTGTCCAATGGTTTGTAAATAAGGAAAGTAATGGGGCGATCGGCGGGGGTGGGGGGGGTGGGGTGGGTGGGTATAATACATGAAACCAAAAGTACATGTTTTGCAAATATTTCAGAGCATCAATAATTATATGGTATATGTTGTTTTATGGTGTATATTATTTTTTGGCTCCCTTACTCAATGTTACTAGCTACCAATTCTAGCAATGAAAATAATCCCGAGCCGGACCATGAATAAACAACAATCGTCAACAGAAAGTACAAGACCACGTGCTAAGTATTTTGAGATGGAATACGATTGTGTGCAAACTTGGGTACATTTGATTATGTTCAGTCTACCTCGTTCATTTTCATCCATGCACATTGCAAACAGAGCTGAAAACACGTAGCCGCGATTCGCATTGATATCCAAATCAAATGCAATTTTGTGCGACAGTCCCACAATGCCTTGCGCCATGTTCAAAATGGCGCTCACCAATAGTGCATGATTTGCCAGGGTATCATGTCTCATTTCGATTTGTAACAAACGATAACTGTTTCAGACACAACCGAGTGGGCAGTTTAAAATTAAGATGGTCATGTTTTAAAAAATACTTTAACGATCGTTTGCCCTGGTAACTTGGAGAACGGATACCTGGAACCTAGAGAAATATTACAATAACTATCACCAAACAATTGTGGCTATGCAGCTATGCTGCTTCCCCCACCCAAGTTAACCCTCCAGACAAGGCGAAATAAACTGCTGTGTTTGAATTGACTTTACCGCAAAATAACTGCATACGACGGCCACTTTCTCGATAAAATCTTTCAGGGTCAATTAATTTTTATTAGGGAGGGCGGCTTAAAACCTTTTTTTTTATGTGTCATAAAAATTATTTAGGGTTGGACCTTTTCAGTATGGTCGGTCGGGTTACCGGAACCACACATGTATTTCGTTAGGCCTTAGATAACTTGGTCATTTGTTGAAAGATGTTTAAAACGGATGTGGCATGATCATACCTCCATATACAGTGTTACCTTTTTATTAAGAGGTGAACATTTTAAAAATTATGTAAATTATGGTCATTTTAAAATAGAAATCTTGAATATCTTCAAAAGTAATATATGTAGAGGTGCCATACCTACTTCAATTCATAGGTTCGTGCTGTAGTTACATCCAATGAACCACAAAACAAAAGTGGTAAAATTTTTATTCGTGCTAATTTGGGGCACCTGAAAAGTTTAAATGTTGAGTATCTGGAGACGTCATTCCAACTTCAATTTATAGGTGTGTGCTATAGGTGCATCCAATGAAGCACAAACATAATTTATGCTATATGGGGACACTTGAAAAGTTTAAATGTTGAAGATCTTCAAAGATGATTATCCCTGATGGTTATGAACGATCGGAATGTTCTTAATATGTAGGAGTATCTAAAAGTAGTTACTTTATTGTTTACAGTTCATATTGTTATACGATATCTCAAACTATTAACACATGTGCAGCAATGTATAATGAGTCGTGTTACGTTGGTATTTTAAGACTCTCCTCGATTAACAATCGTTTTAATCATCAATAGTGTTCAGTGTAATTAGCCAAGGATATATATTTTCATCAAATTTGAGATTTTTCAATAATTTTGGTAGATATGTTAATCATGACAATTGGAAAATTGCAATTTCTATGTCGCTTAAAATCTAAAGAAACTTCTAAACTTTTTGTTTGTTTAGCATGGTTGTAATAACCGATTATACATAATTTAGTCGCTATTGTTTCCATTATAGTAAAGAGCATTGCAACATCTTGATATGGGTATACATCTTAAACTCAATTCAAGATGTTCAAATAATATATTAAACTGTTGAGGCAAAACGTAAACAAGTAAGCTGTTTTTACCGTATGATGAAAATCTATGTGATCGATTTACTGCACCGAGCTGAACACAGTAACACTGTAATCAATGGACAATTTGTATTTATGTCGATTAATAGTTAACTTATCCTGAAGTGTTCATTGAATCAACCTAGTTATCCTGGGACCCCCGCTGAAAAGGGGTGCTTTTCCTTATGAAATCATTATCATTATTAAGGGATTTTCCCCATGCAATGAAATCTATATGCAAGCCGTGTGTCTTACCCGAGTAGTTGATACAAAGTAACTGAAGTAACCCCACTGCTGCATACTTTTTCATCATGCCTCCAATTAATTTCTCGGTGTAAAAATCCTATAATTCGCTGCTATAATTCAAGTTTCACATGAAAACCGTTCAACCCACTCGTCCACTTCATGGATCTGCCAGCGTTACCTGTTTGGCCAGGGTAAGTACATGCTCCACAATACAATGATAATGAATGCATGACTAACCCACGTTACTGGATCATGGTGACTACTGAAGCGTGTCCGTTCATGACCTTCGAAGAAAGGGGTTCACGGTATGTGAAAGGGAGGTGGGATATTTCACATTAAAAAGTGCACTTCTGAAAATCTTGCCCGGAATTTTAGTTTTTTAAACAAACAAGATAGCGCTCCCACCCCCTTGTTGACCACTTTTGATCAGTAAAAGGTCCCCCATGCAACAAGAAAGAGATCACATAAGAACTCGTGTAAACATGCAAAACTACGCAGGGATTATTTGTTTCTGATTCTCATGATTTTCTTGGAACTCGGGTTGTACGCGTGCATGTAAGAGTACCTCACATTTCGACTTTTTCGCTCCCTAGACATTTGCTCATTTTATAACTTGACATTTGGTTGATCGTGAAATGGACTGAAAGCGTGGATACATACCCCTGCATATGTAAACACAGAAACCAGTTTCAAGTCAAACAAACGACCGCTCTGAAAATACGCCGTTTACGCTACTCTTTTTTCTCTCTCATACACGGACTCGATATTGCAATGTTTACTTTTCCTATCTAAGGATTTGTGTGAGTCAGAAGAGTCCACGAGTTTACAATTCAAGAAGGAATATTTGGTAACAGTATAACCTGGGCCCATTGTACGTGTAGTTCTGTATTGGGCACATACATATAACACACACTATATACTATATATATATATATATATATACATACATACATACATACATACATATATATATATATATATATATATATATATATATATATATATATATACATACATACATACATACATACATATATACATATATATATATATATATATATATATATATATATATATATATATATATATATATATATATATATGCAGAATGTCGCATTTATACAATTTGAGGTGTTGGCTGTGTCAGCACAGAAGACACTTAACCTTGAACTCTTCTCCTGTCAGTATTGCGGAAGCGAGTCAACAGGTTTAGCCCGCACGCCGCACTGGGCTGTTGAATATTGGTGAAATTGATATGCAAGGCTTACATTCATACTTTTGTTGATTTTCGGTTTTAATTTCAGCTGACTTGTCATATTTGATGGGTCAGGATCCATCATTCCGCCCGTCTGGTCGTCAAAAATTCACTTTTTTGGGGACTTGTAAAAAAAAAAAAAAAAGTTCTAAGGCGGTTCCTCGTCAGACTTGGCGGGACTATACCTTGGGTGGGGCACTACCTAACCTATTTAAATTATAGCACTACACTGCTTTTGTATATTTAGTGAATTTCGTTGTTCAGTTTGTGGGGTAATTTTTATAAATCATCTTCTCTGAAATTCTTTGGACAAATTGCTTCGAAATTTCATCAGGGTAGTTCTGGATACCCATTGAACTTCATTTAAAATGTACCGAGGCATTTAAAATAATTCTTTATGTTTTGGGGTAATTTTTGACTTCATGCAGTTTGATTCGGTCTCATCAAAAGATGTCCACATGGTGGCGCTACTGTGATTTCCTGATTCGAGACGCATTTTAGAAAATTACGGAATATACTAAACTCGGTCTTCACAAAGTTATTCATTGGTTGGCGGTGGCTTTGTGTCATTTTCTGGTTTCTTTATGGAACTTAAACAGAGTTGCTTAATCCGCAGTAAAAGCACTTGATATAATGGGCAATATATATATATATATAAATACCCGTTTAGCAGGCTTATTTTGCCAAAAAATCTGATCACTTGAAGCTACAGAAGTGAAAATAAAGCCCATATAAATGTCTACAGCAGCACCCATGTGGGTCTGTTTTCATACACCACTAATTGTAGCAGCGGGTGCTGAGTGGCGGGGCAAAGAGGTCAGTGACAGGCTGTTTGGCTGACCAGAACTCTGGTCACAAATAATTAAAACGGCCCCCAGAGCTCAAGTTGGGTGGAATGGACTATGTATGTATATATATATATATATATATATATATATGTATATATATATATATATATATATATATATATATATATATATATATATATATATATATATATATATATATATATATTGATTGATTGATTGATTGATTGATTGATTGATTGATTGATTGATTAATTGATTGAAGTTTTTCCAAACTTGTGCACTACATTTGCTTTAAACTCGCTGGGTATGTACCTTGGATAGGTTTCTACTGAGTCTTTTCAATTGGTCACGCAACAGTGATGGTTGGATTTCAGTTATTATGTCTGTGTGCCAACACAGACATATTGTTTTTCTAGGAATTCTTTCTTTCTTTCTTTCTTTCTTACTTCTTTCTTTCTTTACAGGCAAATTTGTCCGACATTTCATTTGAAAAGTATTACACGTAGAAACTCCAAACTCGGCGCAATTATACCTCTATAAGATGAAGTCTCGCCTTTTTATAATGAGAGGTTATACTCTTTAAAATTATACAAATGAGGGCTAATTAAAGTTTTAAAACTTCAATATCTTATATACTATAGTAGATGTGGTTCTGAGTGTACAGTAATTCTATCATAGCAACGTCAAGTTCATCTCAAACGTTAAGTTCATGTCAAGGTCAAAGACCATGTCAAGGTTCACTTCAGGTAGAGGTCATCTATATTTCAGAGGTCATTTCAAGGTCAAAGGCCACTTCCCACGGTGGCTTTCTTCTAGCCATAACAATGTCAATTTTTATCCAATTTTGATCATGTTGGGCTCAAATTGTAGTTATTGTTACACTGCACATTTTTTAAAGTTACATGTGACCTCTAAAAGTCAAAGATCAAGGTCATTTAGACCTTTGAAAGTTTCATCCAGTCATAACTTGGCCAATTTCCGTCCAATTTTAATCATGTTGGGCTCAAATTGTAGGTATTGCAACACTGCACAATTTTTATAAGAACATGTAACCTCAAAAGGACAAATGTCAAGGTCATTTGGCCCTTTGAAAGTTTCATTTTGCCATAACTTGGTGAAATTTTCATCCGATTTGGTTCATGTTGGGCTTAAATTGTTAGTATTGTAACACTGTGTTATTCACATGTGACTTGTAAAGGTCAAAGGTCCAGGTCATTTGGACTTTGAAATTTACATCCAGTCATAAGCTTAATGAAATGTGAAGTACCAAAGGATAAAAGTTGTAACATTTAATATTTACAACTTTTGAAGGCACACAAACAGATTTGCATTGAAGCAAATATTCTTTTCTAGTTTTGTGTATGTGTTCATTTTTCAGTAAAATTTTGGAAAGACATCTTCTCTAAAATGGCTTGGCGAACTGCCTGAAATAAATAAATAAATAAATAAATAAATAAATAGATAAATAAATAGATAGATAGATAGATAGATAGATAGATAGATAGATAGATAGATAGATAGATAGATAGATAGATAGATAGAGAAATAAAAATAAATAAATAAATAAATAAATAAATAAATAAATAAATAAATAAATAAATAAATAAAGTAAAGTAAAAAAATAATTAAAGTAACACACACATGTAAGTGTTGTTACCAGCGGCACCACCAACACAAATTCGTATGTTGTATCGTAAAAGTTCTGTAATATACATACTTTGTCAGGTTACAGACAGGGAAGTACTACCATCATTCATTCATAAGCGAATGGCACCAAAAATAATATAGTTATATTTATAAATATTCAACATTACACCTATTCTTCGACTCAGCACTATATAAATGTAACCATAAAATCTCTATATATCCCTATATAATATCTATTCTATGACAGCACCAGAAAAGAATGAATTTAAAACTGGGAAGTTTCTATATTACACCTATTCTTTGACCCAGCACCAGTTTATATCACAACAATTCTCTGGCTCAGCACTAGATAAAATCTCTATATTTCTATATTACACCTATTCTATGGCTCAACACCAGAAAAGGATGAATTTGAAATTAGGGAGGTTCTATATTACACATTTACAATAAACTTGAGTCAAGAGGATTCAAAGGTGTACTTTTGATCAAATATTTCTACAAATTTTGCTGTAAATATCCTGAGATGGTTAGAAAGTTTGGCTTCAATAATTTTAGAGATTTTAGACTTGTCTGTTTTGCTACTTAATTTTATCTTTTGACACCATTATGTTTAAATGTTCACCTTTCAGACATTTTAGGCTAGTTTGTTTTCTGTTAGGTAACCCCCCAGGGGCTACAGGTAGCAAGAAGCGGCCTACGACAGTAACAAGCTTGCCTAATTGTACTTCATATCTGGTTAATATTTTCATTGCATTCTGTTGACATAAATACAAAAGACTTTCATTCTTTTCTGACTTGCCCTATATTTCTACTATTAACATCCAAAGATTATTAGAAAGTTTGCCCACAATAATTTACAGTTTTTAGACTTGATTGTTTTGCTACCTAACTTTATCTTTTGGCATCTTTCTGTTTTAATATATGCACTATCAGACATTTTAGGCTTACATGTTTTCTGTTAGGTAAACCCCCAGGGGCTACAGGTAGCAAGAAGCGGCCTACGACAGTTGCATGTTTGCCTAATTGTACTTAAAGTCCTGTTAAGAAAAATTGTTTTGATAGCATGTTTTTGGCATAAAAGCTAATGACTTCCATTCTTTTCTGATATGCCTAAATGCACATTTACTCAGTATTAAAAAATTACTCAAAATTGACAGTCTTTTCTCAAGTGTCACAAACCTGACACATTAAGTTGACACATTGACTCAGGGTTGGCAGTTAAATAGAGCTTAATTGTTTGAGGAGTAGGTGTCATCATGGAGTTTGTTTTACATCTCTGGTCCAGGATGTACATTGTTACAGTCCTTGTTAGGATTTCCCTTGGTTTGTACAGTTGGTCTAGCTGCAACTGTTTAATTTACAATCACTGGGACTGAATATAGTGCCCCAGCTTGCTTCCACTTCAGTTAAACATTGGCGGATGGTTTAACTGGGATAAGCTGTCCAGCTAGAAAGGGTACATATTGGTTCAGGGGTAAGTCAAATTGTTCTTATCTGAACCTGTACTATGAAAATTTGGTAATTATGGTTTGTTTGACAGGTATTCTTCTTTGATATGAAGCTCTGCATTTATAAGCAAAACTTCACATATTTAGCTAATTCATCAATTGCCACGTTCATATTTATTCATTATTTTGTGGGTTGTCTTTGCTGAATATTTAGCTTAGACAAGGAGCCGCCACTCAGAGAGACATGTACGGGTAAAAGGCTCCGAAACATGTTCTGAGTAGTTACCCGCTGAAGACCCTTTAATTTATTTGGGCTAATACAGCCTATGTCAAAATCTTACAGAGGAACGTGTGCAATATGGACAATAAAGCTTCTATGTATGTAAGTTAGACAGGGACAGGTTAGCTTATGGAGAGTCAAGAGTTCGGACTGCGGAATAGGGTAATGACTACTAGGAAGTGGTTTTGGACAAAAAAACACAAATACAACCAGTTCTTTGACTCAGCACCAGTCTATATCATGACTATTCAGTGGCTCATCACTAGATAAAAATCTCTATGTGTGCATATGAGAGCGTGACTTTTGATGATATTAAAGTCTTAAAATCTGAAATGCCCCTGATTAGCTTGATTGAAAATGCTACAAGTTGATATCCTTCATCAGATGCACCATACTGCAAATATGTATCAGCAGCAGTTTCTTCTGTTACAGGGTTTGCAGATAGTAAAAATTTAAAGTGCAAATACTGTAAGTATTCAATCAATGCATGCTTAATAGTAATATCTTACCTTCTGGGCACATATACCGATTTGCTCATACAGTTTTTTTCGGTATTACAGATAGGGTGCCAATTCAACTTAAATGTTTAGGTTTGTGTTAAAGGTACATCCAACAAAATGACACGGAAGGAAGTAAACTTTGAAATTATGCTAATTAGGCATGCTTCCGCAATATAAATGTTGAATATCTTTGAATGGAGAGATAGAGAGAGAGAGAGAGAGAGAGAGAGAGAGAGATAGAGAGAGAGAGAGAGAGAGAGAGAGAGAGAGAGAGAGAGAGAGAGAGAGAGAGCAAGCAACTTCAATTCACTGGTTTGTGGTATAGGCGCATCCAATGAGATGAACATGGAATTCAGTCCATTTACCTACACACTGTATATATTTAAATTCCTCGGGTAAGGACACTATTTGTGATTCAGGTCAACAAAGATTAAAGTATTCATGGGATCAAAATAAAGAAAGTACACTTACGGAACGCCTTAATACTGGCTACTGTACAAATACATTGCAAGAAATGGTGAAAGTGGTGAGTGCAAAAGTAAATAAAGCAGTGGACTTATTAGGCGATGCCTTGAAATATGCGGAAGATTGTATGAAATGTGAAAAGAAAAAAAGCAAGAAGTTGTCGAAACAACCACACTGATAGGACATGGACTGCGATAATGCAAAAGCATATGAATATTTATGCTTGCATTATTCAGGACAGTGGGTGATGCAAGCTCTCGTAAAAACTTTTTAGACGCATTGCGTATTGAAATTTATGTAAAAAAAACCCCGAAAAGTGTGTATTAAAGGGTAAATAACTCTGCAGAGTAATACAAAGAAATTTTAAATTTAAACGAGTTTTGGAAATTGGTGAAAAGCACTGTGTGTAAAAATGAGATTACAGATAAAACCTGAGTAAATCATTCCGAAGGGCTATTAAATGATACACAATATGAAACAGAATTTTATGGATAGGTGCAAAATGAAATTGAGGACCAAATTATGTTCCGAAGGTGGCTATTTTTCAGAAAATGTGATAAATGAGATGGATGGTGAAATATGTGATGAAAAGGTAAAAAGCGTAATTAGGCATATGAAAAATAGAAAAGCTCCACGATTGAATGGCTTCAGCATATTTTTTTTTAAGAAAGCTGAAATAGTAGTTCCACATTTAAGATTATTATTTCATACTCTCTAAATTCCCGGTAAATTCCCTGAAGAATGGACAAAGGCGATAATCTGTTAACTCCATCAAAAGGTGATATAAATAATCCTAAGAATTGTGGTGGGATATCATTACTGGATGTTGTGAGTAAAACTTTCACCAACATAATAACAGATTAGTTTTATGGATATCAAGTAAAGAAAAGCATTTTGAAGGGCAAGTTGCTTACAAGAAAGGCTACAGTACCAGAGACAATATTTTAGGTTGTAGGCTGTTACTCAAAAACTACCTTCCAGAAGAATGGGAAGATGTCACTGTATCTTTATAGACTTTCCAACAGCATTCGATTCAATGAGACATGATTTAGTATCTTATGTCCTACAGAAGAATGACTTAGTTAAATCTCCTTCTGTTAACACACAAGCTTTGAATTGATTGTATATTGGTTTAACTAACTTTTTAGTGTCCTCTTGGCACTCCACAAGGATGTGTGCTGAGTTGTTTTCTATTTTTTTTCTATAAATAAATATGTTCATTTACTACGTAACAATGAGTGCCGCGGTATATTTATAGATTATGAATTACGTAACCTATTTTCACTACTTTAAATGATGTGATAGACTTACCACACATTATTGGTCGTTTACAAAATCAGGTAAACACTCTTGTCGAATTCTGTAAGACATATGGGATGAAAGTTAATTTATAGAAAACAAAGGTCATGGATATCCGTAGAGGAGGCATAGTAAAACATTCCGAGAAACGGTTCTGTGATGGGAATATGGTTGATGTAGGTCCTAGATATAAATATCTATATTATGGTCCATTTTCTTCAGGTTTATCGAGAAGTTACTGTAAAAATCAACTAGCTGTCCGTTATCCTTGGGGACGCGATAACTTTTGAACAAATTCAGTTACCGCCATGAAACTTGCATTGCCAAAGTACCTTACGGAAAGCTCGGACAAGTTCAGTATTCAGTGACCTTGACCTATTTTCAATGTCACAGAAGGTAAAACGTTGGCGGCCGCGGGCTCTTAAGGGTGTTTGCTCATTAAATGTTTCTTCAATGTGTTAATAAATCCATGTATTTTCTTGAAGGGTAAAACATGTAGACTACTTTGAAAGTGGATTATATGTGCATGTGCGTGAATTCGTGACATTAAATTTAAAATTTGCGTGAAATTTCCAGTTTAATTGGCCGCACTTTTCTGAATGATTGCATGGAAACATTTTTTGTCTCTACGGCATTCTTCATTTCCTCCCACTGCAGGATATATACCGTTTTATATGTTTTAGAAAGATACAACAAAAAGTGCACAACGAAACAAGCAGGTCTGATGCAAGAATACAAAAATATGCGTCCAATATATATTATAGCACTAGAAATTTATTTCATATTATGGGCATTTGCATATATACATATATATATATATATATATATATATATATATATATATATATATATATATATATGTATATATATATATACGTGTGTATGTATGGATGGATAGATAGATAGATAGATAGATAGATAGACAGACAGACAGACAGACAGACAGACAGATAGATAGATAGATAGATAGATAGATAGATAGATAGATAGATAGATAGACAGACAGACAGACAGACAGACAGACAGACAGACAGACAGACAGACAGACAGACAGACAGATAGATAGATAGATAGATAGATAGATAGATAGATAGATAGATAGATAGATAGATAGATAGATAGATAGATAGATAGATAGATCAATGCTGTTGGCAATGTTTGCAATTTAGATAACAGAAGGGTATACTGGTGTTTTGGTGTTTTGGTGTTTACAAGTTATAAAATTTGATATAGTCAACTTATTTTACTCGCTCCAAGACATGGAAATAACTACACATCCTCATCATTTTCTTAAGATGAAATTAATATATAAAAAAGTTTTCGAAGAAATTATGCTACTTTAGATTGAAAAGCTGAATATCTTTAAAATTACATTTTGCAATACACCAACAGTGGTCCAAGGTGCTGTTAATTTCTCTGACCATATTTGAGTTGGTTCTTTTGCTCGTGAAAACTTCGATATCAAATAAGTCGAGTAAAATGTCCTAGATATGGATATAAAGTGGACAGGAAATTGCTGTTTTGTACTGATTTATTTAGTAATTACAAGTACAATGAAACTAATTCAATTTGCAAAATCTCGGCAACGAATGAAAATTTGAACGAAGCCCGAAAACTTTTTATTTTGCTCAAATGCTGAAAGCCAACATTTTTACTGCATAGTCAGGAAAATAATATCTCTCTGTGGCTGTGTTCAACTTTTAGCATGAAATATACAACTTCCACATGTATCACGTAAAATGTATACACGCCTAACATGCATCAAGACGTTATAGGCATACAAAGGCTGTCTCATATTCAAAATTGAGTAGTTAACAAGATGCTTTCTGTATCATAATCGTTTTTGTCAGTGGCAAATCATTTTACACATGGTTCAAGTATATTCTTGATCAGTGCTTATGTTTCATGAAAATAACAGCGACCCTGAAATTGCATAGTTTCACTTTTAAATCCCGTCTAATTGTTTAAGCATTAAACTACAAGATAGCAAGCAATTTAAAAAAATCACGTTACATTGTATCTTCATTTATACATTAAACTTGACTCTCCAGAAAAGAGTGCAGTCAGTGGTAGAAACGTCGAACAGAAATTCTATGCGCACAATTTTCAAGGAAAAGAATGTATTATTGGCACAAGATCGGGAATAGCTGGTCATTGTATACTTTTCCATTACAACGTACCACTTAGGTTTCGATAATATTCTATTTTTTGCCTCTCAAGCTGGATAACTTGCTTTTGCATTTTGTTGAAATTTGGTTTGTTTTGATATTTAAATAAATTCTCTGATCAAAGTTATTGAAGCAAATTATTGCATTCAATAAACCTTGTGTGCAATAATTTATTTTCAAAAAATTATTTGATGTTCAACATGTCTATTATAATCTCGAGAATACATATATGCACTTTAGGAACAGGCCATGTAATTTGTGTTTGAAACATTTACGTGAAATGTAACAGGGGTGTGTGAGGAGAAAAAGCAAAAAGTTCATGGACTACTTGTGAAAATGTGTATGAACAATGAACTCGTTTCAGTAGGCTTCATTATGGCACTTTTTCTATAAAAACTACAATAAATTAATCACTTATGGCGGTTTGTTGCTTTTTTTTTTCATGCGTGTCTCACGGGTTTTACGTCCACAGATACAAATGTGTAAAACAATTTGAATTGCCTCCTTTGAAACTTTGCATCATCTGGCTTCAATATTGCTTTTAAGCAATGGGCCAGTGTTTTAAATAGACATGGATATGCTTTTCTTGTTGACATTGCAGCGTTCATGCTTACAATTTTTTTTAATTTGGCGCATGTTCTCTGTAAACATGAGTTTTACAGTTGCACAAACGTATTGAACATAACAACCTTAGAAATCTGGAATGATGCCTCCTGTATGGCATACTGAATGCATATTGAAGTCTAAGTCCATCCGCGATTATCCAGATACGAGTCTGCCATAGGTGTCTTTTGAAATGTACATCAGACACAAATTTCCTGCATTAAACACAGAATCTGTGGAAATAGTGTGTGAAGAGTTCAGAGAGTTGTGTGAATATAATATGATCGTAATGTCTTATGAACTCAATGTAATTGATTTTTAGGGTTCTTGATATACTATCTTTTAATTCACCTTGTGCATATCTCATCTACCCATAATCATCTGATTTTAACTTTTTAAATGACTTGGTCATACTTTTAATTGTTATGGCATCCAAACCTCAACAGTCATGTACTGACCTTGGATTGCAATAAAACTTGTCAAACTTGTATAAGCATAATTAAGCAAAGAATGCCCTAGACTTTGTGCCCATGCTGGTACACATAGTATATTATGCCAATTTTAGAGGTAAATCTTCGGTGTAAAGCAAAACAAGTGTACACAGTGAAGCATAAACGCTTTGTCTAGTTTTACAGATTTTAATCACAATATTTTCTCTTTGGAATGACGGATTACGAGGTCAGAAAAAGTAGATGAAGAGAACAGAGGCAACTACAGCCAGAAGCATGGTGATGATGTACATTGCCAGCCCAACGTATTCCATGACGCTGTTTGTCGCCTTGTTTTCGTCAGACTCTTTGTTGGCTGAAAACGAAAAGGATAAATTCAAACCGACGATGAAACGGGTGAAAATTTAAACAACGTACGGTTTTGCGAAAGATGATAGACAAAATGTATCAAACTTAGTGGTTATTATTAACAAACTTGAAATAATTTTGTTGTAAGACAACGATGAGATTCGGTTGGTAGAAATATACGAAACACTGAGTTTATTAGATAAAATTACGCACGTGAACCATCATGACAAACAAAGAGCTGATTAGAACTTCACCTGAATCAATTACTTTCATGGCTGATCATCCCAATAGTGTTGAATACATCAATCAAAATCCACTCAAGCTGATATTCGCAATTATTGACTAAATGACGAAAAGTAGAAATTCTACCTTTCTAAAACCAAAGACAACTTGTGCCACTTACATCTGAGACGACAGCATCTTGCTATCTCGAATATCAAATCCCAAAGAAGTTGTAAGCCGATTGAACCTCCCACCGAAATTGTCATAAAGAAACGAAAATCCTTGTGGATGAATGGGGACCATACCGCCAGCATTATAGTAACAGCTACAATGGTTATAATCACTGAGTCAAAATGAGAACAGCAAAGGGATTTTTCTTCTGAAAAAAATATCACGGGACACACATTTAAGTGTTGAAATATAATGCATGAAGACGAAGCTTTTCTACGGATGAATGTAGCTCCATGGTTTGTGTAGCCTCCCTGGTCGTAACCTTTTCAATCATTCTTAGATTTGCAAATTCTTTATTCGTTGTTCACTCAGACTCGATGGGCAGTGGGCGAGAAAACACTTCACCATGTGCCTCATCTTAAAAATGACTTACTTTACCACGTGCTGAATACTAATAAGGAGACCGCTGTGTGCGAAGGAGGGACGTAGTTTGTTTCACAGAACAATGTAATTTTCATTGCGCAAAGAAAGACACCTTTTACTTGCCGTGTGCTTGCCTTCATAGCAGGCCAAGTATTATCTCTACTACACTACTTAAGTAGAAAGGAGAAAACACAGAGATTGGTCTATTTAGGTCTCAAAAAGTGTGACTATAACACATCAAATGGGACCCGACCTAAAACACGACACAGGAATGTGGATTGTGACTCATTCCCAATGCCTGCACGACCTTACTGAAAATGTCCCCTTTTCTTATCAGCATGCTGACAGAGAATCCGCAGACCATGACTGAGATATCATAAAAAGTGTTGATACAACAATTAGGTATGTAAAAAAAAAAACAAAAAAAAACTCGTATAGAAAGGAAACACGTTCAAATGGGGTTTATCCAGTCCCATTGACATTCAGGTGCGAAGGCATGGGCATACATTTTTAAAAATGGCGACAATTTAAGTCTAAGCAGCAAATGTTGTTATAGCGGTATAACACTGACCTGCACAGGCATGCGCCAAGAGGCCGCTAATGCGATGTAACCAGTTGAATACTGGCCTTGTCCGTCCGTCAGGGTGTGGTCTGCACAATCCTCCCAAAAATTGTAAAACGCTCAATCCCACAACAGTCATGCCCAAAATAGCGTGGATTTGTGCTACCTAGAGGAATTAAAAATGAGAAAAGATTTAAATTGTCTCATTTTTCTTTAATTTACAATGTGCCCGCTTAAATCTTCCAAACGTGTATATATTGTATGTATGTAAGGATAAATACTATTTTTTAACATAGAGACATCACTATTACATAATATACGTATTACGGGATATGTTTGTTTCAATATGAGTTGAGAGGAAAATAAATCCATATTCATACAACCTCGTTGTTTGACACACGCATAAATATATCCGTCATTGAAACACTCGTACAATAATGCCTTGGAGTTAGACTCAGCAAACTATAGGAGTTGGGCTACAGAAGTTAGATTTACACTCAATGATAAAGGTACGGGTATAATGTATGGTTAAAACTGAATTAGCCAGAAAAGACATGTTTCGATGTAGCGCGTGATTCTTCCATGTCGCCACTATATCATATAACTTCACTGCATTTTGGATTTTCATGTTTTGACTCGAAAAATAACGCCCCTGAGGGAGCTTATTTTTCTATAGGAAGTCATAATTTTTGTATTTACAGAAAATAAACGCTTTCCAATTTTCGTGGAGGTACACTCATTTGATAAGGATACGTGCTTTAATGTGCAAAATAAGCATTCTCTTGGCTATTGATCTTTAAGCTGTGTACCACGGAAAAAGAGACTTTTAACCATAATTATACAGTTTGAATTTTCGACCAGTGAACAATTCGAAATACGTTTTTCGGACAGATGCTAGTGTGTTATGTCTAGTGTGCGTCTTTTTATGTTCTATTACATAAAATTCATTTGTACAGTCTTGAACCACATGACTGGGTTCGTACACACGTGACCTACTGCTGGTATCATGACAGACAAATAAAAAATAGAAAATAAATTCTTCAATATTTCTGCATGTATATTTTGGAGGTGGACAGTAACAGGAACGAACGTAGAGAGTATATAGAACTTGGCTGGTGGAATTCAGGTATTGATGATGCAAAAGTGTCACAGGACATTTGGATTTTTCAGATAAATATCTTATTCCCTCATCACTAGCTAGCACTTTTTGAGTGCCACACTTTTGACTGAGTCAACAGCTGTCCTCTGTGCGATTTGGGAAAGTTGTTGATCTGTACTATTATATTCTATGTATTTACAGGCATGCTGGTACTTGAATTAAAGGTCTTTTACAAGGAACATGAATCTAGAAAGCTCATTATAATTTGGAGCATTTCGTTTTAAGTGGTTCGACTTAAGTCGCAGTTGACACTGAAAGAGTTAAAGGATACTGAGAGCATAACAAATGGCACCTGAACTTCATAATTTATAAAAGTGTCTTTATTACCCACCTTTGTCCAAGCCCGCAGTGTAACAAACACGATAATTACCAGCGCTATTGTGCTTGCCACCACCAAAACCATAGCGCTGCGATGAATGTGGAACCAGATTTTAATGTCGTTTATTTCTTTTCCATTAAAACTGTTTCTGAAGTGACGAGCAAGCAGTCGGCCAAGGCCAGCAAAGAACAACCAAGCCACAATACCTAAACCAGCTGAAATAGATTATATGTATATTTTAATTGTATCTTATTTCGTGCTCGTGGAGCACAACGGTTGCGTTTAAAATGGAAAAGGCAGTTAGTTTATATAAATACTTCTTATTAATCGAAACATTGTACAGTCTTAAAAAAAGAAGTCCTTGATGGGCTCTCGGAAAAACCTCAAGGTTCTCTCAGGAGCCACAATGTTTAAAGGGAGTGCAGGGTATTTCGCAAGCAGGGTTCTTCACTGCTGACATGCTGGGAAGATATTTTTACTTTTGAAAAAGTTTTTTTGGATATGTGGCAAAGTCATTGATACGGACAGAAGAACACACAAAAGTTGACATATTTGGATACGCATGTAAAACGATTTGGTTGAGGATTATGCTCACAAATATTTTCCGTAAAGTTTGCTAAGTATACATGATTTACACTCATTTCACATTACTGAAAGTTTGTTTGCAAGGTGGGTTCCAAGATATGGTTCAACCAAGATCCCAAAGTGGAAGACATGAAATGAGTAAGTATAATGCAAGAATTCGCAATACAACTGCTCAAAGATCAATCATGAAGATACTTGACAGAATACTTATTTTACATGTCATATCCCATGGGACATAACAATAAATTACCGTATCTGCATAAAAAAATGAGTCAAGAGCATTTTTATATGTAATATTTGTTCCAAAATATACATTCGATTAAGATGTTAGCCTTCTACCAACAACACAATTGTGCTATTCGATGCTTATGTCAAACCCATATTATTGTACGGTAGCGAAGTGTGATCATCAGCAACGATGCGTAACAGAGCGTCCGCGCTCAGCCATCTTCACATATAAAAATGCTGTAAACCATTGCTACATGAATGAGACGCTTGTTGATTCTTGTAATGTACTTAGACTGGGCCCGATAGCATCTAATAAAGCCTGTCTAGCTGGATTAGGAAGAGTCCCATTGGAAATTGAAATAAAAATCCGTATTACTACATATTGATTAAGATTTGAGGTGGGGTGGGGGTTTGGACAACAGTCAGTCATATTTGACTTCTTATCAACTTGATAAGGAAGGTAAAAACACTTGGGCGACCACAGTGAGACTTAATAGCCAGCATAATGGTATGTCTAACCTATGGCTGAATCAACATAACGTAATCCAGAAAACATTTTGTGCGCTTTACAATTAAGCCTGATAGACCAATATATACAGCGTTTTTTTCTCAGATTTGGGACGGCAACGTCAAACTCGGACTTGGAAACAAGTTGATATTTTATAGTTTATTTAAACAAAATTATAAACCCGAAAAATATCTGGAAATTATTAAAAATTTTGAACTTCGTCGAGCGTTCACAGTCCTTCGACTTAGAAATAACAAACTCCGTGTTGACTGGGTCGTTACCAAAATAAGCCACCAGATCAACGTATTTATCTACTTTGTGCTCACCATATGGTTGAAAATGAGGCGCATTTCATTTTAACTTGCGGCCTATTTAATCATATAAGAGACACCCTTTTTGACCAAATCGAAATTCTCCACAGAAAGTTAGAATATCTAGATGTAAATACAAAACTAAAAATCCTTATGTCAACAGATAAAAACACAACCTTTCTGGTTTTCCAACCTGATTTATAAGAGCATGCAACGACGTCAAATGTACCATGCAGGATTCACATTTCCGAAGTCACTTTATAATATTTTTATGGTGAGATTGCCAATGTATGATTTTAGATCATTCAAAGGTATATTTATGTGAGCCGAACCCCCTTACAGGCATAAGGAGACACATAAAAACTGTCACAAAGCACGACTTCCTAAAGCAGCTTCTTTTTTTTTTTATAACAGTGAACCCAACATAAAGTCAAGTGATACCATACTGACAGACATTGTAAAGTAGTTGAGATCGAAATATTTAAGTGTGAGACCTTTTCGAGTAGGGGTATAGTCTTGGGTTTCCAGAGTGCGAATCCTTAAATACAATGTACAAGTATCAGAGGAAGTGTCATGCGGTTGTTTGAGGAACCTAAAAGGCACCGTACATGTGACAAGGTGAAGACCCCAGAAGATTTCCTGGACAACATGTTGTTTTTAGAGTGTGTTCATTCATAGTTGAGTTGCCTGTTTCTCTCAATTTGCACTGATCATGTACCCATGTAACAATGTTCAATAGGCTGAGCATGGACGTTCGTATCCAGTTAGTTTTTGTGAACCATATTTTGAAAATCCACTGAAATATTGTTGATCTAATTCAGTTAAGATGGGCATGTTTTTTTCACGTTACAGACTACACGAATTTAGTCGAGACACTTGCAGTTCCGTAATCAACTCAAAATAAGTGTCTTCCTTTTCTAAATGAGGAAGGTCCTGGAAACTCACAGCTGCACCAATATTCAACTCTATCCTGAGTGTGAACATTGCTTTGGTTTGTATAACAGAAAGGCACTTCGTGTACCCTGGGATTGATAACATTGGTTGAATACATACATACATACATACATACATACATACATACATACATGCATACATACATACATACATACATATATACATGTATGCATACATACATACATACATACATATATTTATTGTACATACATTGCACCAAAAACGTCAAGGCAGAAGTTTTTACATTTTGCTGACAATTAGCTGCAACCAAGGACAGGGAATAGGGAACAGTTTGAAAATTTTTTGGGTGTTTACGGTGGGTTCTCCGTGCAAAACGTACCCATGCAGATATGTTATATTAATTTTGTGTGAAAAAACAACGCGAAGACTGTAAGAACAGCCTGTGCTAAACTGCCCTAACCATACATATCCCCACCACGTTTGACCAGGATCTGACGCATGGTTTGTTAAGGGAGCAACAGATACAGACATTTGCAATGATATTGCTTTACTATGACGCCATGACGCGTTTCGTACCTATCATAATGGCATTTTAAAAATACCATGATATATGGAGGTAGTGACCTACCCGAGGTATATCCCCTCTGTGTTTGAAGAAAATCTGATCAACAGGTCTGGAGAAAAGTCTATCGACATGTACCTACATGGGTGTCCTTATACAATATTAGCGACGCTTGTGAAGTTACCGATTGTGTAATTTGAAAAAAAGCAAGAGTTGAAATAGGAAATGACATTAACACTCCCTTATGCAGATTCTTGGTGGTGCCCAAGTCAAACTATGTCCCAACCAAATTTGAAGAGAATCATGTATACTGTTTCCGAGAAGTCAAACATTGTAAAAACTTACAAAAATTCAGTTAACAAAAAAATACATAAAAAATTGGGGCGCCATTTCTTGAACATAGGTCCAGAGAAAAGATCTTTAAAAGTGTTCCCATGCAATTTTCGAAGCAATAAAGAGGCACCTTCAACAAGAAGATTGCATTTTTTCGTTAAAAAAAACAAACAAAAAGAAATCATATAAAACCCAAAATCACTGAAATTTTACCAACTGAATACGCTTCGCATAGACCCACGCAAGACACATCCTCACCAAAGTTGAAGTGGATCTGGTCGACTGTTTTGGGCGAAACGGTATAAGCACATGCATGAATATACTAGTATCGGCCCGTGGTATCAAAGAAGTTGAAAGTGCAATTATTTGCTACATGATGGTTGCACAAGGGCTGATGGACGAACTGATTAATAAATTAGCTGAGCCAAATAGTCTAAAAAAACATTTCCTATTCATAGATTTCAAACCAACAATGACAGGTAAGAAATTCAGTAGTTACCAAAACATCAACACTCATCTTCCCATACCAATGTGAAGAAACAAATTTCACTCATGACCTGAGACAGGCAGTCACCCATAATAGGCAACTGGTGGTTTTAAACCGGTCCTCCCAACCTTCGAGATATTCTTCATTGACTACAAACATAAGTTTTCCAAAAACACTTAAAACCCAAATTTTATCACTTGTGCCAAAAATGAAAAGAGACAAGGTAGGCCTGTCACTTGTTTTGTTTTGCAGACTTGTCAGTCAGCTGAGTTTACAGAAAAGAAGTCAAATCTTTACTTCGTTCATACCATACAGACAGACGGGCTTGTTTTCAATTGTTGTTATAGTTTGTTTAACTTATTACCATGGATCTTTAGTTCTAGACGCAGACCATCCGCTCTCACAATATCAGTTGACTGCAGATCAACCTTGACCCTGGAAATAATTGGTATTTCTTCGTGTTTGCCTATATATTGCGCCCCTGCAACACAAGATAGAGACTCAAATTAAACGTGGTATCAATCAACTAAATATGTCCGATGGCAAATGACCGACAGGTTGTAGCATCCCAAGGTACCATACCATTCGAACATGACGTGCATTTCATTTTACCACTACTACTACTACTACTACTACTACTACTACTACTACTACTACTACTACTACTACTACTACTACTACTACTACTACTACTACTACTACTACTACTACTACTACTACTACTACTACTACCACCACTACTACTACTACTACTACTACTACAACGCACTACCATCACCTTCACCATTACTACTAGGGTTCGATTCTCGGCCGGGGAGCAAGTGGGAAGAGTTCCTACTACTCTGACTGGGGGCCGTGGTTCTCTCCGAGACCTTTGGTTTCTTCTGCCACATGAAAGGATACGAAGTGCATGTCTACTTCGGTGCACAGAGAGTGACTCGTTAAGCTAATATTTGACTTCTTTCACAAACCGTGTAAAACAAATGGACCACCATCGATTACCCTTACCACCACAGCAACTACCACCACCACACCACCACTACCATCACCGGTACTACTACTATTAGCTACCACCATTTCTACAAATACTATTTCTACTACCACCACCATCACCACCATTTCCTTGACCAAGTAGTCCTTCGATTACAATTCTACCACTGTTGCTACTACTATACCACCACCACCATCAGCATCACTCCTCCTACTATTATTAGTATTAATACCACTGCTACTTTTGCCACCACTGAATCAGTGTATACTATGCCGATGCAAGTGTAACAGGGACGTCTAATTTCTGATAATATGTCCATGCTATGCCTATATACACACATGTGCACGACCTATAGCTAAACATAAATCTTTAAATCACGCAAACTTTAAATCTGAGCCACTGATCAATCAAGCGCCAAACTGTTATATTATCTTGAACTTCAACAGATACAAGTACAGAGCGAATGCTGTGCACATGAACACGATCCCTTTTTATGATCTTACCGTTCAAAGCTGAATATTATTCGTATCTTATTACAATTTTACAGATATGGGCCAACTCTGATACATCTACTGCCACCACACCACACAGAAAAGACAGTCACAGGTTAAGCTGCATTCAAGATTTACAGATTGGAGAACCGAGTACACCCGGAACCACCGAAAATTGGACGCCTTCAATCTGCAACACTGTGAAGAAAAAGAATGACCCGATGCCACTCTGTCTGTCTCTCTGCTTGTTTCTATATGTACATATGAATATGCGCCAGGTGTCGGGCTATCTACAGAAATAAACGTATGTATATATATATATATATATATATATATATATATATATATATATATATATATATATATATATATATATATATATATATATATATATCAGTGAGTTGACAGGGTACCCACCCGAAAAAAAACCCCGGTTTTCTTTCGGGTACCCGGGTTCGAAAGTCGATCGAACACGGTTACACGGTTACCAGATTTTTTTTAGCCCATCCAGGTACTTTAAGTACATTACACCATTTCTAGTTTTGTAAGGTTCTGGTCAATCTAGATATTTTACACCATTTAAATGCGGAAATGTTGATGTACATGAACATTAGTAAAGGAGCACAGCTGCCATTAAAAGCAAAGACTTGCAGAACAGAAGTTAATTAAATACTAGGTGGTGCGTGCTAAAGGTTCTGGTTCGAGACCAGGCCGTTCCGTAGTCAAAAATAAATGACCGATGCTGCACAATATTTGGGTCATAAATTGATAAAAGATATACTTATAAAGATTAACGTCTCTTGTAATTTGTTCCTTGTCACCGGGTGCCCGTTTCGAGAATCCAGGTACCCGGATACGAAATTCTGTACCCGTCAATACACTGGTGTGTATATATATATCAGCTACGGGCAAAAACACATAATAGGTCGAGGTTACAAAAAGAAAGTGAACGGAACTATTTTGGATACCAGGTGCGTAACCAACGCCAGCTCACCAGTGTGAAAGACATCTCGGGGGGGGGGGGAGCAATATGACAGCATTCTTATTTTAAATCTTATTTTAAATGCAGTAATTGGCGATTTTTCCACAAACATTTCGGAATTCCAGCACTGTACCCACCTGGCACAACTGTACCCCACGCCAGAAAAAGATACCAACTTCGGCGTAGATCTATTGTCATAGTGGCAAGCTGCTGTCCTCTGCCTTGCGGTCTTGATATGTTGGAAAAAATTTCCGTGTGAAAACGGCAATATATTTTTCCATCTTCCACTATTGTTTCCACATTTGACAAACCAACCTATTAGAAAAACGATTGTAAGCAACATGACACGTTTATGTATATTCCATCAACATAATGGACATTTCAAGGTTAGGATAAATCGTAGTTGTAAAGTATTCACTGCCTCCTTCTTGTAACAACAATCAGTCACGGAATTGCACTCCTCCTCCTCCTCCTCCTCCTCCTCCTCCTCCTCCTTGAACACTGTAATGCATATATAAACATCAAACTCGGGGGTGGGGGGAGGGTACACTGTATCCTAATCTATCCGGCAATCTGAAGCTGTGTCAATATGGTGTAATTCCTGTATAATACAACGATATTTTTTTAATTAAGTGTAAATGGCACCGTTAAAACGTGTCAAGATTATCAGTGAATTTCTTGTAATTTACTGACATGAATGCCCGAATGATGCGAAAATTTCTTTTGTATATGTTTAACCACGATCTATTTATAAAGTCTCTGGAAGCAACATAAGGAACATACGTACAGGTCTATGTAGTTCGTTGACTTTGTATTCAGAAGGATTATAGCCACGTTGAACCATGACGGTGTCGCCCTTAACAAGGCAACTGAATGTCAGGTCGTCCCCCTGCAAAACGGAAAGACTGATATCAACAACAAACGGCAGCAACTGGATATCATAAATTACTTTAGATTTTACACGCATATAAATCAATCATTAAAATTTAATTAGCACTGCAAATGGCATAAATATATTTAGGGAGCATACATCACTCTGTTACTAAGTATTTGATTTATTTGAACCTCATCCCATTGTTTATGTGGAAAACAAACTACGCCCTGTGCATGTAGCCGACACTGTGTATTTCTCTCCTGCAGGCAAATACGGAGATATGACACGATTTGTTCTTGCCCAGGAAGACAACTGCAGAGTATGTAGGTATGTAATGTTATTTTTTGGAATTATAGAACTCTATGATAAAAACAGAGTTTCTTTGTAACTATTGATCTGCCGCAGCTTCCTGCGACCTGTGTTGGCACCTCGCGCATATTCCTTAATTCAACTGAGAATGATCAATAATTACTCCTAAATCTATTGTGCTTTATTGCTTTGAACCAACTTACGCCCTGTGTAATAAGCATACAGATTGTTACTGAAGCCAACGTGCAGCCATCTGATTACGTTGAATCATCCTCCATTCACAACTCCAATGACACATGTTTCTCAATTCTTCCTGCAGCGGCTCAGCATCATGATAATCAGCCACTTTCCCTTGGACTTTGGAATGATGGGGTTAATTTTAAAGCATAGCGCACTGCATATATATATATATATATATATATATATATATATATATATATATATATATATATATATATATATATATATATATATATATATATATATATATATATATATATACATACTCTCAATTCCCAGCAGCTCAGCATCATGATAATCAACTCACTGTCTTAATATAATTATTTGTCATTGACATGCAGGATCAAAATCTACGTGACATACCATCGTTCTGTCAGACGATAAGCCTAGGCCCGCATAACCGGGACTTCTGCTGGGCTTGGAGATGATTTCAATGGTGACCCCCATGCTAGTCGCCTTCCACGAAACCACCTGAGTACAGTCTGGGCCTTTGCAGTAGCTGGGATACAACATACAGCCTTTCGTTTTGCCACATTCATTGATTAGCCCGGTGGGATTCGCAAGCTTTTTGGGCTTAAAGAAAAAAAACTTGTTTTTATCATTCACACGTCAAGACAGATAGAAGAAAGTGATAGGGAGTCGAGACTGATGCATACCAAAGAAAAAATTAAGGAAATGCATCTTGGTCACCAACCTCAAAATAGAGCCCAAAACAATCATGTAATGCTGATGTTTTTCCATCACACTGTATAGTTAGTTCTTTTTTCAGTCATCTTTCGACCAACCTGGCGAGGGTCTGTCCTGCAGAATTTGAGTGCAAACAATTTGCTGTGCTCAGAAAAATTGTGCGTAGACCAATTTACGTTTAGCAACAGGTGCTCTGAAACATGATGACTTTATGATATAGTCAATTGTGCCATTAACGTTATAAGTTTTTAACGAAAGGTTTGTCCATTTTATCTAGCCACAATGGTAACATTGTATCTTACCTTTGTGGGGTAAGACGTGGGACCGGAATATCCTGACGCTAAAGAAACAGTTTTGCTCTTTATGCCAACCCAAAATGTCGTAAAAGAAGTGACAATGGATCCGCTGTCAAGTTGACATGCAATCGATAAATAAGAGGGTCACATATATCTGTGAAGTTCATATTCTAGAGATATTCCTTCTTAGTGTAATATCAAACTGCGGCATCCTGAATTAGATCGTATTCCCGTTTCAGATGTACAGTTCTTGGTTTACATTAGTATAAACAGCAAACATGTCAATTAAGTCACTGTCATTTCTATTCCATATTCTTCTCCACTATACAACTCTATCAGCACTGAACATTTTAACCGATGCATTAAGTTAAACATTTATACATAAAAAAAAGGTTAAGCATTTACGTCTGAATAGCATTATGGACAGAGCAAAGAACAGGAAGCTACCCTGTCCAAGATCAGTTCTATGTACCTGAAGTGTATGTTGCCAACTGGTGTACTTGGAGCCTTCCAAAGAGCTACCACCTGCTGATTTCTTCGTGGCGTTTTATGTGTGATGCAGTTCTGAAGAGGGGCAACGCAGCAATTAGTTGTGATATCGCGGTATATCGGTATCAAAAAGAGTTTTAGTTCCAAGTCAAAATTGAAAACACTGCATAAACTAAACGCATTTTGAGGATGTAAAATGCCTCTCTGGAAGAGCGGACTAAAATATAATTTCTTGGGCATTTTAAGTATCTTTGATGAAGCATATTTTTTAATCTATAGATTAATTTATCAAATATGTATCGTAACTTTAGTATGAAACAGTTTTGTATGGAACGTTGAAACTGTCTTCAGTGAATACTGCTGAAAATGAGAAGGAATATTTGTCCTAAGAAACTTAACTTCCAATTTGTGACCAAACTACATTGCTAAATAGCGCAAAGGATACTGATTTATACAATTGTTTCCCATTTGAAGACCTCTCGCCATATCTGATTGCATAACATGGGCGTGAACGGTGAGTTTTCTCAATTACATTGCACGCGATAACCTTTTGCGAAACAATACGGCAATAAACGTAAAATGGAAACAGACCCAATGGGTTTAAGGTAGCGGCGGGGATTGAGCTATAACGGCAAAATCGTGACCCGACAGAAAATGAGTTTTTTCCATTTCCGTAAAGTTTGGCACTTTAACTTTCTTGTCACCAAACATGAATACTAAAAAAGCAAAATTTATATGATAAAAAAGGGAAAAAACATGACCATGTTTTAGCCGGCTGCAGCATGAGCATGTCTGTTTACAAATGTATGCTAATTAGTCCGCCAAAGTTTGGATAGCAGTCGGCTGCTTTCCACAATCCAGGACCGTAGCAACGACAAGCGACCAACTGTGACATTTTGAGGTGCGCTCCTACCAATTCTTGTATAAACTGCTTGACAAGATTAGGACAGATTAATGGGTTTGTTGTGGTGACCAAATGGCCATGTAGATAATTAAATCGATGGGCTCATGTTTTCCTTCTCAGTGTGATAAAAAAAAATTAAAAAGTAAGGGACGATAAAAGGTGACGATTGTCAAAACGGCACCTGGCGATGGACGTGAGCCTCAGTGTGTTTTCAATGAAGGCGATTTCAACCTATGCGTAAATCGTTACTAAGAATCATGGCATTGTATACATCATAAAGGCTTACAACCCTTTCTACAGTCTTGCCCTATCCAAGACCAATTTGCTTTTAATGTTTACTGGCAAAAAATACGCATGACGATCGAGGAATCCTAACACTGGACCACTTGGCTATAAATATGCCGCAAACTATTAAAGCGGGGATTCGATTCAGCGTAAATAATTATATCTGCCTTCAATAATTATATGTCCCTTTACCTGAATGTGAAACAGTGAATAGCATTAAATGTTAACCTTGAAGTAAATTTATATGAAGCACACGCCTCCACTAAAACTGGTATCGTCTGTAGCGCTGTCCCATTTTGTGGAACTGGAGGACTGGCACATTGCACATGCACGGACTTGCCCACTTCATACGGGGGTGTTTCGAAGTACACTGAGCGAGGGGACAGAAAAAAAAGCTTTAAAAATTTGACCATCAGGGGGATAAAATAATCAGATTACTGTTAAATGACTGCGAAAAGCGACTCTGCACTCTGCTTTTAGCTGGTTGATCGGTCACATAAAAGTATTTTGTCTCACTGTGCGCGGCATGTTCCGATACCACTCGCCCGCACCCACCCATCAGGAAGTTTCGGTTTTGTGTCTCGATCAGTTTATTGCAGTTCAAGGGTGAGCCAACTATCTTTCAGTGGGCTAGTTATCTCCACAAAATAAAAAATATGTTACATGAGTGGCAACGTTTGGAATGGCAATACGCGAGAAAATCGTGGCAAAGTGAATGGCATTCTTTATCACAGAATGAAGGCGCTAATATGTGGAGGAACCAATGAAATAGGCTTGGCGTATTCTATTGTGCTCCCGGCAAGAATAAAAACCACAAAACAAAACAAAACAAAAAAAAAAAAAAAAAAAAAAAAAAAAAAAAAAAAAAAAAAAAGCGCACAAGCCAAGGCCACGAAGAACACACTGCCTCACGATGCCCATCCCTTTCTCAATTTTGTGGGAATTGGAAACTTTCTTTACTGCCAGACAGACTCGCTCTGCGTAATTGTTTAATTGCGCTTGAAGTGCATGTCGCCAGGCAAGCAAACACAGTCCGTCTTAGCAGGCAAGAAAGTTTTACCCTTGCGCATGAAGGGTAGCGTCATCACCTTACATCTGAGCGTGGTCTGGTGCATTATAACTAATAATAATAATAATAATAATAATAATAATAATAATAATAATAATAATAATAATAATAATAATAATAATAATACTTTATTAAAACCCCCGAAAACGAGGAAAAATATACGTACATCAAAATACGTTTACCATATACATCAAGATCAAACGTGTAATACACGCACCAAAATAATCAAACTACAGTACGACGGAACTCAAAAGAGGTTAAATTTGGTGTCTCCTCTGGTCAGGACCCGGTAAATACCAAGGAGGCCCTCACCAGCGGAAACTAATATTGATCTATGTAACCGTCAGGGTCTGATCAAAGACTACTTCAGCAAATCAATGGATTAGGTTTTTCAATCTAGCAATACAGTTTCATCACCAATACAACGTTGAAACTAATTGATTCTCAACACATATGAAATAATTCGCTTTGTTTTTTTTTTTGTTGTTTTTTTGTTTTTGTTTTTTTTGTATTTGTTTTTTGTTTTGTTTCTTCTTTGAAGTATAATTTATCACACATTCATTAAATTCGTGATTTCCAATGCTTTGTATGTCAGCCTGATATGTGGGTCAGTACTGTTTATCAGCTTCCAAGTAACATACTGAGATACCCAGCCCATTCATTATGGGAAGCAGCAGTCAGCATCCTGACGATGTTCTACCTGAAAGTTACAGATGAACGGTGCAAAGTACTTGTAGATGTGAGGAACGCTTCTCTGTGATAGGTTCGTGCACATCCAAATATATGATTTCCTGTCCCAAAATAAACCTCTTTTTGTATTATAGTCAGGGTTCCGAGAAAAACAATCTGAAAAAACTACTGTCTACAAGCTTTAAAAAATATCTATCAAACCATACACGATGGACAAATTACTGGTGTGATAGCGCTTGACTTACGCAAGGCTTCAGGTACGTTGATCAAGAAATTCTTTTCTAAAAATACAGAATAATGGTATCAGAAACAGTTCCCTGGCATGGTGTTAATGTAATTTTTGAAACCGAGCTCAAATAGTTTACATAAATGCACTGTATCCTCATCCGTATAACTTACGTACCACAGGGTTCAATGTTGTGAACTTTTTTTCTTATTAAATGAAAGATCTGCCTTCATATTTTTTGTTAGGTCAATGTGCGACACAGCGGTATTTTTCACCTGCAATGATATCGATATTGTCAAAATGAATCTCCAGGCTGTTCATAATTGGCTTTGTGCCAACAAGCTCAACTTGTACACAGATAAAACTAACATTATGATCATCGGGTCAAAGCACAACGCCTCTTCGCTGGAAAATGATGGTCATGAACTTGATATTGCAGCAGATGCTAAACCGGTTTTACAGGTACAACATACAAAATACCTTGGTGTTGTCTGGATAAAAATATGAATTACCACAAACAAATTAGCACACTTAGACTATTGTTCAACAGTATAGGGTGTTGTGCCAAATATGTACTTGAATCGACAGCAAATATTCCAAAACAGAGCCCTGAGAAAAATTCGAACGTGCCCTGTATTAACACACATTGCCACCATATTGCACGATTTGAAATAGATGAGTCTTCGACAGAGATATCCTGTTCATTTATGTTTTCCTATGTGGAAATCCTTGCATGGGCTCACCCCTTATTACATGTTAGAGTTATTAGATTTTACAGCTTCCGCTCACCAGTACAATACAAGGACCTCTGCAAACAGTCATTTACATGTACCATGCTGTCATAGAAATTCTTTAAAATACAGAGGCTGTGTCACATGGAACAATCTTCTCCAATTCCAAGTTTTAAAGGAACGAAAAAAGTGACAAATTTGAAAAGCTTGTGCTGTAAATATGATTTATAATAAAATTTCTCAAGTTGATGACTAAGACTATGAATGCACTGCTTTATATGGGTTACCTTAGCGACAGGATTGATGCTTAAATTATCATATGTTCATTACCTGAGTCATGTTTTTATCCCAACTCTGTGTTTTAAAATTATTATATCGTAAATCCATGTTCACGGGCTACTTGTCATTTCTTCTTTTCTAAAAAAATTCGCAGTTGTCCATTTTCGTGTATATTTATGTATTTGTTATATGGGCACCGTGAAAAACAGTCCATGCTGATAAGTTTCCCCAATAAAACACAAACGGTGAACCAACACGTGTATGCTACGATAGGCATGAGAGTTCGTGCAGCGATTTTCTCTGATGTCGGCATTCACCTTCATATTGCGCAGGACAGACTGCCAGGTACAAGTGTATCAACATGTGCAAATGTGATCAAATGCCGAAGCAGTATCGGTATTATATGCTGGTACGACACGCATTGATTGTATCTTTCAATTTGACAACGCCAGGCCACGTGTTTTTTGTTTTTGTTTTTTCCTGAGAACAATAAATGTCTAACATCGCTTGCTTTATCTCCAGATTTCTCCTTGCTAGAAAAATCCGTTTGATTTCCTTGTCAGGACTGTCACATCCACCCAGACACCCTCGGGGGATGACTGCTGAGTTGAATGAGAAATGCGCCACAAAATTTAAGGATAATGTGTGAAAGTCGTTCAACTAAAAAAGAAAAAGTGGCGGAGACCACCAAGATATACTCTCTCTCTCTCTCACACACACACATATAGTGTCCTTACCCGAGGAATTTAAATATGAACAGTGTGTAGGTAAATGGACTGAATTCCATGTTCATCTCATTGGATGCGCCTATACCACAAACCAGTGAATTGAAGTTGCTCTCTCTCTCTCTCTCTCTCTCTCTCTCTCTCTCTCTCTCTCTCTCTCTCTCTCTCTCTCTCTCTCTTCTCTCTCTCTCTCTCTCATGACTTCCCATTGCTGTATGTAAATCTCCTACCTGTAGTTGTGTATGCTTCCTAAAAAAGGTTAGTGTTTCTGGTATATTTTACAACCTATATTGACTACCTTAATAAATACGAAAATAAACTTAATTTGTATCATTTGATATGGTAAAAGGTTGTGCATGCACATGGGAAACGTTCCTATTTTATTTTGAGCAACAGATAACTATAAGACCTTTCCTATGGTCACTTATTCATTACTTTGGCCACGTCAGGGTAATGCATTCCAGGGAAAGTTCTTTTCGGGGGGGGGGGGGGAGACTACAAACGATGACTGTAGGGGGATATATCTAGAAACAGGGGCCCACCACAGCTGTGAGAGAATGTGTGGTGGGCCCTTTGCCTCGCGTCTGGTCCTGGAATACATGACAGCACAAGCTGATTACGATAGCCATGGTTTCCTCCGCCTCAGCTTTTTCCCTAGGCCACCTGTGTCACACAGGACCGCGGCACAAAAGTGAAGAGCCACAGTATTATTATTAGGACTGTTTACCAGCTAACTTACCCCATAAAATACCTCTCACGCTTTACGTATTTCCCTCTGCTTCAACTTCAAGTCAAACGGTGATAGGTCTAGAATTGTGGTAAGGAAGCAAATGGGTTTCTTCATGGGGCTTTGTAATAAATGAGTTAACCAACCGAAATAAGGAAATGTTTCAAATACTATTGCAAGAGCAAGAACAAACTATCATCACCTTATCGTTTGCTCTTTGAGGATACCAAGCTACGAGCTTCCCAGCAGAAGTATTGATGAATTCGCCAAAGATCTCCTGGGGTTCCAAAACAGCACTCCGAGCAGAAAACATAAATCCCGAGAATTCTTTGTTTGCCGTAACGGTCACTGAAAAATATATATTCTTGGAGGAATGACAAAGTATTGCTTTTGTTAATACAAGATCCAAATATTAACCACACACACACAGAGGCTGCACACGCCTACTCGCGCACAAACATATATATATATATATATATATATATATATATATATATATATATATATATATATGTGTGTGTATGTATATATGCATATATAAATATATATGTGTGTGTATACATACATACATACATACATACATACACATTCTAAGTAAACTCTAAAAATCAAATTTTCTCATTACGGTAAGTCTATGTTCAAGACATTTGGTAAATTCTCTTGCTCATTCTTTTTCGTCGCCAATGGCCCAATCATTAAAGAAACAGTGTCAGTCTTTCAGAAGAAAATAAAGTAGCGTCGTACAAGTGGACCAACAATTCTTCTCTTTTTTTTCTTTGCTTTCCTGCCATAACATACGACTTAAAGATCATTCAAATTTTTAATCAACCTAGCACTGAATTAGGACATTAATTGGTGATTGTATTTTTTATTCAGCCAATTGATTATGGGTACCTCCTGGTCAAGTTGCTAAATCGGACTTTTTGGTTTGTGTGCTTTTTACTGCACCCTGTACACTATTGTTCGAAATGATTTTTACACCTGATGGGAAGGTACTGACTTTTTTATTGTAACGTGATACTTGCCTTCAAATAGACATATGACATTTCTTTAACTTTACTCATTCGTGGAGTTAATAGATTATTTTTTTATCTTAATTATTTTTAACATTATCATCACCATCCTATAGAGTCTAAAACCATGATGAAAATGTAACAAGTCGGTTTGAAAAATTCCATTTCAAACCGCGGAAGGTTTACCAATGTCGTAATATTATATTTCTCTTACGTACGTTGGATGATGTCACCAGGGGCATAAACGGACGAATTGACATCCACTTTAACTGGAGCTTGTGATGTCTGAGGAGCCACGTGGTGCTTCGGGTAAGGGTCTTGACACAAGTAGGCAGGTCCACCACCAGGAAACCCGAAAACTGTCAACAGAGAACGAGATAGGCCACAAAATGTGTATTAATTGTCCTGGAGCATTAAAACAAGAATTACCAGTTAGAAAAAATACTCTAGTTACGAGTTAAAAAAACAATACTTTTTTAGTTTTATTACAAAAATATGACTTTGCAACCGTGTGCACCTAACAGTGTCTCACTTATGTACAGATTCCCCTTTCTTTCACACCTTTAGGTATCAGAGCCATAGGTCAATATGCTCTGAAAATCTCATCCCATTAAAATTGACTTTTTGTCTTTCGGTAAAAGGTATTGGTGATCTTCCATTATATCAAGTAGCTTTGTCATAACCTTTTTGTTTTTGTGAGAAAATTACGCCTAAGACTGTTCATCACTGTAAGCATCTATCAAAAGTCAAGTCAGGCGTCAGTATTTATTTAGACATGCTACTCCACCTAAGCACCAACCAGATGGGTTATACTTACAACAGTATCAGTGCAATGAGGCACAATTTTCCATCATAAACACAATAACTGGTGTAATCAGGTACCTGTTTATTTAGCAATATAAGCCAAAGTCATACTCATGTTCAAAAGAGCATTAAGCCCTTCACATCCGAAACGAAAAAGCTGAAACTACATAATTGCTCAATGTTATGCAAGATAAGATAAAACAAATCTTCATTTCCAATGTATTTCAGTATTCTTTTTCCACTGTGACAAAACATCGAATGGCAAGCCCTTTGCATGATTTGTCGTAGACAAAAGAACAATGTGAGGGAGTCAGTAGATTTCATATAATAGCCTGTCACTCTTTCAAATCTACTCTTTTACTTTCACTGCAAATTTCTCGGAATCAAATGATTGCATGACATCTTAAATTTTGTGACAGCCTAGCTCAAAAAGTAATTGATCGATTCTTACAAATTCAGTGACATTTGGAAGATAAGGATGTAACTTACGAAGTTATTTCTCAGTTTTAAGATATTCCATTTATTTATATGACTTATCAGCTTCAGAACTGAAATAGTTTTCCGAGTCGGCCAAAAACCATTTGAATGCTCATAAAATAAAAACTTTCATGTTCAAAGAGAAGAAAAAAAAAGACTTGATATTCTAAGTTATGATTTAAGGTACAATTAAGCAAATTTTTAAGCCAGCATCTGTTATATGTTTGAAGAAATCGTGTTGCAAAGTGTAAATGAGACCCCTACATAAAAGCATCACTTATGTTTGACCATGATAACTTACAACCTTTCTGTTTGTGCGATAGAAAACTACCCATCTGCTCAAAGCAGAAAATATATAGTTCTTTGAGTCTAGATACAGATATAATCACTTCAGTGCATTTTAAATGAAAACCCTCAGCAGATTTTAGGATAGCTCTGCTACCTTAAGGGCATTAGCAGTTCTCCGAAAGCAGCTTCTGCTTTGTCCGAAGCAATGAAGGGTATGATGCCTGTGCTGTGATGTGTTGTGAGTATCGATCAGAAACAGTTGTTCATGTTGCATATGCAACAATGTATGAAAAAATAGGTCAGAAATTGCCAGTTTTGCTGTGCATTGTCAAATGACTCAAACAGCTCAACTTTTAGTATCCAAATATCTAATTAGTGATATTATATTGTGAATCTTTTGCTTCTATGTTCCACGTTTTCGTATTATACTGATCACGGATGATCCAAAGCTTTACTTGCTTGCTTACTTACTTAATTACTTATTGAAATGCTGTGCCTCTACTTCACAAATTTCTGTTTTAATTTTTGCCAAGGTGGCAAATGTATTGTATTGTTTTGGCCCTGTTACCATTATAGTAAAGGCACAGAATTGTTCATGTTCCTGAAAAGACATTTTGTTACAAAACCTACAAAGGGGTTTGACTTGTCCCTTTGCCACCATTTGAGCAATGAAACCAGCTAAGGGTTGTTCAAATTGGTGGAAAAGTAAGCTATATATAGTTAAATTGGTGGAAAAGTAAGACTTTTAGTATTGATCAAAGTGCCATCTTATTCCACCGTTTATCAGGTGTATTTCAGTGTACACGTGTGTGTGTGTTTTGTTACCTTACATTCTCGATAATCAAATCGTGTGCATACAAAACAAAGTGTGTGGGCCATTTTAAAGATATCAAATACATTTCTGGGCAAAAAAATTGAATCGCTAATTTTGTTCAACGCTTTTATGGCATTGTAAAACTACCAAAAATGAAATGTTATATATGACAAAATTAACATTTTAGAACATAAACTTAAAGAGGAATAAATACTTGTTTTAATATTTGTATTTCAATCGACCTATGAAATCGTTTATGTTTGGTCTTAGTCACGATGGCCAACAATGGATGGAGACAGTATATTCAACAAGCCTCCTCTGTCATAAATGCAAGCTATCTGGCATTGGCATTATATACTATTAACCAGCTAATGCACTTAAAGCCAAAACAAATCTAACAAGGCACTTTAATATGAATCCAACTGAAATTATATTACGGTGTAGATATGATGCAAATCAGAGCAGTGAAGCATCAATTATGATTAAATGAAATAAAAGGTTCTTACATTTTGCCTCAGCACTACACTCAGCCAACTTGGCCAAATATCAATCTAATCGTGCAACAGTGATGACATAATGTTCTCATAGGCAAATTATCAATATTTCAATTGACAACAAATTTTCAATGTTTTGAAATTGTTATAGTCACTGCATGTGATGTTGCTCATTTACTGTTACAACTGTGTAATGTTATCAATTTAAGTGCAGTTGCCAGATATTTATTTGTTGGAATTTGAAACCAGCCTTGAAAGGCTGCAATGTCATCACTACTGCATTTTGGAGTATATTACTGCAAAGATGGTGGCTTTCAGGCCACAATATATGTGACATTTAGAACTACTACTGCTCATCTGATGTGCATAGTCTTGACATCATCTTTCTACTCTCAACAGGTTTCATATAAGAAAAACAGGTTCTGACCGAGGTTTATTATGGCTTTAATGCTTACATATCTGATTCATTCTTCATGAAAGGCAGCAGTCAACTTCCAAACATATTTGGCAGAAGCCTATATGCATGTGTCACTGATGACATGTTTTCACATGTCAACTGATTGTGGCACTTACATCTGGTTTCATGGCCCATACATTGGTCAGTACTCTTGGTGCAAATCAATACAATAGCAAAAACTGCATATCAAACTATATGGTATTTTTGGTTGATGGCCCATTGACATTTTGTATCATCTTACAAAATCATCAGAGAACCACAGATACATCCTTTTAGCTGTGGACTCTTTTTTCTTTACAATGCATTGTGGGATGTACTTTAGTTACACATTATGTTATTTAGTTATCTACTGACTGACATGGGACCTTTCAATGCCAAGCAAGTTATAAAATTTTCTTGTCAAAAATTGAGATTGATTAAAAGCCTGGAAAGTTGAACAGCAACATCTGCCTCAGAGTCTTCACTGCTAGTCGATCAGAAAATCCACTATATCACAATATTCAAGATTTGAATTTGGTTCTCTTCCCTTGTTTAAATAAACTATGATGCTTTTGTTTATTGTCCAGTCGGTGTGCCCATATCACAAATATATGAATTGAAATTGCAATGGCACCTCCCATTAGAATTGTTTTGCAGATATTCAAGATTTACAGTATGTGTTTACCTAATTTGCATAAATTTAAATGCTACAATTTTTGTTCATGGTTCACTGCATGCAGCTATAGCACAAACCTGCTGATCAAAGTTAGGCATGCACCCCTACGTATAATAGTTTCAAAGACATTCTAGGTTTAAATTGTGTGCATTTGCCTATTTTGCCAAAATTTTCATTCCATGCCCCTATAGTACAAACCTATAAATGCAGTTGGATTGGCAAACCTACTTATTACAGTTTACAAGATATTTGACATTTAAAGTTTTCAAGTGTCCTTATTGGCATACATTAAAATGCTGCAACTTTTTCATGACCAACTGCATTGTAAGGTGTCACAAACCTATATGCACAACCTGAAATTTTCTGTCTATCCACAATAGTTTTGAAGAAATGAAACTTTAAATTTAATTGCCCCAAATTTGAATCATTTTGAACTTCCCAATAATACAAGGAAGGCATCAAAGCTCATCACAGTTACACTATCCCCATCAATTTTTAAAGCTGTAGCTTTCATGGTGTCCAAGAAAAAAACTGTACAAAGGAAAGAGGGAAAAAAAGAACTTTGAGTAAACAGAATGTGCGTGGTTGTAGACATTAAAAAAAAAACCAAGACAGGTATCCTGTGTAAGTATCGCTGAATGACTGATTACAAGTTACAGCAATCCTTCTAGGTTTGCATCATAGAATCTATATACACATGTTGCATGTCCGTCTAGCATAAGTAAATGGGAGCCATTCATGTTCTAAAGACGCTTTGTGGCTGCTGAGACTGTACTACACCATTAATTGTGTCTGAGTACTAACACAGACATGATGTTTTGCAAGAATTATTAATTCATTTCTTCTATACAGCTAATTTTTTCTTAGACACCATATCACTGAAACATATGTAATTTTGTCAGTTATTGATACAGCAATGAAATTAAGCACCTGGCTTGGAATAGTCAACACATCAAAAATTTTGCAAATTGGGGCCATTTGAAATTCTAAATGTTTTAATATCTTCAAAACTATTAAAGGTAGAGGAACCATTCCAACTCAAATTCATAGGTTCATGCTATTAGCACATCCAATAGACCACAAACAAAAGTTGTAGAATTATAATTTATGCAAAGTAGATGCAATTGAAAAGCTTAAATGTTGAATACCTTCAAAACTAGTAAAGGTAGAAGTGCCATTCAAGCTTTTATGCTATAGGAGCAGCAGCTTTGAAAGCACAAAGATTTGCTTTAGAAGCAAAGCTTCTTTTCTGGTTCAAGGGCACTGATTTGACTGCAACAGGCTCCTGAGAAATCCTGCCCAAATTCTATAGAGTCTTCTTTGAAACCGGAGAATGGAGGCAAAAGAGAAACTAGCCATAATTTCTCAAATAAAAATGATGATGACGATGATGATATTAAATGAAATGAAAACGTGTTAATTAAAACATGAATTTAAAAATTGCTTGAATTTAGAAAAACTAATAAAAATGAAATAAAAAAAAAATTATTGAATTAATAAAGCAAATAGGTCAAACAAATATTAGCCATATTCATGAATGTCAACCCAACAATGACAGCAAAGAGATTGAAGAGTTCCAAAACATCAACATTCAGCGTCCAATACTAATGTGAAGAACCAAACTTCACTCCCGACTCAAGGTAGGCAGTCACCCACAAAGGGCAACCAGTGGTTTGAAACTAGTCCTGTCAACCTTTGAAATATTCTTTATTAAGCACAGACCCTAGTTCTTCCAGCACCACATAGGCTTAACCACATAAAACCCAAATCTGATCACTTGAGCCAAAGATAAAGAGATACGACGCAGGACTGTCACTTTTGGACCGTCCCAACCCATCCGTCAGCTAGTAGTGCATGTCAATTGTAGCGTAAAGCTCAGAAATTCTCCTGGTGTTTATTTCTCTGTCACACATGTATGGGGTAGGGCTTGCTTTACAAAGAACTTCATCAGGTCTGTGAATCATAGCATGTTCTAAGATATCTGAGGAAGGAAACTTATGGTGATTTGTTATCTCTCAAAAGATGCAAAATCTGGACCTTAACATTTTTCAAACACATGATTCTTATACACATTCTAAATTTTATATCATTTCCCTTCACCATTATCATCACAGCCTAAGTCGTGTCAGAGCAGAAATTCAAAAAACACCTAACATTCAGGAATGTACCAATTACCTGATCAAAGAAGTTACAAACTTTGGTCTCATTAAGTGTACTCTAAGGTTAACAAAACATGACATACAGATTGTGGTTGATAATTATATAACCATATGTACTGAGGCATTTCGCAGTGCTGCCAAAGAGGCCATGTGTGTGCCCCATGATGGTTGGGGACCTAACCAATATAAGTGTCGTAAGTTACCTTAGAGGAAGAATGCTACCTTATTCTTCCATGACCTTAATGGACGGTAAAAGATTTTGGTTTTCACTATGGATGCAGGATGGGAAACTGAGATCAGGGGTACTTTTCAACTGTTACAAAGGCATAAAAAAGTTATTCGGCAAAATATCTGGGTCCTATGTAAATAATCAAGAACTGAGTTTTCTTCTCAAGACTTAGTTCTTCATACAGAAAATGCAAAACTAGTGTACTTTGGAATCAAATTAGGAAATGCAAGAAAAAATGGTTACTTTCCCGTTGACAGGATCTGGCTTTGCCAATTTCTATGATAAAAAAATTGAATGAACCTCTTTGCTTAACGGACGACCAATTAACTATGTATACAGAATGATGTCTTGTCAAAATATTTGTATCACACCACAAATTACCACAACGTCAAGGTCGAACCTGGTGATGTGTCTAAATTAATAGGGGAGCTGAACAGATGTAACTTACCTGGGAACGATGGTATTATGGTCGATTATCTTCACTTATGGCTAGTCAAAGTGTATGATCTACATTACTGGTAGAATTGTTTTCATTTGTTTTATCAGAAACTATTGTGCCACATATGTTTACTGTAAGTGCTATTGCGTCTTTTTGTTTTTGTGTTTTTTTTTGGGGGGGGCCACGAAATTAAATGTATATGTTGTGCAGCATTTAAGACCTACTCTCTATCTTAGACACATGCTAAATTGTTGAAATGTGTGATAGGCTTCAATGATGATGTATCCTTGAATCAGTTTGGATTCCATAAATGTAATACTTCTACAGCATGTGGTCTTCTTCATGACATTATAACTTATTTCAAACATCAAGAGTCACCTGGCCATTACATGTAGCCTTGCCTCCAAAGCAAACCAAGCTCTGTCTTATCGCAACTACACCCAGCACAGCAGGCATTAACATGAGCTTTCATAAAATATGGCATATCGGCTTTGTACAAAAGTTATTGCGCAAATTCCCTGTTCCATGTTGGCTATCCTGTATAAATGGTATAGTGAGCTGTGACCCACTGTCAAATGGAATAGAAAGTACACTCCTGTGTTGCGTGAAAGCAGAGGAACCCGCCAGGAAGCATTCACTCTACAGTCCTCTTCAATATTTTTGTTGACGACCTGAAAAAACTTACACACATGGATCAAAATGTCGTGATTGCAAATGTAAGTGCGATTTCTTTGCTTAGGCTGATGACATTATTTAGTTATGTTCAACCGTGAATGGAATGAAGGCAATCCTGGATATACCTGAAATGGATACTCTGCTCAATGGGGTTTTAAGTTTAATGCAGCGAACTCAAAATGCATGACCGTCACGTTCGGCTCCTGTAATTACATATCTGCTCCTGCTCTATACATGGGACAACATGGACTACCAAACGTTAACCAATTACACATTTTAGGAACTGTTTTAAGCGATGATTTTTTTCTGCCAAGCTCACCTGGAAACTCTCATTGGTGAATGCAAGCGTTCAAATTACAGTGTAGCGTAAGTTGGTATAAAGTATCCCAGTTTGTCATCAACCGGGGTCGTCAAACTGTAAGAGTAACTTATGGAAAAGTGTTTGCCTGCCTACTTTAATGTAGATCACTGACTATATAGTTCTATCATAAACTGGAAAAAATCGCCAATTGAAATCTCTGTATGGTACTCTGACGAAACAGTGTCTTTGTATACTTAAAAGGCCCCACCACTCAGAAAACTGTCTACTCTCCACATTAACCCCATTGATTAGGCATGAAAGCAAATAATGCGTTTCCTATTTTCACGTGTATTCTTGTGTCGCTTTCTCTGTACAGGCCTCCTATCACAGTACATGGCCGATGGCAAACTATCACGGAACATTGGTAGAAAGAATAATCTCGCTAACTGTATCCCCCATAGGAGTTATTTTTAATCAAAGCAAATTCAAAGGCGGCACACAGGAAGACGGGGGGGGGGGGGGAGTGACTCACTATAACCTCTATTACATCATGCAATTTTTTCAAAGCCATATGAGACTGACGAACATCTCATGGTCACCCTAATGCTTCTACTTTTCAAAAGTGCTTTACATGTTTTTTTGTTTTTTTTTTGTTTTTGTTTTTCCATCGCCTGGGTCGCCAATAATAATTATCAAGGATGGACTGGTCCCATGGAGGATGGCAGGGGTAGAGGTTTCTTTCTTCGGGCCCAGCCTACACTGCTCCCATTTTACTTTAATTTCACAGGGCTGCTTTGAAACCAGCAAGGCTCACTTAATGTATTAGCTCCAACCTTTCATTGCATAATTTCATTCTGATCGAATAGCATTTATCTATATTCTTTATTTATGATCACCTTATGATCTATGTTATAATGTTATGTCATTTTATGTCCTGCTGTATTATATTCATGTGCATATGTGTCAACTCTGGGTTAACTTATGAATTTATGTGTTATAATTTTATTTCCCCCCCCCCCAAAATGGGAGTTCAATCAAGCAATTAATCATCCCTTATAGTTATTAATGCTTGGAATGCCCTTAAAATGTAGGAGTATCTAAAAGTAGTTACTTTACTTCCCACAATTCACGTTGTTCTATGATGGATCAAACTATTGAAACGTGTACCAAAGTGTTTGCGGTTCTCAATAGACAAAACTTGTAGTTCTGCATGTATAGCGCTACCGTTAAAATGTATACGACATAATGGGCCTTTTTGATTTCTTGATCATGCCAGACTCCTGCCACTGTACAATCTGTACCAATGAAATAATGTTTTGATATTGTGTGTGGTGTTGTGTTGCTATATTATAATTAAGACTCTCCTCGATGTTAGAGTATTTTATACAAGTTTTGATCAGAAGGAGTCTTCAGTAAGTGTGTAATCCGCCATCGACATACATCTTCATCACATTTGAGATTTTTCTATAATTTTGGTGGATAACTTTTACAATTGAAACTGTGCATTTTTAAGTCACATACAATTTAAAGAAACTCCCAAACTTTTTTGTCCGTTCGACATGCTGATACCCAACTATACATAATTTAACCGTTACTACAGCTATTAGAAAAAAAAGAACATTGCAACAAGATTACATCTTAATCTGAGTATATATCTAGAACTTAATCTATAAATTTATCAGCAAATCAAAATAATTAAAATACTATGAAGCGATTGAGAAAAAAGCGTAAACAATTAAGTTTTTTTTTTACCATATGATTACATTTATGTGATCCATGTATGGCACCGAGCTGAACGCAGTAATACTGTTATGAATGAAGAATTTATAGTTATGTCGATTAAAAGTAATTTATCCTGGATGTTCATTGAATTGACCCAGTTATCCTGCCCCGCTGAAAAGGGGTAGTATATCATGAAATCATTATCATAATTAAGAGAATTTTCCTCATGCAATGATGTCAATATGCAAGCCGTGTGTCTTACCCGAGTAGTTGATACAAAGCAACTGAAGTAACCCCACTGCTGTACACTTTTTCATCATGCCGCCAATTAATTTCTTGGTATAAAAATCCTATAAATCGCTATCAGAATTCTTGTTTCACATGCAAACCACCCAGCTCACACCTCTACTTTATGGGTCTGCCAGCGTCACCTTTTTGGCAAGGGTAAGGATTCCACCATATACAATACTATGAATGCATGACTAATCCACATCATTTGAATATGGTGAAAATTAGGGCGTGTCGTCTCATGACCTGTGAACACAGGTGTCAACGGTATGTAAAAGGGGACATTATTTCAAATTTAAAAGGTCATATCTGAAAATTTTACCCGTAATTTTCGTTTTTAGCAATAAATGTAGTCTTCCCACCTCATTCAAATTATAGCACTGCACTAATTCTGTATATTTGGTGAATCCCTTTGCTCAATTTGTGGGAAAATCTCAAAAAAGAAAAACTTCTCTCTGAAATTCTTTGGTCTCATTGCTTCGAAATTTCACCGGTGCACTTCTGGATACTCCTTGACCTTCATTCAAAATGTACTGCTGTATTTCAAAAAAAATAAATATGTTTTTGGTAATCTGACTTTATCGTGTTGTTTGATTCGGTCTCTTATGAAGATATTCACAAGGTGACGCTACTGTCATTTCCTGATTTGAGACGAATTTTTCAAAATTACAGAATGATGGTTACGTAAGACTAAGAGTACATGCTAGCAAGGTCAACATATGGATACCAGGGTACATACATGTATCAGGTTGCCTTCAAACTTGATGGGTATACTTTGGCTGGGTTTTTATTTCAAGTTCAGCGATAGGACTTAAACATTTAACATGATGAGGGCACTACACGTTACGATGGCTATCTATAAATGGCAAGTTGAGACTGTAGATGGGTGACCTTGACCTATTTCTCAACTATATATGACCACTTACTGGTAAGTCTGTTGGAGGAAGGTCAGATAAGCACAGCCCATAACATTCCTCTTGTTTTATAATCAAAACACAAAGTCAAAGAAAAGGACAAATCAGAAGTCAATTGAAAATTGCGATTGGTTCACTCGAAATGGTGTTCAAACATTAACAAGTAGACAAACTAAAGCATTATGAATAAAGTGTTATCCAGCTAACACTATCAGAGATGATACTTTGTCTGGACAAGACTGGACTGGACTAGACTAGACTAGACTAGACTAGGTAGACATATTTATATATATAGATAATGATGATGATGATGATGATGATGATGATGATGATGATAGATGGACAGATAGATAGATAGATAGATAGATAGATAGATAGATACATAGATAGATAGACCAAAATAGACTAGACTACACTAAACAGACAGACAGACAGACAAACAGACAGACAGACAGACAGACAGATAGACAGATAGATAGATAGATAGAATGATAGATAGATAGATAGATAGATAGATAGATAGATAGATAGATAGATAGATAGATAGATAGATAGATAGATAGATAGATAGATAGATAGATAGATAGATAGATAGATAGATAGATAGATAGATAGATAGATAGATAGATAGATAGATAGATAGATAGATAGATAGATAGATATTTGCCAAAAAAATCGTTTAAAACTTTGTACACAAGTGCACCGTTTCCCCAGCTGTACACCTTCCAAAATACGAAAAACATTAATCCATCTCTGATTCCACCACTATTACCAAATAAATGAGCTGGATCGTATCGTTATGCTCGCATGCTTCTGATATTTAAAGTGTGTGTGTCAACACACACTTTTTTGTTTTTCCTGAAATTCTTTACTTCTTTCTTTCTTTCTTTCTTTCTTCTTTCTTCTTTACCAGCAAATTTGTCCGACACTTTTCTCGAACACTATTATACATAGAAACTCCAAACTTGGCATGATTGTACCTACATACAAGGAGTTTGACCTTTTTATACAAAGGAATGAAGATGTTTAAAATTATGCAAACTAGGGACATTTAAAATTTTAAATCTTGGATATTTTCAAAAGTATAATAGATAGAGATGTCATTCCAACTTCTACTAGGGGTTATTGACCATTGCGCATCTAATGAATTTAAAACAAATGTTGTAGCAATTTAAATTATGCTAATTAGCAGCATTTGAAATTTCAAAACTTGAATATCTTCAAAACTATTATAGATAGAGACGTCATTTTAACTTCTACTAGGGGGTTATTGACCATTGCGCATGTAATAAATCTAAAGCAAAAGTTGTAATTCAAATTATGCTAATTAGCAGCATTTAAAATTTTTAAACTTGAATATCTTCAAAACTATTATGGATAGAGATGTCATTTCAACTTCTACGAGGGGGTTGTTGACCACTGTGCATCTAATGAATCTAAAACAAAAGTTCTAGCAATTTAAATTATGCTAATTAGCAGCATTCGAAATTTTCAATCTTGAATATCTTCAACACTATAATAGATAGAGATGTCATTCCAACTTCCACTAGGGGGTTGTTTACCATTGTGCACCTAATGAATTTAAAATAAAATTTGTAGCAATTTAAATTATGCTAAATAGCACCATTAGAAATTTTAAATCTTGAATAACTTCAAAGCTAGAATAGATAGAGATGCCATTCAAACTTCTACTCCTGTGTTGTGGAATAGTTGTACATTGCTATACCAATATGCTTTGAAGACACACACACTGATTTGCTATGCAGCAAATCATCTTTCCTAGTTATACATCTGTGCTTTTATAGTTTAATGTATAGGTTTTGTGTGTTTTTGTTGAGCTTTCTTATCATTTTACATGTTGTCTCAGGTACAGAGCCTCGTGGAAGAACAGTCTAATATTGAACAGGCCATGAGTACCAATAATGACGATGGTATGATAGATAGTGAGATATAGGCCGACAGACCATGAATGAATAAATTAAAAATTAGTAATTAAATAGACAGGTGTGTACGTACGCAAGACGTAAAACAGAAGCAGTAATCATTCGATAGGAAACGTCTCTCTCTCTCTCTCTCTCTCTCTCTCTCTCTCTCTCTCTCTCTCTCTCTCTCTCTCTCTCTCTCTCTCTCTCTCTCACCACACCCCGAGAAACTAAAAATAGTCGCGATCATAGAGTCTGCATGTAGAATTACACGTGCACCTGTTATTGATAAGTCCTGATATTCAAAATAACGCACAACAGGACGTGAAATTTTAAATTTTGGCCTTTGGGGGCATTTTAAACATTTGCAAATATGATACACGTAAATTAGATCTTTTTACTGCAGGTCATTGACCATTGTGCATCCACTGAAAACAAAAGTATTGGTATTTAAAATTATGCCGAATACCGGTATTCCACGCTTTATATATTTAATATCATTCAACCCATGAAATATAGCTGAGATTCCACCATGTATCACTGTCTATTCAATGAATACTGCATTCAGTTTTTCTGACCAAACGTTGCAGCATTTGCAAATTTTGAACGTCCTCTTTCGTTGGCACACAGACAGATTTGTTACATAGCAGATCTCTTCTGGTCATACATTTACTTTTTATTCAGCTTCCCTGACCTGAAATTGCAAAGCTTATGTCCAGCTGCAAGTCTTTCCTTCTTTCTGTTCATCCACAACAATTATATGTCAGTGCGATAGAAAATTTGTGTGAAATCAAAAAGGGCCATCCCTTGGGTTCCTGCAACTTAATCTGCTTGCATGCTGATATTAAAATGTTACCTACGTACGTACGTGCGTGCATACATCCATGCGCGCGTACGTACCCAGCTATCAATAAAAGTTAGCCCAATGTTGGTCCAACTTAGGCAATGATGACTCAGCATTTGGCCAATGTCGGGCCAACTTTTGTTACTAGCTGGGTACGTAGTACATGTAGTAGCCATACATTATTTTGTGTGTTTTCAGATTTGTTGCAGATACCTTACTTGATCCTTTTTCCAACATGACGAGAATGAACCCATGCTTGATCTCTTAGGACCACATGCTAAAGTCGGAACAACTCGTTACTATGCGTTTGGAACTTTTACACCATGGTGAATCCAGTCATCGTCATGGTGCGCAGTATCATGATTTTCCTCCCCCCCCCCCCTTTTTTTAGCAAAATGTTTAAAAGATCTTCATCGGCAAAACGGCCAAGCTAACAGCAAATCCAAAAACATTCATTTTTTCCCACTATGTGGCCCCGATTGAGCTTATTGTATGTTTTTTTGTGAATGTTTTCTTTTTCTTTTGTTTTTGTTTTGACAAGTACTTTGTGCCTGGGAGGCTGTGTGCCACTTTTTACTTTCTCGTGAGCGTATGACCTAGTTCTTCTCACAGTTAGCAGTGGTGGAAATGTTAATATACTGAAGGTCTCTTTCCACTAAATTCGTCTGAAAATGGGACTGCCATTATTTCCTGATTTACAATGTTTTTATTGCTATTATTATTGTTACTACTACTACTACTACTACTACTACTACTACTACTACTACTACTACTACTACTACTACTACTACAACTACTACTACTACTACTACTACTACTACTACTTTAATCGTCAATACACACAAGACAGGAATAGTACGAACACTTGGTGAAACTTGATTATCTGAACCGTGGGAAGAACCAGTATTCAATTTGTAAGCGGGTGGCCCGGGTCAAATTAGGATCAGGAGACATTCATCTGAAACGATCTTCAAATGTCAGATAGAACTTGACAAAATACGGTAGAATTGGTACAAGTATATACTGTCGTAAATGATTACATTGAATCGCTCATGTATGTTTTTAAATGAATTGCAACTGTTATCGGGCGCAGTTTTGGGGGTGGGGTGGGGTGGGGTGGGGTGGATGAAAGTTGCATTATTTCCATTTACACTTTAAGGAGGCCGTAACGAAACTCAGCGAAACTTGACATGATTGGATGTTAATTTTTTTAAAATGGTATTTTTTTTTTTTTTAAATTGAAGTAAAATTTTATTATGGAAATGACGAAAACGAAATTTCACGTTCAGCGCCAAAATGATACTTTCAGAAAAAATGTATTGTTTGTGATATGGGACAGGTAAACATGGAAAAAATTAGAAATTTGTACATTTGTACTTACAAGTGCGACATGCACTTGACAACGGCTGTGTATCGTAATTCCTAAAACAACAAATGGCAGGCTAACTTATAATGATGATAATAGGGATAGATTATCTTGACCCATGTTACCGGGAAAGCAAACAAAAAACTTACAAACACAAACACATCCGAATAATACGTTTTACGCGATATCCAGCGCAGACAAGGAAATCAAGAGACTGGGACGGGAATATTCTTGTAGAAACGATTCCATACATACTGACCACTGAAGACACTGCCCACCCTGATTAGGGTTGGCCCTTATCAGTATTTTCGGTGGACAGTATGTATGGGCGTTTTTCTATCAGCGTATTAGGACAAACTTTCTGCTGGTTACCCCTGTGACTTAAAAGCTTTAGTCAGTAGTGTGGTCAAACAAGGAGTCTCGACTCCTTGGGTCAAATGATGACTACCGGAAAATGGTTTATTATTGTCACCTTTGCTAAATATGAAAACATAATCCTGTTGTGACTGAATCAGTCTTATTGTTTGCCTCCCTATTCTTTCTTGTCAGTGACTGTTTATAACATATAAGAACAGTAACATTAATTGAATAATTTTGTCATTTCTTGTTTTTGGTTTTAGCAAACATGTTCAACAGGCAATGTTTGAAAAGCGATTGTATCAGGTCTGAAAATGTGGACCTTTTGCCCTGCTTCAATATTTGAACTCCTAGATTTATCCATTGAATGGGGGCCCTGTCAAAGCTTCAGCATGACACGCACCGGTGCTGTAGTTGTGTGTATTGTAGTCAATGAGTTTTCTTTCATTCCGAACACGCATTTCAGGTCATCCGTGTTATTGGTGTCAGGTGAGGGTGAAGACATGCGTACCATGACACAGCAGAAATTTCAGTTCACATGGTTGTGTGCGGTCCTAAGAGACCAACCATTAGAATCAAGGGGGGGGGGATATGCAATTTTTTTTTTTCAAATAAATGATGTACGTCTCAAAATCAGTGAAAAAAATAATGTACCCTCTCATTCACCTTAAAAAAATAAAGTACTGCTTGCCAGGCAAGGATCGGGGGGAGGGGGGTTCCAGACCCCTCCCTGCTCTTGCTTTTTTTTTTTTTTTAATGCCTATAGATGCCGAAAATGCCGTTTGGATCAAATCAACGGACATTGTCCTTAGCTTGCGTATACGTATACGTGGCCTAACACGCTCTACTGCATTGATGCGTATCATGCAGTCAGAAAGCAAGAACAGGGAGGGGTCTGGAACACCCACCCCCTCCCCAGCCCCGATCCGCGCCGGCCAGCACTCGGCAGGGCGTAACCGTGGAAGTCAGGCAAGCGCGACTGACGTCGAATGAATATATTATTTGAAAGGTTAGTTACTAGATGTACTTATTAATCCTAAATGATCATCACAACGATAGACCTACACCGACTGTAAGTGATTTGTGTTACCGTCGATATTATCTACATTCATAGCGCACAGAGTACATGCCGATATGGTTAACTTTCGTGAAGCACTGAATGAAGCCATAAATATACCGGTATTAAAGCTATACTGGGCTTATAATTATAGGCCTAGGCAGAGGAAAACTTATGTCAACTTTTGTATTCATCTATTACTAATCTTAATATAAGTTAGGCCTATAGCTAAGCCTTCTGAAGCCGCGATAGTCTGTTTTACGTTAAAATTCCCGACTTTGTCACAACTGTAAGACGCTACGAGAAAAAATCACTTAGTCCTTTTAAAAAAATCTGAAGGACGACTCCTTGCGTCATTAGTTTATCCTTCGTTTTAAGACCTTGTAAATTCAAAGACAATATCACGATCTGATCATGATATTGCCTATGAATTTACTCCGAAATAGTTTCTAAATTTCTGTTAAGATATATAATTACGATATATTGTGTGTGTTTCAATACAAGGACCTTGCTGCCAGGCTCACGTTTCTGTTCACTTATATTACCCATTTTCTTGCAACATATGCACGCTGTTTGAATGTACTTTACACGTAATTTTTACCTCTCATTGCTAAATTAAAGCTTCAGTCGAAGTTTTCCTCGGTAAACTCTGCGCAATGCACGCAGAGTGCTCCTGGGAAAGCTGCAGATTTTGATTATAGAACCATAATATTGATGGGAATGAGATCTGCGATGGTTACCTTTAGCGCTGAAAGAGGTGACAGTACATGAATAGGAATTTGAAATTTTTTGTAGGTTTTACTAAAATGCATAGCTCCCCTTAAGATTCTAATGGTTCGTCCCTAAATTACACAATTTGCCATTCGGTTGGTGTATTGTGTACTTCGTGTGTTCGCGCTGGCTAGTAGTTCAAAAAGGTCATCACATCATTTCCCAAATAGTATCTTGATAATTTTCCGACGTTTTGGGAAAGGGGGGGGGGGTAAGGTTGCTTGCTATGGAAGTGTTGATACTTTAGTGTGTGTGTGTGTGTGTGTGTGTGTGTGAGAGAGAGAGAGAGAGAGAGAGAGAGAGAGAGAGAGAGAGAGAGAGAGAGAGAGAGAGAGAGAGAGAGAGAGAGAGAGAGAGAGAGAGAGAGAGTGGTCTCCGCCACTTTTTCTTTTTAAGTCTGTTCTTTTTAAGCTACGTTCTTATGCTGGTACATGTGCAGTAACTTAGTTTTGCCAAGTTATTTAACTTCAGTTGCAGGTTAAATGACGGAGTACAAATACTACTGGAAAAATACATTCGCAGATCTCTGTTCCGTCTGTCTTGCATCCACTTTACCAACAATATTGGGAAGGAAGTTTGTCCACCGTATGATCTGTCAAGGTGCACCTGATTGTCAACAAAACCATGTGCTTGCAATACAAATGCCATGCGGCACTCCCAGTGGTGCAGAACTCGTGTTGGACACCAAGTCATCAACGTTTACAGAGGGGTGTGGTTTCATAAAATGACAAGAGAAGATCCATCTGAGCGATACGTGGCCTGGCCGGCATGAACATTGTTAGTCATTACAACGAAACTGGCCAGGTCAAGTGTTTATATATATATATATATATATATATATATATATATATATATATATATATATATATATATGTGTGTGTGTGTGTGTGTGTGTGTGTGTGTGTGTGTGTGACTAAGTTTTCACTTACAGGTAGTCACCAGTACTGTGAGGATTATTGACACATTTAACCCGCCACCATCGCATGTTTGTGACCTGTGGCGTATTCGTATGACGAAAATGAGGATGGCTAGCTCGACCCATGGCTCGACTCAATGAGATATCAGACTGCTCCTAAACATTTTATTTAGCCATGATCAGATTCAGAATTACATGTGCAGATACCACTGTACTCACAAGATATTTTTAATTATTTCCATCGGGCTATGATATTATACAACTTGAACACGTATATTTTATTATTATATAATAATTGCAATTGACATGCAGTAGTTTTAATATGCTTCATTACATTACGGAGGTACGAGCAAATAGATCACCAACGTTGTATTTAACTTGGAAAAAGTCAGCTTTAATTAAAGATAGCTATTAAGTGATCTGCCAGCAGGCAGGTTTCGCCTGCTTATACTGCAGAGGCGAGTCACTTTCTATTTCTTTCCAGATATGAGTAGTGATTCTCTCCACTATTCCCGGCCAATCATGTCACTTCATTACTTGCTTAATCATAACTAAACCAGTATTTTATAATTTAGAGCACTTTGCAATATTTATTCTACAAATCTGAATTAATGTTCAACTTTTACATTTTTTCTAACAGTTAATGTTTCTAATTTAATACCTAGTTTGGTTTGGCAATGACTTCAACACATGGATAAACATTTAGTATACAAATATACATGGACGCATTCCAGCATCAAGAGAATAAATTGGCATTACAATCGTTAAGTTCTGAAATGTCCAAGGCAATTTGAGTCCCGTGGTTTGGGTGCCAGCCAAACTCAAAGGGTATAAGTTACAACTGTGTAATGGCTTGATAAAAGTCAGAATAAAATATGCCTAATTGGCATAATCAAAATGCCACAACTTTCATTCAATATTCTTTCCATGCACAATGGTAAACGGCTACATATACATAAGTTACAATGGTATCTTTCTTTGTCTAGTTTTGAAGATATCGATGATATGAACATTGAAATACTCCAAATCAGCATACTTTATCTGTGACTGCTTTGTTTTAATTGGGTATTTCTTGACCACCCGGTGCTGCTTTGACTGGTCCACTGCTGTGACCGAGCCACTGAGACGGATAAACAATGTTAGACGGTATTGTCTACGAAATACACCCGAGAAGCTCCTATGTGACCATACCCGTGTTGTTCGTCGAAGCGTGAGGGCTCAAAATCTGTCAGTCAATCTGGAAATATTACAGCGCAAAATATATGTTGGGCAGCTGTAATGTTTAGGTTCGCACTCCTTTCATGTCTGGAGTCCTTGGATTTTCTACGAAGCAGGCCTTATCCTGCCCAGTCGAGTGCCTTTTCCATAAAATTCAGAAAAAAAAAAAAAATACACATAAAGCAGGCGATCCTTCATATATGTCAACTTTCTGGGAAGCCTGTTAAATTTATGTATCATTTCGTGTCAGGGTTGAAGGTGGCTATACCAAGCCTGCATGTGATCACTTTGTGTCAGGGTTATAGGCAGGTGTACCAACTTGTGCTGGTCATACCAAGCCTGTGTCGTATCATCGGTGTCAGGGTTGCTGATCCGAGAATCGTGGTTGCACATATTGTAGTGCACAAACTATTTTCAGAGTGTTTCTTTATAAGTTACCTATAACTTGGGGGTTTTTTTTGGGGGGGGGGGGGTCTTCGTTTTTATGTGACACAAGGTGAATTTGGTGGGACGAGAGTTTAGGACAATTTCTTCAGATTTCTTTTATTTCGCCCGGTCTGAAATTTACGAATTTTGTTAAGTGCATGTATGAAGGTGGGCAGATTGCACTGGGACACATTTTGGCCGTGAGTAGTTCCTGGTGAGTGATTTGTAGCAACATTTAAATATTCCGACCAATGTGAGCCATGCGTGGACATCTTTAACCTAAGGCGGCTATTCACAATAGCTTGTGGAAATCTGTATAATATTACAGTAATATGCCCAAATGCGTTGGGTCAGGCAATACCCCATGTCCTCGCAAAGGGAACGGCAAGACTGTTTACTGTTATAATGAACTGGAGGTTATGGAGAGACTGTAAACAGTCAAGAGACAGTGAACATGATAATCCAACACTTGTAAAATCTAGAAGTTCTGATGATGTCCGTTTAAGTAAAAAGACTGGTGTGGGTCAATCTCAATCTGAACAAAATCAATCAAGCAGTTGAGGCTCCTATGTATCTCTGATACATAACAGATGTACCGGTGACGCAATTAAAGGACAGGTAAGACACCAACAGTAATTCTCACTTTAATCAATCCTAGCTTAAAATGTATTTGCATTTGGATAACAAATCATATATGTCTGTAATCGTCATACTCTAAATAATTTATATGTCCCGTATTTGGGTGTCTGTGATGTAAATTATTGAATAAACAATTAAAAGTTGACCACAAAGCGTCCACCCCACAAATGTCGATATAAGTCACTAATTATTTGTGATAAAATCATAATTACATTTGCATCTTAATCCTGACATAATGGCAACGAAAAACAATCCTACGATTTTTTATGTTTGGTTTAGTTTTTCTGTTATCCATCCTCAAAGTTTGACGTTTCAATTTTCCCTTTGATTTCCAGGATGTTCATTTTCTTCATTCATAGAAAAAGAACAAAGCAAAATTTTGAAAATCGCAGAATGGATTTTGCACTTCAGACATTATAGAATCAAAAGCCGTTAACCGGATTAAATTTCGCCCCGTCGTTTTCTCTGAATAACCATTCTTAGGTGGGGTTCTCATCCCATTATTCTTTCTGAGAAAGCAAGCTTCAAAGGTCTTTGATGTCGATCATTTATTCTAAGTGAGTCAAAGTCCGAAAGTATACCCCTCCAAAAATCGTGAATTGGAGGTTTTCCCATAATCAATCACAACAATGTTCTGTTTTTCTTACATGTATATTATTTTCATTACTATGACTAGTCTGTTTCTTGCCACGTATAAATCATACGGTCATGGAGTGGGACAACTTTTGATATATTAAGAAATTTGCTGAAAATGTGACATTATTCTCATTCAAGAGCAGTGTCTGTTTGACTGGCAAATAAACTTATTTGAGTCCCACATACCACATTTAAATGTAATCTTTAGTTACGCAAGACCTAACTGACACTGTTATTAGAAATGAAAAGGGTGGATTATATTTCTATTCCTCCAAGACGGAAACGAAAAAGTCGAATATTCAAGATAAAAGTCGAATAAACGAGATTTATCTTGAATATTCGACTTTGTGAGTCATGGAGCAAAAGACTGAAAAAGTTGAATATTCAAGATAAAAGACGAATAAACGAGATTTATCATGAATATTCGACTTTGTGAGCCATGCAGGAAAAGATTGAAAAAGTTGAATATTCAAGAAAAAAGTCGAATAAACGAAATTTATCTTGAATATTCGACTTTTTGGGCCATCTAGCAAGAAATGAAAAAAGTCAAGTATTCAAGATTGAAGTCGAATAAACCAAATTTATCTCGGGTATTCAACTTTCTTGGTGAGAAAAGTCGAATATTCGCCATAAAAGTCGAATAAACGACTTTAATCTTGAATTTCGACTTTCGAAAAAAAGTCTTTTTATATGTCCCCTATATGGCTTCCGTAAGTTTTTTTTTTCGTTTGGTTCTTCTTGTTTTTAATTAAAACCGGAAAGCAGTATGCATCAGATCTGAAATACATGTCTTGGTAAAGTGGGTCACTAGGTCAAGTATTTGGGTCAGAAATATCCTATCGCGTTAAAGTTCAGCTCAGTTTTGCTTTGCAGTTCTTGACTTAGCTCAGTTAAAGATGCAGCTGAAGCTGAATCTTAATTTAAATCAGATTGGGATTTATTTTTAGGTGAACATAATGAGGTCTCCTGAGCATGGGCTGTTGACACAGCTCTCTTTGTTCCTGTCTGTTATGGATTTGCTTATGTGTGTGTGTGTTTGTGTGTGTGTGTTTTAAATTTTGCCTTCATTGAAACCGCTTGCTGGATTCTCTTCCGACTTGAGGGGATTAAAAAAGTGTACCATTTTTTCTTCAGGTGCACTGCTGTAGCATCCTGATGCTAAAACTGTTGACTGGATGCTCGTAAAACCTGGTGTCTCTGTACATGAAATGATATCAATCACATTTGTGACATTGGTAATGCTTGGTAATTTTGTTCGCATATTCTACCAGGGATTTTCCCCCAAACTGGCTGGCTGGGCCAATTGTTTCTAAAATACAGAACACGGGGGAGGGGGAATGCAGTATTTCTTGATTGTTATATGAGTGACATTAGCCTCATTTTCAAGGTCACCAGTGCAATGTTAGTCAATACAGTTCTTGGCTGATAACTCAGCCAGATCCTTAAAATTGGCCTTGATGATGGCACTGTGTAAAATTAGGCTGGAGGTACATTGTGCATTTTGGTGACCTTGAAATAAGTCTTCAAGTTATGACATGTTTTTTTTAGCATTTCTTCCGTGATTATACAGATGTGAAAACTTTTGTCACATATGTTAAATTGATTCCACATATGTGCAAAAGGATTGTACATATGTTGCTCATGTCCCAGGCTGCATGTAGCTTTACAATATAGATTTTCTGCACATCTAATTTTTCCTGAAAGGTATCTTAAAATGGGTTTGTGAAATCACTCCTAAAATACCTGTAACGTCTAAAAACTAAATCCTTGTGTTGTTCCGAGATATCCTGAGATTAATAAGATGCAAACATAAACCACTTTAAAGGGGAGCTAATGAAGCTGATTTAATGATCGTTGTTGATCATAGATATATGGTTGCAGGATAGAAATAGTTTTATGTCAAAATGATACTCAAGTTGCAATGATTATTGCTTTCTGTAAATTAATCTGTAATTCCGGCATCTACACTTGCCTCATTCATTTTGTTATCAAAGGCAATTATAGTGTTCTACTTTGACAACGTTTTATCCAAATTTTTTGTCATAACAATAGCAACTAGAATCCCTCAAGCTAAAACGGTATGTTTTCAGGAATCTGTGATCCTGCAGTCGCGCTATTCAGTGCCTGGTTAAAGTCGGCCATTTTTTAAATACTTTTTTCCACATGTTTACCTGTTAAATAATATATTTTTATGCTTGTTCAGATGTGCAATTTTGTAACATGTTGAAATGTTTGTGACATTACATGGGAGATGGTGAGCTCCTATACATATATATATATATATATATATATATATATATATATATATATATATATATATATATATATATATATATAAAAGGGGCCTCATTAGCATTTTGTACAAGGGTTCTAGGAAATTTGTTAATCACAGAAATTTCCAAATTTCTGAAATTATGCTAATTTTTCAAATGGGGGTAAAATTTTTGCAATAAGCTTCAAACCGAACTGGTTTCTTTTTGCAAATAATTTCAGTGCTGAACACAGTAACTTTTTGCAACAAAATCTATATTTTAAAAAATCCCATATCCCATATTCGCCAACCCCCAAATCTGTGCCTTAGCTACATTCATTTTGCAAACAATTTCAGGTTTGAACACTAACTTTTTTCCACTTCTGGCCACCAAAATTTATGTTTAAAAAGTCCATATTCGTCAAACCCAAAAATCTACGCCTAAGCTACAGTCATATCTTTCAACTACCTTTTATTTCATGCAAATCTGTTGAGGCAAATTGGAGTTATGCTTGCACAAAATGAAAGCATCTTGAAAATTACCTCCTCAGAGATATTCATTCTCAAAGTTTTGTATTATTTAAAGTGACAGCTGAACTCAAACCGGTGATGTACTGTATATCAATGACCATTTACTTATCCTAATCCCCTATGTCCTGTCAAAACTAACTACTCCATTGTGACCTGCAAGAAAACACTGAACACCCTTTCACCTAGAAAATACCCATTCAAGTCATTCTGTGAAACACCAATGCATGGTGACTAAAACAATGGATAATGGCTTTTGACCATTATCAAGACACAAACCAGTCCAGCTCACGAAATATGCGCTGTGCCTGTGTAGTGTACTTTTTCTACTTCACATTTTTCACAAATAATAAAAAAAAAAAAAAAAACGTTTCAGTGAAACTGCTTTGCATGTAGAAAGCTTGCCGCTTTATCTTCCCACTGGTTACCAAACTTCAGTTTCTCTCATCTGAAATGAGATGAGACGTCAGATATTTGGAAAAGATGCCAGGAAACATCAACAAATGATGCCCGTAAAAATATTACGACTCTATATTATACGCTTCTTATCACTTTACGCCTGGCAATATGAAAAATCGGTCAAAGGAACGACGCCCGTAAATTTGTGACACATTTACATTTTACGCCTCGTCTCATTTAAATATTTTGCCTCAAATTATGCTTACTGTCCCCCTGGAATACACCTGTAATTCTTTTATGCCCGCTAAATACTCTTTGGGAGGCGTCAATTAAGTTACAGGCATAACTAAATAAAATTACGCCTCACTGACGCCTGGAGCTTTCCGTACAGGTTAATAAGCTAAAGCACCAACCCTGGCGACCTTAACAAGACGTTTGAGATCCCTGCCCTAAGGACTGAAGGGATAATCGACCAAGTAACCTGGTGGTTCTTACCGGTAGGCCTGGGTCTGGACTGGTTGTGGGTGCTCATCTGATCGCAAGAACTCTATTTCCCAGCTGGCCCGCAATTGTTCCAGCTTAGCCTTTAGGTTTCTTTGCCAACTTGTTGCAGACGTGTTTAGTGTGAAGACGCACGCTTGTGGTTTCCACCATAGGGCCACTTCTGGTGGAGGTCCATAACCCAATTGGCTTCACACTGGTTCAGTTCTTCACCTTTTTTCCTGCTGATTGCTGGCATATCTGTTGTGGTGCTGAGGGGTGTACTTGTGGAATCCACCATAATGTCACCTGGCAATTATGCAGGTCAATGCAATCCTCAGTGGACTATTTATCTGGGTTTATTATAGTGGTATTGCAGGGTTTTCCCCCAGGAAATTCTTAAAGACCAGGGGAATTGCTAAAAATAGCTATAATGCAAAAATTAAAACCCTGGCCTCTCATCCAATAAAATGGAGAGATTAAATTTAAAGTCCTAAATTTTGATGTAAACCCCTAGAATTGTAGGGCCATATGGCTTTGGAGAAACCGTGAGATTGGTGCTCTGCTTTGGTGCTTCCAAGTGTTCTTTAGCTGGGCTGCTCTTTGTCTGTGAAAGATGCTTTCACGGTTTCCCTTTTTGTTATGGTACTGCACTATGTGCATGTTAATGGTGCAATCTCCCAGGTGACATGATGTCAAAACACGATTTCCTCTTCAATCCTCGTTATATACTCCTCACAATGACAGCAGCTCAAAATGTACGCTTTCCTCGCAAATTAGTTCCATAGTTTGAAGCATGGCTATTAAAAATGCTCAAATTTATGTAACAACAAATAAAATATAGATCATATAAGGTGTTTATGCTTTGTTTACAGTCAGGCAAGCCTGGTCTCTGACTTTTTGATACTTTGCTTGTAAGCACCTTTTTTCTGCCACTTGAGTTTCATTATTCCAAGATAGGGTTTCAGTCTGCTGTGATGGACCACCTTTTAACCCCATTCTAATCTACCTGAATAATGTACTTTGCACAATCAAGTATGGGCCCCAATACAGTTCCCAAAGCTTAAGTCTAACATCTGATCGCCCAATGTGAGCCAAATACCAAACCATATTTCCATTTTTTTTTCTTGGATGGAGGGACTTCTTTGCATATGATTGTTTCTGTCACTTTGCTGCTGACAAGAGATGCTGAATGGCTGATGACCACTCTGCAATCTTTCAGGCCATGTACATTATCCCCATACTGCTCCTGGTTCTTAGTGGATCCAAACATTACTTTGGCAGGGGAGATGAACTTCATGACCTGACATAGGGAAATGTGGCACCACCTCTGTTGATTCATAAAACACTGCATGTTAAGCAGCAGCCAAGCAGCCAAGCATCCAAGGTGGCAATCCCACTCCTGTTTATAGACCATGCCATTATAATTTGTACACAAGTTACAGCAATTTTCTCTGGTACTAGAAAGGCCTCAACTAACAACTGAGTTGAGCCATGACCACTAATCTGAACTTGTTTCCTTTGTGTCTCTGGATGTGGCCAGTTATATGCTGCTTGCTAATTGATTCATCCGTGTTCACACTGCACTTTAATTTGTCTTGAGGGTGCTTTAAGGCATTTGCCTGGTGATTTTACATGATCACATATATGACACAGGGCTATCCCAATGTTTTAGTCCTCCAGCACTCCAGGCCAATGAAATCATTGCAGTACCTGTCTTTTCCTTTAGTCAGTTTGACCAGTCAGAATGTTATTGTGCATAAGATCATTTTCCTCCTATTTTAGGCTAAATATTGAACTCTAGATTTAGTGCCCATTTTTCCCTCAATGAAATCCCAGGATCAAGTACCCCCTCAGATGGATCATCTGAAAACAATGCAAAGGTTCCAGCAATCCCATGTTCCTTGAACTATTGGCCCTACAGATCTTCTTCCTTTCTCTTCCCTTCCTTTCCATGGCAACCTTGTTTTTAGGGTCAAGTTTGAAATCTAAAATGAATTTGCAAGGTCTGCTGTTTCTAAAAAACATGTCCTAGCAAATACTGTTTGTAGCGCTTCATGAAAAACTTCCCTCCCAACAATTCCTTATCTTTAAATGCATTTGTTTGTTTCTTTCAGCTATGCTTATTGTTTCGCTGCTAAAGAGATTCACCCCTTACCCTCCTGGATTTGTGAGAAACAGCTCCAACAGAATAGTAAGTATTTGTTTCATGAATGAACTTGCCCCATTCTTTTGGATATGATTCTGAAATACCTTTGAACATTCCAGTGTACATTTAGAATGATGCCTTCTTTTGTCAATTCAAACAGAGGCTGTGATTTTTTTTTTTTTGGGGGGGGGGGGAGAGGGAGGAGCAAAGGACATCAGGAACCCACACTAATACATTCTCATGCCCAAAGGGGCATGGGCTTCCATTGGATTGTGAGGTGCTGACCATATTAGTATCTTATACATATTCTCTGCTCAGGCTTTTGAGATAACATGCCTAACATTCCCCAGCAAAAGGACTCTTCTCGTGCAGGTGGAAGGCTCTATTTTGTCCTCAATTTCTAGCCTGTCTTATCCTCTCCAAGACCAGCTTCAATCTGGCAATGTGTTCTTCAAATTAACACTCCAATACAATAATATAACCATGCATAAGGTAGGTCTGCCATGGCATTCCAGCCAAGGCTTCCTCCATATAACATTGATATAATGCAAGATGATCAATATGTCTGAAAGGCATGGTCCTTCATTTATTTTATCCACTGAAGGCCACGAAAGCAGTCTTGGGAATAACCTGTCTTGATAGGGATTTAACTATAGGTTTTTTTGGTAATATATCCATTGCCTTGTGCCCAAAGGTGTTCTAATATATCTGCACCATCCAATTTGAATCACTTTCACTTATGATTGTGCTTTCACATTCTCTCAACTTAATCCTTCTCTGCTTGTCAGAGTTCTCCCAGCCCTCAGTCATACCCCCCCCCCTGAAAAAGTATGATGTAAAGTTTTACTTGGCTAATAAATGGGTTCATTACCTTCATCTTTACCATGACGTCACTCACTGCATCTACTGAACATGGTGTGACTACTACGTCATGCAGCTGCACAATTGAGGTATTCCCTCCACCAGCAAAATGTGCTTATTCTTCCATTTCTGCTATGTATGAACACATCCAATATAGCCTTGGTCATACCATGACCATCATAGAGCTAAACTAATTAAGCCTTCTTGGCTATGACAGGAGTCCCAAACCCTCTCTACAGGAAAGCCATTCCTTTCAACATTATCCGTCCTTCAATCAAAATTAACTCAGCTAGACCATCAGCCTTCCTCATTACTAGTAGTGTAGTAATAGTTTTTATTGAGACAAATATAATGGGGTGAAAGAAAGAAAAAGTACACATTAACAATATGATTTATAATAGGACTGTTCACGTAGTAATCACTTTTCTGGGTATTATTTGTACAATAAGCATTTGATGATGCATGCAGGCATAGCATTTTGGAGCATTTCTACTTTCATTTCTTGAATTCTTTCCAAAGTATAAGAGAGATCTCCCATTGCAACTTCCTGATGTCATTGAATACTGTGCATGTTTTACATGCTGAACAAGCTATTTCATTTTAGGATACACTACTCAGAGGAATTCTGAATTTTCAATTTTCAAAGCCATATAAATGGAAATTATAGGCCCCTAAATACCATTGGCCATTGTGTATTATGAATACTGAACAAAAGGTGCAGCATTTTAAACTATGTTAAGAAATTTCAAATGTTGAATACAATGTATCCTGACAATGACCACAGAGATGCCTTTTCCAACTTTCACCTGTTTATACTTTGTCCATATACAGATTTATTCCAAAACAAATATTCTTGTGGAAGTGTATGGGCAAACGTTTTGCAGGTCACCCTTTAAGTCATGATCATGAATGACATGCTTTAAGTTGTAATTATGTGTCATTGTGATATACTTGAAGTCACAATCACGTATGATGTGCTCAAGTCATGATTGTATATTTACATTCAGTCCAAAGTTTAACATTAGAGAGATAGGATTTTTCCTTCATGTCATTCCCTCATAAACCAAAGGTCATATCAATTACAAGGGGGAATCACATCGTGCACTGATTGATCCATTGATGCTGCACTCCTTTTGTCAACATGACGTGACCCCGGAAGAACATAATGGTAAACAACAACATAAACATGGTTTTAAACACAAAGTTACTACATTTACACATAAGAACTCCCTGCTCAAACATTGCATAAAATGTTTCTCTCAAGAACTATATTTTATGTGTTAGTGTCTTTGATTACCATTAGATGTCATCATTTGTTATGGTCATTCTGTCTAATATGTTTACTCCCACAACAACGAAGTTGTTGTGAGTGAATTAAGTAAGATTTTAATAGGTGTTTGGCAGATTTTAAACTGATATTTATTCAGATAAATGTAAAATGTAAATATAAGTATTGAACGCCCCCATTTCAATTCACATGGACAAAATGACTGACTTAGCTGTTGAGGCCATTCTGCGTGAGCCACCTCACTGGCCAGTGGCTCACCCAGTAAATGGCCTCAACAACCCCGCCAGTCATTTCGTTCATGTGACTCAAAATGGGGGAGGTCAATTCTTAAATGAATTCACAAAAATTACCAATCGTCCTGTTTGCAAAGAAATGACTACCGCAGACTGTCATATCAAAGGTAAATCTTTGGTTGAGACCTCCTGCAACAGTTTTGACATGTATATTGCTACATAAATACCATGTTCTCAGCACTGTGAAAATTGTTTTGTTCTTGCAGTTTCAAAGATAAGCTTGCTTTCAAAATCATGGGAGACAGACTGCACAAGAGGATCAAGTTCCCCACAGATGAGAACAAGATGAAACAAGACACAAGAATATTCAGAAAATCATGGTAGTCAAAGTACCAGCAAACCTAAATGAATACGGTGGTACCTGCTTTAAAGACCACCTCCAATGTAAGAACACATCTTTTTAAGACCACTCTTTGATGAACCTTCATTGTATTTCTCTAAATACACCTTTTCTTTAAGTCCACTTGCAGTATTGGACCATTTTGTGTTGGAAGTTGGGGTGGTCTTACATTGCAGGTATTACTGTACAGAGATTTACGTTTTGACCAATATATTTCAAGTGGCCACATGACCTTGACCATCAACACTGATTACAAAATTTGTTCTGTTTAAAATGTGTGTCCAAGTCAAGCTGTATATTGATGGTCTGATTAAATCTAATCAAGGTTTTTTTTTTTAGTTATGTGGGAGAAACAATAAACTTGGCACAAGTGCCAAATTTCATAAATGCGTCATGGTGACTCAAAAGTAGGTCACCAAGTAGAGTTTTATGCACAATGCACTCAGGTAAAATTTGAATCTGGAGTTTCAATTCTCTTGCCCAATGGATGCAAATGCTATGCCCTATCATTTCATCACTTCTTTCAGCTTTACAGGCCTGGTGACCTGAAAAAATGTGTCAAGGTTATCTATGTTACAGAATATATTAGCTTTGGACGTGATCTATATATCTTATAGATATGGCATGTGTAATTTAATTATTTTTCACAAATGGAACTTTATATCTGTCTGTACACATTTTGGTTCATGCTTTCTGTCAAACTGTAGAGGGCACCAATCGTACCATAGGTTATCAAGATTTTGACTTCCTCGATCTCCTAAACTTCATGAAGATCCTCTAAAAACGCAAATGTTCAGAGAGTTTTCACATTTTGACCAATATATTACATTATAATGGTGGCAGCACCACACCACCAATATCAAACTCTACCTAAATCAACATACACTTGGTAAGTCATGATATTTATATTGGCCTATCGTAAAAAAAAAAAAATGGCCTGTATTGCACTCTCAAGGAAAAAGTTTGTAGACAGATGGACATACAAAGAGACATGCTCACATGAGCTGCCACCTATTGTCAGGAGAGGTAAAATCATACCAATAATTAGCTGTTGCATACTGTCAATATGTCTTTATTTATTGTCAATCTTTATGCCCATGTGAACAAGACGTTACAGCAAATTGTATGTAAATATTGTGCGAAATTTCACACAATGAGGCTTGAAATGACATACAGCCAGCTTTGTGGTCCATATTGGATTTTGTCCATTTTTGTCAGTTCTGGCAGTGCACCACAGAAACATCAATGTGTGATTGCTAAATTTGCCACCTTTAAAATTCTTTTAATTGATGCATTTAAACATCAAACCACACCAACATGTGCGTGTAGATGTATTTAAATTCACAACTGTATGATCTGGAATAAGGGTTACATCTAGAATAACAGTCACCATGCAAAGTTAAAAGCCTTTAAATGGCCTTCCTTGACACAACATCCTTCCACTGGGTGACAGCTTATTATAAGCATCCCCATGCAGTACAAACTAGCAATGCCCTCCTGTGTGCTGCATCACCTTTTGTCTTTCATGGCATTTTTACTGGCTTCCCTCCGTCGCTGATTCATAGGGTTCCTTGGATCAAAAATTTCATATCTGTCTATATCAGAGATATTTGCATCCAGAACTTTTCGTTTTTGGTCCTCAAACTGTAACTTGTGACTCATCCTGTAAGCAGAACGACACCAGTGTTACTAACAAAAACAACAAAACATAAGTAGAGATGAACGAATTACACAAAATGAGATTATTCTTCCAGGCTTTCCCATACATAAGATACCATTTTCAATTTTTGTAACACGGATTTCATTCCAATTTTAGTAATCCCTGTCATTATAAAATTGTGTTTGGTAACCATTCCCCCATAAACCAGCCAAAACAGGTGGATGGTCAAGTGTAGTCTACTTCAGTGTTTTCACTAATTTCAACAGTAACACTCAAACTATGCCAGTAACAGCTGTTGACTTGAAGTGAATATTAGTTCAAGGGGAAAATGGTTTAATTAACAGAGTCACATCCGGGGGCATGAATGTCTCGCCAGCGTAATTCAAGCCACTTCGAAGTTTTCTGTTACTGGACGGACAGATGGACGGATGGACACCCAGAAAGTGACTGCTTAAGCTCTTTAACAGCTTATGCTGGCGAGACAAAAATCACTGTGCACATGTGTGTTAAAGACACATACAAAACAAGAAGCACTCATTTCTAAAAATATCCAACTGTCTGCTTGAAACCCCACAATGTCTTTTTGTCTTTCATGAACATGATGCAAATGATGTGGACTTATAACCAACACCATCAGTGCCTGTTGAAGCTACAGGATGTCAGTGTGCCTGCAAACTTTGAAAACACATAAAAATAACATTTTGATTTTCAGGAAGTCTGGTGAGCAGAATTTCCAGACATTAAACCATGGATCTGAAGAGTAAAGTTTTATGGGACAAAACTGAGTTAAAAACATGGACAGTGTAGGTATCCACTGCCATAAGGCATATGTTTATTTGGATATGATAACAAACCACAGACACTGTTTGTATAATAATTACACTATGGCCTCAGTTAAGGTGGAAGTGATGTCAGCAGTGTACATGCAAACTTTGGAAATACACAAAATCAGGTTTAATCAATTTAAGGAAATCTGGTGTGTGGAGTTTCATGTGACCAGAACTTGGATGTGAAAAGAGAAATTTTACATGAAAAAACAAATTTCAAAAATTGGACAGAGTCAGTATCCACTATCATGTGGCATATTGAAAGTTGTTGGGAATATAGTAATGAACTAAAGAAAGTCTTTGTGTAGGTATTGCACTGTGGGCTCTGGGAACCAGCAATTACAAAGTTTCAGGGCAACATGTCTGATCAATCTGCTGGAACAGAGTGCAGCCTGCAGCTCTGCACTGTAACAAACCTTTGCCGCCCTTCATGACAAAACAGTTGCCTTTTTCCTTTCATCTGGTTTGGTATATCTACATTCAAGCAATGCTTTATGCAAGTGTGACAACAGTAGCTGCCCAGATATCAAGCCCAGCCTATAGATTTGTTAAATATATTCACTTGCCCCTTGCCAAGAAATTATCAGACATGCAGTCAAATGAGAACAATGGGCATCTTTATCCAATGTAGATGAATCCTTGCTATTGTTTGGTTACTCTGAACATTGACACTGAAGCAATGTTGTTTAGTTAGAATACACCCTCAGCATGGCTAAACCACATAGAAAAACCAACAGTATGGCTGTATTTAATGAACATGATTTCAAAAGCTGCATTTTTTTAAGCCTCTAATTCAAACAAATTCCATGAAAACTTTGATAATAAAGGCAAAGCTACATGCTTATTTCACTAGAAGTCAAACCTGGCCATGAATGAAGTGGGCAAGCACATCTCATGTAAGGGCAAATTATGCTTGGGAATATGTAGGCATATGTTTATTTGGATATGATAACAAACCACAGACACTGTTTGGCACTTATTCCTTTCATTGTGATTTTCGCTGAATTTTTTTTTGGGGGGGGCCAATGCACTTTAAAATGAGCCAACACCAAAAGTAATGTCTGATGATGTTAAACTCAATGGATATTGATTAAAATGTATGTATGTATGTATGTATGTATGTATGCATGTATGTATGTATGCATGTATGTATGTGTGTGTGTATGTGTGTGTATGTATGTATGTATGTATGTATGTATGTATGTATGTATGTATGTATGTATGTATGTATGTATGTATGTATGTATGTATGTAATCATTCTCCTTTTTCTCAACAAATGTCTATACATATTGAACTTAACATGTATATGGACACAAACCTGAGAACAAAGCCCCTACCTCAAAGATTCAAAATTGTCTCAAACAAAGATCACAATATCTATTACCACATAATTTGATTTTGTTAAGGTTGTTCAAGACAAACCTTGAAAATACTTCTGTACAGCAGAATATGCTCACCAGCTTATGTCATTGACATCATCTTCATCGTCTTCCTCTGGTTCTATCACTTCTTGTTTCTCTGTGCTTTCCTCCTCTTCCTCAGCGTAGTCTGATGCCAACTTCCGGACAGATGTCAGTTTGTTTTGAAACTTGGCCAGCAAAGCCAAGGTCTGACTCTCACGATCGGACCCTTTTTTCTGTTTCTTTCTCTTCTGCTCGTACTTCTTGACGTCTTCCATGAAAGTTGTGACGGAGTCTGTAGACTCAGCTTTCACAGAGTCCTCCTTTATATCACTGGTATCTGCTAATTAACCAACACTGAGGATCAGCAATTGTACAACATTGGACAACAGCAGACTGAGAAAATATAGTTGACCTGGTCATATTCTGTTGGTTTAAACATACAGTAGTACCTGCTGTATATAACCACTGCTGTGAGCAGCTGCATTGCTTTTTGCAGTCATTACAATGTAGGCTCGGACATAGGAGTCAATTTCTTTGTAAAATTTATCTGTGGTGACAGGTCACCTGCTGTATATGGCCACTTTTTCTTGGCAGAACAGACATGAAACTTGATGTCATGTTTTCTTTCATAAAATATATACTTTTTAGGGTATTAGATGGTAACCATAGACAGAAATTATTAAAGCATTCATACATGAGAGTTATAAAGTACACCATGTCCTTTTCTATTTTTTTTTTTTCATGCAACTGTGTCCAGACGTGTGTAAAAGTGAAATAAATAGCTGGTGTTGACTCTGAGTGAGTCCACCAGTGTGTGTCATAAATATGTGACGGTTTTGCTAAGACCCATTAGAACTCCTGATTCCTCAACATGCCTTTTTACCAGTGCCTTTGTGAAGGGATTTGTCTCTACTTGTGCATCACTGATGCTTGTAAATTTCTTACACATCACCATAGATGTCTTTCCTTCTTACTGTACCCAATCTGTCAGTACGTACCCACAGTTTCTGTCACAGCCTCTTTCACATCTCCATGTTTTTCTTCACTGGCTGCAGCTTGTTTTTTGGTCACTTTCAAGATTTCTTTTTTCAGTTCACGGATTTCTCGTTTCAGCTCTTCCCTGAAAACCAAGATTACACACCACCCATCAGACATCTTGCAGTACTCAAGACTTTGTACCACCATTGCATTATTAATATTACCTAGCTTTGGTCTCACACTGCTGTCTGTGTCTTAATTATTTTTCCTGATATGTCCTGCATTCTAATTGCATCCCAACCCTCCAGAAATTCTGGCATCTGACAGTGGCATATCTAAAGTGTATTTCATCAACTGACTTATGTTTTACTCCCACCAGAATATAGTGTCCTCTAGCATATTTCTGATGAACCTCTGTAACAAATTTGCACAGAAATATGTGTATTAAATGCTGCATTTTTCACATTATCTGTTTGCAATTTCTTTCAAAATACATGAAATTTTTAGTAATTTTGGTATTTGTGAGTATACTTACCTCTCTACCACCACTGCTTAGACTTCTGTGTCTGGGCCACAAGGCCCAAGATAATTGAGTTGGGACTCAATTGTTCTGAAAAGACCTGGCAGCCCCAGTGGCGCCACCACTTGGTTCCTGTGGAACTGGGTATGTGCCTGACTTCCATTGCACATGCGCTACTTTTCTTCCTTCCTCCTCCTGATTGCTCAGTGCATGCCACATGTGGAGTGAAAGTGGGGAGGTCAGGTGGTCCTCTTGGGTGCTCAAGAGGTAATTAGTATACTCACTGATACCTAAATTACTAAAAATTTCATGCATTTAATAGTTAAATGTTACCTCTCAACCACCATTGTCAATATACAATAACCTTGGTAGGAGGGAGTAATGAAATACACATACTGACACAACAACCACCCAGACCGATGGCCTGGGGGGACTATCGGCCCGAGGGAGGAGGCGACATCTGTTGGGAAATCCTCAAAAGCTTAGAGACATGAGACTACCAACAGAATCCTGGCCTAAGCCTGGAAACCCTCTTTACTAACCAGTATGGGTCCGCCAATGGACCCCCCTGGTGTCCCCCAACCTGAGAGCAGTCTGCTGTAAGGGAGCTGCGGTGTATTTCCACTCTTCGGATCCTGGAGATCTCACAAAAACAGTGAATCGTGAAAAACATGGCAGGTGTCCAGGAGGGTGGTCATGTGGTTCCGCAAGGCAGTGTCCCATTGAACTGGTCTGCCGGCTCTCTGCCTAGTGGACCCAGGGGGATATCTCCCCGATACAAGTCCAAGACAAGATCTGGGCCAACTCTAGGTAGGCCGACCTATAGACTACATCCAAGTCTAAACCCCAAGGGCACCAAAAACCGGAACATGGTGGCTGCCCTGAGGGGACAAGGCAAGTCCAACCTGCTGAAATCTCTGAGGCGGTGCTGCAGTAGAGTCCATAGGGACAGAAGTGGGTTCTGCCAAGGCCACAGATGCTACGGGGCATTGCCACGTAGAGCAATATTGAGGTGGGCAGCAGCTGCAAGCTGGTGAGCTGGGCCTACTAATGGATGAAACTGAAAGCAACAGCTCCTCCTCCTCTGTGTTGATGTCTGAGGACTTGGCACCTGGCATTGGAGTGGTAGCACCCAAAGCCTCGACAAACAGCTCCTCATTCGAGGCAGATGGGAAGACCACTTGTGACGGAATCAAGTCCCTCACCCCACCTTGCATTAGAGTAGCGACAAGTTCCACAGAAGTTGTCGCTGCCGCTTCCGCAGCCTGCACCTGCTCCTCCCATGAAGGGCCAGAGAGCACGACCTCTGGAAGTCGCAGGGCAGGAGCCACAGGAGCTGCCAAGCCAGGAGCAGGCCGGCCTGAGGGCACCTGCTGGAGTTGCAAGAACTCCAGAGCCTGCAGGCTGAGCGAAAGTTGGCTCAAAATGGAAGCAGCGAGCTGCTCATCAGAAACAGCAGACTTCAACACAGTGGGAGTACTGGCAGGAGGGGATTAAGACGAAGTCTCTGTCCGCAACCGCTGCTCTGCACGGGGATTGTGTTCCACTTGCCTCTCCAAGGAGGAAGGCATGGTACCCGGCTCAAAAGAAGGGCACAGGGGGGAGCACCAGTTGGTGGGTCCAGGTCAGGCTTGGAGGGAGAGCAGCCAGTACAGCAGTGCTGGCACAGGGGTTGGAGGTGCCAGAGCTGGCACTTGGGTCGCGGTAGGGTCACTACAGCTAGACACCATCACAGACTTACCTAATCTACCATCTCTGGTGCTCTGAGATACCCAGACATTTGACCTGTGGTCTGGGATTTGGGACCTCCGGGAATTGGCAAGGGTTCCGGTACTCCAGGATACCCAGACATTCAACCTGAGGTCTTGGACCTGAGAGCTCAGGGAATCAGCCGCGGTTCTGGGATGCCCGGACAGGAGCCCATAGGCACCTATCATGGCTTCACTGGGGCTACCCTGGGGTTCTGAGCACTTGGACCAGGAGCTTGGAAGATCCAGGTGGCGCTTTGCCTGCCTCTTCAGACAGGGATCCAAAGTAGCCAGCATAGAAGGGTTGGACAGCTGCTGGATCAGAACCACTTGCAACTGTTGGTTCTTGGCCATCATCTCCAAGACTGCTGAGTCTTTGATCAGCGGCCAAGGAACCTTCGATCATCACCTCGGGTGGGGGCCAAGCACCTAGGACCCTACCAAGTGGATTCTTTGCGGCCTGACTTGAGACTATGCCCCCTCTTCTTCCTACTCCCCCAGGGAGTTTGGGGTGAAGAAGCAGCAACAACTTGAGCCTCCAGGTGAGCCTCATGGCCTCAGTTCCGTTTCTTTAGTGGTGTCACTGGGTGGAAGACTCAGCGGAGTCAGACTCGATGGCCCAGTGTTACGAACCACTACTAAGCTTGGCCCTCTTGTACTTCCTCTGGAACTGCTCGTACTGCTCACAGAGCAGACACTTGTCCTCTCCCCACCTAGCACAAAAGCTGCATGTATACTCATGAAAACACACACACAGCCGAGCTGCAGGCGACAATTATAACAGTGCTCATGGTCATCCCAGGCTGCCATGAAATGGTTCTGTGAGTCCATTTCTGCCCTCTACCCAACAAGGGTGAAGGAGAAGTGTTCTCCGGCTGGAAACCTACGGCAAGGTGCCAAGCAGTGATTGCCTGTAAGTCACTGTTCTCTCTGTCTGTGATTCGACCCACCAAACGCCATCTTGGAAAAAAAGCAGCCCTACTTTCACAATTCTCAGAGGATCAGTAGGTCAAATATAAGCTGTCCCTATCTTGCAAGAGACCAATAGAGCTCAGAAAACAAATTTCGTAGTAGTAGTAGTGAACACAGCACTAAAACAATTTCTCCGGTGAAAGTCAATGGACCTCCAAACTTCTAGAGCAAACCACAAATGGTGCCCGAGGAGGAAGAATACATGTGCACTGGAAGTCAGCTTCTCCCATCCCACGCCCCCCTCCCACCACCATCATAACCACTAGGACTGCCAGGTCTTTTCAGAACAATAGAGTCCAAAGTCAATAACTCAATTATGTTGGGCAATGTGACCCACACACAGAGATCTAGGCAATGGTGGTCGACAGGTAATGTTATGTAACTAACCCATTTCTTTATCAAAGTCTGTGCTCTTTTGTTTTAGATAATTTCTATGCTAATTTTTCTAAAAATTACTTTTTTTTTATTAAAAAAATTATGTTAGACATCTTGCAAATTTTATTTTTAAAACTGGGTGTTCCATGAAGACAGGTTGTGGTGTCTTAACAGATGAAACAAATTTTAAAAGTGTGCAGCTACACTTCTCCTGCTGTTGAGAAACATACTTCAAAAATTTTCTGGTATCATAATTCTAAAGCTACTGCAGGGACAAAACGAACACAATTAATAAAACTGTTTAATCTCCTATGGTCATCATAATCAGAGCAGGACTTCAGCCCACCAAAAACTTTCAACTTAACCCAAAAGACAATCTGAAGGGTCTTCACTGCAGTTACTCCACTTTGTAATAAGACATAAATGGTTGATTTGTAGTTTAAAGTCAAAAGTCTGTGTACGTAACTGCAGTTGGTGTAGCATTAACAAACATTTGTCGATCACACGCTATCATAAATAAAATCCATTCATTTACAGAACCAGAACATCCACTCAGCTTGTCTCACTTTGAGATGCTGCTAATCTTGCAGAACTAAAAACACACTGTCCCTTACGTTCTGTCATTTTTCTTGGGTTCATTTTCAGTCTTTTTCTCTGGTTCAGGCACTGGTACTGGTACCTCTGCAGGACTTTCCTTTTTCAGTTTTTTACGGACATTTTCTTTCCTCTGTTCCTTCCTTTCTTCATCTTCTGAAGAGTCCTGATTCACAACAAACACGACAATAATTGCATATGTTAATGGGAAATGAGAAGCCAACAGTTATGCTGAATTTTGGTAACCTTACAAAAGTGAAAAACATTTAGAATAAAATAGAAATTAAATGGATCTCTTGTGCTGTCAGTTTGGTGTCAGCCTGCAATTCGCTTTTAACCACCACACTATAACACTTTTAGATACAACATCCTACCTCATTTTTTTATCACTTCATCATTTGAATATCACTACATAAATTTCCATCAAGCAATTGGCATGTTTAATCCTTTTATTTGTATGCATTTAAGCTGTCCTGATCACAGCAACCTACATAAATCTGCTCACATGTGAACGCAAAAAACATCTTTTATGCAAGTACAATGTGGCACTACATCACCCCATAGCAAGCAAAGAGTGACATTATACAGGGTTTGGGCCCATGTTTGAAGTCCTTTACTGCACAGTTGATAATTTAAATATATTTTGTTACCACTCAAAGAAAATAATTAGAGTAAAATAACCAAGCTAAAGAACAACCATGGGGACATATGTATAATCTTTATTCGTACTCACATGGGTACAATAAAGATATGATAAAGAGACAGAAACAAAATAATCAATTACATATATACATATACATGTATATAGTAAATCACTGATTCAGGTCACAAGAGCATTAATACAAGTGTATTTGTATCAAAGTCAGTCAGCAGAAAGACTATACAGAATAGCAAAAGTTAAGAGGGTATCTTTAACACATAAGCTGTACATAATATATTTATACCATCGGAGATTTCTTGCTTGGTGAAAATTGTGGTCAGTCAGTGTGGAATAAAAGTTCCACTAAGTTGCTGTGTGTGGCTGTGAAGCATTGTGACCACACAATGTTGGTGTGAGACAGAGGTATCTAGTGTAGGAGGCCTGAATCCTGGACTCCTTCCTGATCCCTCCTGTATCACAGCCATGTCTCCTGGTCATGAAGACTGACCTCATAGGGTGCCACACTCTCTCTGTTTTATCATTTTAATGATTATGTGCTTAACCCTTTCACAGTTAATAAAAATATATAATGGTTGGAACAACATTAAGGCCCTTTTGGCCAGGATGACCCCGGGTGACGTTGAAAATAGGTCACGGTTGCTATTGATGTATGTCAAACTTAACCAAGTCTGGAATGACATGCTTCTATGGTACACGTTTTCTAATAGTAGCTCAATTTGTTCAAAAGTTATTGTGTCTGCAAACATAAAAATATGAGGCCCACTGGTTACCTTGAAAACATGTCATGGTCGCTGAATGTCAAACTCAGCCAAGTGCCCAATGAGATGCTTCTACAGTAAAACTTTCAGGATAGTAGCTCAATTTGTTCAAAAGATATTGCATCTGCAAGGGGAATGAATGGAAGTATGCATGCATGCATGGACATCATGACAATACCCTGTTGGCCAAAAGGGTGAGGGGGTCAAATCTAGGTACACAGCTTTTCTTGTGCACCCACATGAAGAAAAGCATTTGGTGCATTTTATCATAACAGGTACCTCTGCCATTACCGCTCAAAAATACCAGTTCTTTACTGCAGAAAATGGGCACAAACATTAAAGCAGGCAATATCTGCACACCTTTAGGTGACTTGATTGGGAAAGGTTAGTAGTGTCCAAGTATCAGACTTTGTTAACCAAACAGCTTTCTCAATTCCCACACAAATCTCATATTCTCTTTTGTCTCTTATTAATAAGATACTTGTTTTGGGAGCTTGCAACATGCTGTGGACCCTCATACAATTATTTCTTAATTAGAAAGACAAGGCAAGTGTTGATTTAAGTAGATCCACAATGTGTCAAATGAAGAAAAAATATTTCCTAAAACTGCTATAAAATAAATTTCTGTCAATGTTAACAAAGAGTTTGTTTACCGTGTTCTCTTCTCCACCTATGTCTTCCTTCTTCCTTTTCTTGTCAGCTTCCAATGTCTCTAGTGCAGGAACAGAGCTCAACTTCTCATCTTGCAGGAGATCATGGCTGCTTTTGCTCTTTCCTTTTAAGTCCTGCATAAGATAACATGTTTCACACACTCAAATGGCTATGCACTTATACCTCTTTTTTCCTTGTTTCAAAATAATATCTGCAAAAAGCCGTATATTCTCTTGTTTACATGCCACACTTCATACTCTGCTCAGGGGACTCATAAAACTGAACTTTTAATGTTGACAATTAAATCTCTAGCCTAATCAGGTGATTCAGACGACTGAAGCTTTTATCTTAACCAATAAAATCTTAAATTTGCAATTGTCCATTCTCCTTGCTGGAAAATGCAGAAGGCTGTACGATATCCAGGTGTAACTAAATCAAACACAATTTTTAAAATAAGATAGGTAACTGTACATATTTTTTCCAGGTTTCACTTTGGTGGAGCAATTTCCAGGCACAGTGCTAAAACTCTGATCTGATAACAAACCAATGTATATCTAGCATTGTAAAATATAAAAGGTTACATACAGTTAGCAAAGCACAATGTAATATACGGTGCTTACTTTGCTGGCTTGAATAACTTCTTGTTCATCTTCCTCTGCTTCTTCACCAAAGGACAACAAACTGAAATTTCTACAGTTACAATAACAAGTGATTTAGTATCATGGGTGTGCCACATGGTTCTGAGTACTAAGAACATGCACATTCAGCTCCACTACAAAATACATGTATAACCCAAATAAGAAGACAGAAATATTTGTCATATTTATAAGCAGCTTATCCATCCACCAAAAATTACACTTCAAATTTGGAATATCTTAAAAGTGTAGACAATGAAAATATCCAGTGTCAGCGTAAACTTGATGATCCACCACAATTTTAGTTTACTTAATGCTACTGTTTTCCAGAAAAAAATAGCATACCATATTATTACGGGCCCAAGGCACTTGCAAATTTTAAGAGCACGAGACTTATGTTCAGACATATACTTCTGATATTATATCACTCTTTGTCCAGAATAAATGGTACAAATTCATAATATTTACATTATTTTAGCATTTTGAAAGTCACAAAAAGGGTGGGATTCTCAAAGGTACAGTGGCATTTAAAAGGGATAATATATTCCACAATTCATCACATTGTTAGGTATGAAACATGTGAACCAGTATTGACAATATTTATGCATAAATAAATAAAATGGCAAATTCAGTATCTATCATTAAAAACAGTCTGATATAAAAAATAATATTAATAATAAATGAAACCACTAGACAGAACTTACTTGGTAGCCTTTGACTTGCTCTTCTTTTTCTTGCCTTCATCCTCCTCTTTGTTGCCTTTTGGCAAAGATCTGGGCACTATGTCATCAAAAGGGTTGGATAAGACCTGCAGCAAAAAAATACTTTTTAAATAAATAAAATAAAATAAAACGTAAATACATAAATAATAAAAGTGAAATAATCAAAAGCTTTAATTTCTGCTTAGTAATAGAGTTATGCTGTGCAGGTATTTTCCAAGGAATAAGGCTGAATGAAAGCATGCTTAAAACACAATGACAATTTCTTGCAATACAACACAGAAACAAACCTAAATTACAGATGATGCACAATGAAATTCATTTCTTTATATTTAAAATCAGTGGTGCTTGGCCTTGCCACATCAGCACAAATGTGCATTCCTGCATAACATTGATATTTAGGTATGTGTGATCATGATATAGAGAATGAATGAACCCATCTTAATAATTTTACATATGATGGTACAGTGTGTGAGTGTATGATGTGACTGACCTTTGTTTTCTTGATTTTGGGTGGGTACAGGGGTCGGTCTTCACCATCTGTTTCACAATCGGCAAGTCGTAGCATGTTGTACACTGTGTTGCCTGCAACCTTCCAGAATTAATTGCAGAGAATAAGCACCTTTGAAAACACTGCAGATGTGTGCATGTACATGCAATTACATCTGGCACATATACATTCACTATTTTTGTCAGTACAGGAACCTGGATTCCTTTATACATTCTCAGGGAACCAGATGTAAGTGGTCCAAAGCTTGTCTTCGTTTTCGTTAATTACTGTAAGAAAATAAGTTGACTGTGTGTCTGATGACAACTAAACTGAGCCTTTTAATATATTTAAAGGTAACACTGTTTAAATGTAACATGTAATCCTTTTCTAGCGATTGCTCACACTTCCAGGAACAATGGCCCAAACCACAGGGAAATCAATGGAGTGCTATTTTTGCCTACAACATTTAAATTCAAGAGCACTGCACATGCCTAATGATAAATTAGGTGGGAAATCAGCTGCAAGATTTACACTCTTGACTGTGTGAACTGCACTACTAACTGGACCACAGATTGCTCTGGGTTGCAAACCCATGTAGGAAGTTAATTACCATATTTGTGGAAAGACACAAGATTTGTGCCTATCTTCAAGTCCTCTTGGAAAGCTGTGATTTAACCATTTCCTCCCTTTCTAGTCAAAATAAGACTGAGTCAACAGATGTCCTTAGTGCAATTAGGGTGCATTACATCCAACTGCACCAAAGAAAGCTGTTGACCTGGGGCATGAAATCATAATAGGGCTCATCTACAGTTCTTACCAAAACAGTTTACATGAAAAGTTGTGGTAAAAAGATTGAGGCAGACAATGTACATCTGGTCACTTTTGGACAATTTGAGTGTGGGAGGGTTAAAGTGACCAAAAGCATACACCATGATGCCAAATGTCCTGTTTCAATGATGTGACTTAACGTTTGTCAGCAACACACAACATTCTGTAAAAGAATTGTAGATGAAGCCTATGATAATAACAGCATGCTCCAGGTCAACAGCTTTCTTTGGTGCAGGTCATCATCGAGACATAACCAAAGAGTATGGTTAGGGGCTAACAATTGGTATAGGACTTATTTCACAGGCTTCGGTATGGGACTTATTTCACAGGCTTCTGGTATCTCAAACTCAAATATATACACAATATTCTAATAATATATGTTCTGAAGATCATGACATAAATTGTAAAAAGTGAAAGTTGCTTTACGTAACTTTGGATCAATACTGCAGTAGAGGAACCCATTATTGCTCATAGAAATTTAGCAAAACAACGGGTTGAGCAAAAAAACAAAAACAATGTCTACAATACAAGATATGATAAAATAAAATGTAAAAAATCAAATTCGTTCAGAGATGTAGCATACAGTTGTACTCTCAAAATTATAATAGTTCTTGTTACAATTCATGATCTTGTTCGCATTATTTTCTTTGAATCAGAGGTCTATGCCAGTAAGAAATTATATGAATGATTAACTTAATTCATCTTTCATTAACCTGACACGAGAAATGACAGCTGAAGCCTGTAAAATGTCAAAAACAAGCCTAATACACATTGTGAGCTCTTAGCTTGACATAAGAAGATTTAAATGGATTTCTACTGTGTTACAAAGTTACCCACATCTTATTTCATGGATCCTCTTGTAATCAATAGGCACACAAAATCACATTAAGCAAGATTTACAGAGTGGGAGTGGGGTTCAGTCAGGACCCTACATGTCAATGATAGCTACCTTTCCAAAAACTGTGTGCTTATTGTTGAGTTCTGGAGTGGTTCCAAGTGTGAAGAAAAATTGACTTCCATTGTCATGTGGACCAGCATTTGCCATTGCCACCAACCCCCTTCTGACAAAACGCAGCCTTGAATGAAATTCATCCTGTAGGCAGAGAAAGTATATGAGTACCACTGCATCAAATGCAATAAGTGCCACCGTCATTTTGCACCACTGTGTGTTACATCTTTGTCAAGATTTACCCACCAGGTGTCACTCAATTGACTGGTGGGTATTTACATACATTTGTTTGTAAGTACATGTATGTGTACATATAGAGACTAAAAGGTAACAGTTCTCTTTGATATATATCCAATCAATTTGGTTTCAATCCATTCCCATGAGGGATCTTGCATGTCTTATTTAAAAAAAAAAACACGGTTTACCAAACTCATATCAGGCTATCCTGATAATCATTCATAATTACATTTTGTTGAACCAACATTAAATCACAGCTAACACCTTTGTCAGGCAGCACAAAACTTTGGTGAAGACACAAATTATGTCAGTCATCAGACAAGGATGGTGATTTTCAGCAGTTTTATCAATAAATGGTTCCCGCCATTAATGTGGAGTGTACATCCACATGAAAGTGACAAAACGTGTATCCTTTTTTAACATGATAATACACATGGTTCAATGGAAAAAGAATCTATCTTTCCAAGTATTCAGATAATAATTTTTCGAACAGTTTTCCAGGATCACTGGATATAGCAGGTGGCACAAAACAATAATAAATGACAAATACATACAAAGAAATAGTGCCTAGGCTGTTGACCAGAATTTGGAAACTGCATACATCAAAAATGCTAACTTTGTCATGGTTTCATAACTTCACAGTGTCTAAATTAAGTTTCGCCTCCAAAACAAGACACACGGACACCCACATTCATGTACAAGCAAACATATGTGTTGCTTTTTGGTTCACCCCTGACATATGATATCAATACACAATCTATCAGAAATTTACATTTGTATATGTACAATGTATGTACATGATGTATTAAAGATATCTGTGCTTAAAACTTTTGTAGATTTACAGTACATGTAATTACAGAAAGAAAAAAACATAACTGCATAAAGTCATTTACCCTAAATGGCTTGCCATAGACTGACTCTCCTCCATGGCCACTCCCAGTAGGATCGCCACCTTGTACTATGAAGTCTTTCACCACTCTGTGGAAAATTGTTCCATCATAATAGCCTTCTAAACAAAGTTGAACAAAGTTGCGACATGCCTTGGGCGCTTCCTTTGACCACAGTTCAATGTCTATTTCTCCACATGAGGTTACCAAAAGTACCTATAAAAATGCAACAAGCATATGACATATTAACATTTATGATTAACCATGTATAAATTTGAATGAATATCCAGACTCCAGAATGATGTGACCATCATCATACAATACAGAGTACAGACTTACTGTGATAGAATTGTGGGAAATTTTGGAACAATCAAAGTCCCTGCACTTTTACCTGTGTTGAACATAACATATTCCCATGATGTGATACTACAGATTCAGATCTCTCGTTGCATACACATTGATAGATTGCAAAACTATCAATGGACGGTGCAGCCCTTTCTTCCGACCAGTAAATCCTTGTGTACAGACTCATAAGCAAGATATAAAATGGAGGAAATTTGAAGGATGATTTCATGTAAACTGGTCTGTCTCATTAGATGATGATGAGAACTTGTCCCAAGAATTACATATCCACCAGGAGACAGTGCTGCACGTTCGATGGATGACCCGTAGTCTAGCCAAAAGGAGCCCTCATTTTATATTGTTTGTATCATTGGTTGTTGTGATTAAGTGAATGTCAGTCTGCTTGAAATGCAGCCCTATTTATACCCAACCCTGTTTAAAGAAACACGCACAAAGGTACTCAAAA